>CM069441.1:157014995-157282199 GCA_035610835.1 Ophiura sarsii
CATCAAAACAGTCCTGGATACGCCCTTGGCTCCCCCCCAGAACTATTCAATCAGCGCTATATGCTGCTTTATGTTAACATTTCAATTATCATTATCAAACTTTTACATCTAGTGATTAAATGAACTAATGAATTTCCCAATTTTTAAAATCTTGTATCCAGAGTTTGTATGCGCACAATGCAGTAACGGAGGGACGTGCATCGGTCAAGATAAGTGTGCTTGCCGAGGACCATTCACTGGATCCACATGCGAAATGGGTAAATAGGCGTACACCGAATTGTATTAGTCTTCTCTCGTAGTGTATAAAGTGTTTGGACCCTCTCTGGATTGGAATAGTCTGGCTCAAGAGCACTTTCAACAAATAAAGTTAAAGGTATATGACCCGATCACTTTTTTGGGGCTATGATTTTTTTTCACATCAAGAAATTTTGGTATCAGAAGAATCCCCATATTTTTCTCATTATGTCTGTAAAATATTAGGGGCCAGAAATGTTTCATTTGGAAATTATAGGCTAACATTTGATGAATTACTGCCAAAGGTGGTTAACCACCAACCAGTCTGTGTACTACTCAATGGGCACATGTCTTTTGACCTTGCGCTTCTAAAAATAGAACCATTGGAGTTATGCAACTCAAACTTTGGAATGCAACAATTTTAAGGATGACCTTTCATGTAAAATAGAAAACATCAAGTTGAAAATCGGGTCATCTACCTTTAACAATTTTACTCTCAACCCTGTAGAACATGACAAAAGGATATAAAGTAAGTAAAGTAAAGTAAAGACTCGCGCCGAGCAAAGCTCGCGCGCGGAGTGCCCATCTCTCTTTCATTAGCGTTTGGGCCAGACTCCCCATGTAATACTTGGCTGTGGGGGGTTCGCCACTCCTCCCGCACAGCGAGTCTGTTTTACTTCCCAACATGAATTAATGCCGGTACCCAATTATACACCTGGGTGAAGCGTGGCAAGTGCGGTAAAGTGCCTTGCCCAAGGACACAACACGTTGGCACCAACGGGGCTCGAACCCACAATCTTTTCATTGTGGAGCGAGGGTGAATCCGCTGGACCACACGCGCCCGACTAGCTAGGATATACATGATGTCAAATGCAGGCCAAACATGTTTACTTATTTCATTCTCGTACCGATTTGTTTTTATTGCATACGTTACATTAGATTTGGATCTGTAAATTATATGACGTCCCTTCGTTAACATAATTTGTTGCGTGTTTGCTGTTGTTTAGATCTCTGCAATCCATCTTGTAAAAATGGAGGCTTCTGTCTGGACTTGAACAGGTGTTGGTGCCCACCTAGCTACACCGGCAACGACTGTGGCACATGTAAGTAAATGAACCTGTCGGTCCATGAGTTCTTCTTCAAGTTAAGATATTAGAAAAATGTCTTAAAATTGATTTCAAGTCTTTGGTAACGTTTTCAATATAAAAGTTGTCTCGCAAAATTCCTGAATAGGTGCATGATTTCGATTATGGGCCCATCGACAAGGACCATGGGCCCATGCGGACACACGCTGGTTCTCGATGGGACTACAATCAAGGAAAAAAGGTTGGCACACTTTGTCCTAATTACGGAAAAAACCCACCCCTCTCCCCGAGGCAATGTTGATCCGAGTCATGTTATCAGAAGCCTTGGCAGTTCCCCCAACATTGATTGATGGGGGTGGGGAAGGATATAAGAAAGGGGAGACTTCTGTTTTCGATTAAACAGTGCTATGTCCCAAGTCTGATCTCAATGGCGAGCACAGCGATAGTCGTAATAAGTTGCGTCAAGTGTGCCAACTATTATTTTCCTTGATTGTCTGAGCGAAATCCTAAATTCACCATCTGGGATTGGTTTTTAGGCCATAACTTTAGAATCAAATGTCCAATGCTAATGAGATTTTGCACGATTATTGTACGGTATATTGTCAACATTTCCTTAAAGTCACAAGTATTAATTACGTCTTTAGGGATTGGTCAGTCAATACTTAGGCAACATATTCGTCAAAACATTTATTTTTACAATTTATTTTCATGGATGTGAAACAAAATGTTGAAGAACAATTAGATTTCGTATATGTATTAATTTATTTATAATCAACATCGGTATATAAGGTCAAACAACAGTGTATTATTAGGGACTGGTCATTAATTACTAACGCTGTCTCTGTATGTTAAATGTGTGCGACTATAGGTCTATAATAGGCCTTGAAATTGTTATAGTTCATGCAGACATTAATATCTTCAAAATATAGCAATTAATGATACAATACCATGTTATGTTCTTAGCATTAAAATGTATGTATAATTATGGAAAATAATAATAATGACATTTATTTACAAAATAAATAAAGCAATCAATAAATAAAGCCACATACAGACAAAGATAGAAGAACGAAAAGTCACTTTGTGTATTAGGGACTGGTCATTAATTACTAACGCTGTCTCTGTATGTTAAATGTGTGCGACTTTATGTGTATAATAGGCCTTGCAATTGTTATAGTTCATGGAAATATTACTATCTTTAGAAGATAGCAATTAATGACCCAATGACATGTTATGTTCTTAACATTAAAATATGTAAGTATAGAAAATAATAATAATGACATTATCTATTTACAAACTAAATGTGTATTTCCGTACTTGAACATCTCAGGAACAACATCATATCGATTATGCTCATTTGCTGCTCTGTTCCGTGTACCCGCTGTGGCCGTTAGAGCGCTCTATAAGAAGCACGGTTTAAGTCAAATCGTGTAGGTTCGAGCCTCGCCTCAGCCAATGCGTTTATTCATTCTTATTTTTTGTTGTTTAGATCTCTGCAATCCATCTTGTAAAAATGGAGGCTTCTGTATGGACTTCAACAGGTGTTGGTGCCTACCTAGCTACACCGGCAACGACTGTGGCACATGTAAGTAAATGAACCCATTAGTGACAAAGTAAGAATCAAAATAGATCACGCATTCATTGTTTGAAAGCGTTTTGTATATAAATAAAACATAATAACTATGGCAATACTGCGGTACTTACACGTTATTTAAACTGATATATTCCTGATACATGTATATATAAGATAATGTAATAAACGATTTGTGATTAACTTGTTTATTTTAGCATTGTGCAATCCACCGTGTCAGAATAGCGGACAGTGTACAAATAATGGCATTTGTTTGTGTCCCTTTGGTTTCACTGGAACCCGATGTCAATTAGGTAAATAGTATACAAATATTTACTGTTCATGAGGGAAATGGTGCAAAATAGCTCCCCGACGTGACTGGATGGAAGCGTGGGAACTTTCGGTCTTAGGAAAATAGTAGGCCCACTTACGGTCCTCCAGTCACCGAAGGGACCTATTTTGCACCATTTCCCGAAAATAGAGCAGTAATTTGTTTTATATAACATAATATAAATATATCTGTCATTTCAAATACTTTGATAAACAAAAGATAATATGCCTAGGGCCAAGGAAGGCCTGCTCAATGTAGCAATCGAGGCCAGTCCCTAAGCTTACCTCATCGGCGCTCTTTCTCTCGCGGATTGATTGCTTTTTCGTAATAGCGCTGTCTACATCGTCAAGTAATTGATAAAATGCATCTTCACCAATGAGCTGAAACCCAAATTCTCCATTATGGTGATAAATTCCGGGAAAATTAGTGCGAACAGCAGCGAAATAAAAAATAAACGACACGAAAAATGATCGACTGTCACAAACGTGTCAAAGTTCAAATAAATTACATGTAGTTCATTTTGATAACCATTTTCCTTAAAATTAAATAGTCCATGCTAACTAAATTTCATAGAATATTATATACAAACCTTCATTTTATGCATTATTTCATCATCATTTTAGACACCCTGTACTTTTCCTGTGTACATTTTGGGCAGGTGATTCTTAGCAAATTTGGTAGCACCTTCTGCGGTTGTTCTGATTTTGGTGACTATCTTCAGCTAAACCCTAATTGTACAAACTATCAAAATATTTTGTGAGGAGCAAAAACGATCAACTTTTTTATGTTCCACCCTGTAAAAATGTTACACACCCTGTATAATTTGATTCTTTTTTGCAAAAATGAAAAACCTTGAATCATAAGCTTTCCAACAATATATAGTTTGTGGGTCATTAAGTATGTAAGTTTTGTCCCGTTTAATCAGAATTGGTGCATTTCTCAACATTATTAGAAGTGAAACATTTTTTTGGACCAGTTTGTGACTTCTGACCAGATTTTTCGTATCGATTATTGATTTTGGGTTAGCAAACATCAAAGCGTCAGTGACTTTTTATGCTAGGTGTAGATCAGCTCCACACAACATTTCAATAGAGATAATCCGGGAGATTATCATCCCCTCTATTGACGATAATGCATAAATAGACTAAGTATCAGAAATACAGTAAATAAATAAGTATCATGAATATATTATTTATCAGAAATACATTTCACATTTTAGATATACTTATTGTTCTTCCTTCCATATAATATTTATTGTTACTATAGATGACTGAGCACATACACTGACACTATGTAGCCGTTATGATTTTGTTTATATAGTACATGTATGTATTGTTTTATTATTTCGATAGTTGGCAACTTTGCGGGCAACATTGCGAATGTACTGATGATAGAGGGCCAGATCTCTGTTAATTCCATTGATGGAGTTCCAGCTGTTTTTAGTTCAGACCTTAATATTGATGGTTCGGCCGCACAAGAAGAGTTTTTTGCAAGAGTTCTACCTCTGGTATGTTTGATTACATTTAATATTTAATACAAATATATATATTTTTGCCCTTACAGGTTTCAAGGAGCGTGGTTCTACTGAAGCACTGGAAAGTTGACCGTGCTAAGTTAACTTAACGGTAATTAACGCTAACCTTTTACCCCCCACCCATTTCTACTCGCGAAAAGTTACCGCTAAGTTTATAAGCGTCCTAATCGATGGGCCACGACATTTTACCTTTTGTTATACCAACAATGCCGCCCCACCTGAAAAAGACTGCCTTCGCATGTCTTTTAATAATGCATGTTAACAACAAAAACACGTGTTAAGATTTAACGGGTGGCTGTTTCTACTGGGCAAGTTAGCGTTAATTACCGTTAACAAACCTGGTTTGTGCAGGTTTTTGCCGTTGAAAATATTAGCGTTAATTAGCGTTATCTGGCTGTTTTTCTGGGCAACTTAGCGGTAAAAACCGTTAAGTTTCCCAGTAGAAACACGCTCATGGGTCTAACAATAATATATGACCCAACATGATTAAATGAGGCACAATGTGGTAGTAGCTAATTTGATTCATGAGTACACAAAGAATTAGTGTTGTCAAAGAAAGAATTAGTGTTTTGAATGATCATCGTATTTTGCATTTTGTACAGTTAGTTCGGGACCAAAATGAGAAAAAGTGTACTTTAGGGCTCAGATACTGGTATACCAGTATCGTTCAATACTGGAACATAAAAGTTGCCAGTATCAAGCGATACTGGTACGATTGTACTGTTCCATTATCGGTCGATACTGGAACACCAAATTGTGTTCCTGTATCGAGCGATACTGGAACATTTTTATGTACCAGTATCGGGCGATACTGGTACACGTGGTACCAGTGAGATTTGTCCCAATATTGAACGATACTGGTACATAATGATTTCCAGTATCGCCCGATGCTGGAACATTTTATATGGGCCAGTATTGAACGATACTGGAACACTGACTTTGTACCAGTATCGGACGATACTGGGTGTTCCAGTATCGGAGTCCAGAGAATCTGGGACCTAATGTACACTTTTCCCCAAAAATGCCCATCCGTTAATCAGTTTGTTCGTTAACGTAAAATAATGTGTATTAATTACTGACATACTTTTATAACCTTTTATTCTTTCTCAAAATGTCATTTTAGTTTTATGGAGCGTTTAGTATTTTAGCAGATCTCATCAGCATAGATATTGGGAATCTATCTCCAGGTAGTATCGTGATGAATTACGAAATTACTTTCCCAGCTGAATCCCAAACAACTCCTGCCGATGTCAACAATGTTCATGCTCTCTTACAAACCACTGGTTCTCAAGCGGGTGTAATTTTTACACCGACATTTGCTTTCACTCGTGGTGAGTTGGCTAATTCTTTTGATGGATACAAGTTGCCCAAATGAGCAATCAAAATACCAAGTGATCACACATATTAATGCACCTGTTAGTTGTATGACGCACTATACGACCACCGGAAACTGTGCGTCACTTGTCCAATGGTGCGTCACTTTTTCATGTGCCATGACGCACCCTGTGTCACAAATGTGACGGACCTTTGCCATAGAATGACGGTACTCTTAGTCAATTTTATGACGCACCATTGATTGATTGATTCGGGCCACGACTGTTGCAAAAGATGCACCCACCGTCATAAAGTGCTCAACCATTGAGAACGTCATACACTTTGTTTATGTTCTATAGAGTGTCTTAGAGTGTCCAAACAGGCTAGATAGACATTTAGATGAATCTTTTCGGAACTATTTGGTACCAAACAAAGATAAACCATTATTAACACCATTTAATAACAATTCGTGACGTTTCCAAATTCGCATTTGCAATGGCCGGGAATGAAAGGGATATTGATCACAGAGTGCAACTCGTTGGTACGTGCCTGAGCATGCTGAGCAAGCGGACTAATTGATTGTGAACAGGCAACATTGTGGTCTTTTCTCCCGCGTTGTTTGTTGAAAATGTATTTGGCAACGGCCCGGATATTCTATAAGCATGCTGGTTTTCGAAGAGGCCGTGGCACCAGAGACCATATATTCGACACATCATTGAAAAATGCAAGGAATACAAGCGAAAGGCATACCTCTGCTTTATAGATTATGGCAAAGCCTTTGGCTGCGTGAGATATGGTCCTCTCTGGATTGCGCTACAAGCTCTAGGAGTCCCCAGCCATCTAGTTCAACTACTAAAAAGCCTCTATGACGGCCAATTTGCTGCAAGCTGTAACAAAATTAATGCATTTGAAATGTGGTGTTGGCGCCGGATGTTAAGGATCACTTGGGTCATGAAGAGAACCAATGTGAGTGCGCTTCAGGAGGTTGGTGTGAAGACAAGACTACTTGGGCTGATCAATTCTTAAACTCTCTCTTATTTCGGTCATATTGCCAGACGCCAAGGAAACTGTCTAGAGAAGGTGATCATGCAGGGCAAGCTTGAGGGTGCACGCGGACGAGGCCGGCCAAGGTCAAGATGATTCGACAGAATAAAAACTCTGGTTGGGCATCCTACTTCAGTCATTTATCGATTGGTTGCTGACCGACGGGAGTGGCGTGTCATCACCAAAGTCACGAGCTGTCAGTCATGTCAGAAAAACGTACCAACCAACCATGTTAAATGGTGCTACTCATGGCTTATCTTTGTCGCTTGGTTGCAAGTTTGGCACCAGATTGTGCCCAAAATGTCTAGCTAGCCTGCTTGGTCAAAAAATAATCGGAAGTTACTGTATGGGACATAGGCCTAAACAAAGTGTATGACTTTCTTTGGTTGAGCACTTTACATCATTGTTGACTGAACTGGATTGTAAAATAGATGAACATACTTTTTAAAAAGTGCAAAATATGTTCATAAAAAAACCAAAACAAACAATGATTGGAAGAGACGTTGGCCGAAAAAAATTAAACCTATCAATTTCACTTGTTTGAAGTTAGTTTCGTAATTATCTAGAAACACGTAAATTTGGCAACGGCACGGATATTTATTAAGCATGTTAAATGGTGCTAATCATGGCTTATCTTTGTCGCTTGGTGGTAAGTTTAGAACCAGATTGTGCCTTAAAGGTTATTTGTATCTTATTGTTACAGTGATTTGCCCGGACGGTTATTGCAATAATGGAGGCACGTGTATATCTGATGCAACAGGCGTGCAATGCAGGTTTGTAAACAAACTTCATAATTAATGGATTCTGCTCGCTAGTACGATTTACGCTCGCTATATACCATGTACAGGGTGTCTCTAAAAAGGGTGCACATGTTGACCCAAATTGTTGACTATGAAGTTCTAACATTTGGTGTAAGATGTTTACACATATTGAAATCGCCTATTTCATCTGATTCGGAACGGAATATAAAGATATTTGTTACATGATTCGAACCAGTCCTTTTGACGAGGTTTCACAAAATGTTTATTGGGCCTACATTTTCAAAACAAGACAGATCCGTCCATATGGTGGGGTGCAGCATCAGTTTTCATTAAAAAAATGGTATTCATGGAATCAAAATATCATCAAACGAGAAGTCCAGCGGAAGTCACCAGAGAGTTTGCCATTCATTTCCCAAACACTCACGTACCATCTTTCTAGGAATACACCTACAAAGGAGTATTGGAAATACTTGGTAAACACTATAAATAAAGAACATTCTGGAAGACTAAGACATGAAAAAGTGGCACCGTGGTAACACATTGATAACGTGAAGCGTGCACTTCAGAGGGATCCCACAATAACTGCTCGTAGAAATCCATTCCAAGGACACAATTTTTAGTTAATTGATTCATGTTAAACATTCTGGTCAAATGCCCAACCCAACGTTTCAAGACGATTTATGCCCATGTATAGACCAATGTTATTAGTATCGTTTTGACGCTCATAATCATTCTTTCTGTAAAAGTGGCACAACGTCGATTTTGGGTAGCTTTGATAAACTAGGTATATCTCAGGATTGACAAATCCAAATCAGATGAAATAAACGGCATCTGAAAGCTAAGTGTGTCCCTTTTCCGTGTGTATAAACATATTACACATAACTTTAGGACGTTATGGTAAACAAGTTGCGCAAACTTGTGCACCCTTTTTAGGGACACCCTGTAGTATGTTGAGAGCTAGTTAGTATTACCCCCTGCCACTTGTAAAAAATAAAGAACCTTTTCTTCATCACCGAGCCTTTTCTCTAGTGAAAGTGTAACCTCAATTACCATCCAGAGGTAATGAGAATCAACAATTAATTTGCAGCAAATCAATCAAAGTGGTCTATCCTGATGACTATGTACTGATATATTGGTTTTATTTCAGATGCCAAAGAGGGTTTACTGGGTCGCAGTGTGAAACAAGAAACAATGGTAAGATTCATGATTTATAAAGTTGTATTATCATGATTAGTTGATGGTTACTATTGTTAGGATTCTAGTTTGAAGGTTTTCGACCCAATCCATTTCCCCTCAAAATGAATATATTAAGGTTATTCACATTTAACAATTTTATTTTTTTAAAGGATTGAAACACATTAATCCACCACCGTAAAATGGGCAGTGGCGATGTCCTCTTAATGGCGCCCTCTTAATGTAATACAATACATTTTTCAGACCAATTTTTAGGTTATCATGACATTAAAAGTCAAATTGTTCGACTGCTTGGTCTGACAAAATGGAATTGGGCTTGAGCTGACTGGGTGGCATGTGGGTGGGGCAAGGGTCGTTACTGGGGGCCCCGCCACTGACGATATTTTTTCAGTCGGGATTGGAATCCTTATCTGCAATGTTTCACCATATAACGTGCAATAATCCTGCATTACGTTTTGTCACGTGTTTTCAGATCAAGAGCTATCAGGTGGTGAAATCGGTGGCATTATTGCAGGTGTCATGGTTATCATTATGATAGTTATTCTGGTTGCAATGCTCCTCCTCTTCTACATAAGACGTCAAACACTAAAAGCCATGGGACCAACAGTAGTTCCCAACATTGGCACTCTGGACTTGGTAAGTGCCCTAAGGATATAAACTGCGCCAATAAAGTATCTAAACACTTACAAATGGTCAGATTTGTCGGAATCTGAAATAGTATGCAAAATTTTTTTTAAATTAATTCGATTCACAGTTATCTTCTGCGCATTTTGACACCTCTTTTGTTGCGCTACGATGTTGTTTGGCGGATTTATGGGCACTTTAAGTCGAATTCAAAAGTTGCAAAAGCTCCTATTCACCCCAATTCCAGAAGAGGACTCACACAAGCATCACACACAGACAAAATCAAGACAAAAGACACCAACTTGTTCTGTTTAATTAACCATGGCAATTAATGATTGATTAATTATTGATTTATGCCTCCCATCTCTGACCCTTTTGTTTTGTTATTGACAAATAATGCAATTAACCAAGACAAACAAATCATTTATTAAAGGCGGGCAACAATAATGCTGTTCTTATTCGTCACAGTACGCTCTTGCTTGAATAGGGGCTTTTGCAACTTTTGAATTCGACCTTAAGCCACTCAAGTGCCCATAAATCCGCCAAACAATATCGTAGCGCAACAAAAGAGGTGTCAAAATGCGCAGAAGATAACTGTAAATCGAAGTAATTAATTATTTTTTTGCATACTATTTCAGGTTCCGATAAATCTGACCATTTGTAAGTGTTTAGGTACTTTATTGGCGCAGTTTATAAAACCACTACAAATCTTGGTATATTAAGAAATTTGGATGAGATAATATAATGCAATGATGGATTGCATGTAAATCATCAGATAAAGACGGTTCAAGCTTATCAAGGTGTTTTGGCGTGACATATTTGACCCATTATCTAGATTGGTTTTTCGTTGACGCCATTAAACTCGTGTGGGAAATGTACTCCCAGATTCGGGACTGTACTAGTATCGTGCGATATTGGTACACCTAGTATCGTTCGATACTGATACAAAGTCATTGTTACATTATCGGACGATACTGGAACAGTAAAATCGTACCAGTATCGAGCGATACTGGCAACCTTTATGTTCCAGTATTAAACGATACTGTCTTGTATACTAGTATGTGGGACAAAATATACCTTTTCCCTCGTCTGGAACTGGAAGTTCGTATCATCGATCGAGGAAAAGCGAAGTTGTGTTTTTGGTGCAAGTGATATTGTAATGGGATAGTTCGTTTCTTTGAATAATCAAAAAGGCTTCAATAATGAATCTTCTATTACAATAAAATTGTTCTTGATTGCTATTTTATTATTTTCTCGTCCAAATATATAGGCCGCATACCCTTACAGGTACCCACGCGATCTAACAGATCCCTTTCAGGTAAGCTTCGTTTAATGTATACAAATCAGAACACCAATATAGACCGGAAAATAAAACATATTATCATGGACAGGAACCTGGTTTTGCACGTGTAAGAAATTCGACGGTCCCTCATAACTGAACTGAACGTCCTAGATCATTTGTGCAGATAGATAGCTTCATAGGGGAGCAAAATTTGCCATAAAAGTCCTCTAGTTTTCGATATACCATCATATTTGAATGAATCACCTCTTATATTATAGTATATACCATTTACTTCAAGAAAAGTAATGATGCCAAAGATGTAGGTATGCGCGACCTGAGAAATTAGCATATCAAAATGGCGGATACTTTAGTATATTTAGACAATATTCATTGCATTAACAGTGTCTTAAAGCGACCTAATATTAGTATCAAACATATTCAATCCTAGATAATATATTATTATTCATTGGCACCATCTAGGAATTTTCTAGAAATGGCCACCATTTCAAGGAATATTTTATAATTAAATTATTCAGATAAGGTTTCATCAATAAAGACGATACTTGTGTGTTTTTAAATATCGTCTCGTCGTTCTTATATGATAGTAAATACCTTTTAATTCAAGAAAAGTAATAATGACAAAAAATATGGTCATGTGTATAGTTTAATTCACAAAAACACGCCCGGTGAGTCAGGGTTAATACTATGATTTCAGAAACACTTCTCGAAGTTTATGCATTCTTGGTCAATAATTGTTCTATTGTTTCTTTTATTATATCACTGATTTTTATTTTCTTTCTTTTGCAGAATGCATTAGTATTTTAGAAAGTGATGAACGGCAGAAAAAAGGACACGCGTAGTTCACATAATGGATGAGGCTAAACGTGTGATTTCCATACGCGTGATATTGTTATAAGTTACATAATTCTATATGATTTGTCATCAAATAATTAAGTCGTATTTGGGTATTTGGGGATAAAGCTCTTGAAGCTAGAATGCTATAATTAAACAGACATATATTATCCTACTAGATGTTTGGAAAATGCAAATGCTCCATTTAATAAGAAAGGTTATCCATGTATCTACACTTTATCGAAGGTGGTGAGAGGGTGTAATAAGGGAACGGGGAAAGACCATGTTTATAGCTTACAATACTATGTACTTGTCATGATTTTATAACTTGAATTTATTTCTGATGTATTTACCGTATCGGTGAAATTGGAACCTGAATAATTTGACTGACTATAGATGAGGTGACCGTTGTTTACATCCAATGTTTATCAACAAACGCAACGGTTGAAGGGACTGGATTGTCAATACACGCTTTAGGGAACAGCATGACCACAACACTGTCCACTATGCCGTATTGCCCTTTGTGATGCTTAGGCGCGAGTTTTAAAAGCAAGGGTCCTAAACAAAACAGGATGCGCGCGCAAACCGCCGGGCAAAGAACAATGGCAACTAGCCACGTTTTTCCCAGGTGTGACGTCACCTGTCACCCCATCTATATATGTACAAACTCTTACTAAATTAGATGTGAATAATAGAAAATCATTACATACAATTATAACATATTATTATAGTATAAAGGGAAATATTTATATTATGTAACTGTAGTAGTAATGAGTTTTAAGGTAAAATCATATAATCGTTGTATTAAGTATATTCATATAAACTACTTTGCATAAGCACGGCAAAACGCTCAAGTACTCATTGGTAAACAACCGACCATTTATAATAATTTCAGCATACAAGCATTCTACAATTTTGGGACAAGAGACTCCTAGAATACTGCGCATACGTAACACTGTTAGAAATGTCAGTAAAATTACGGACTCCGTAAATGAAATATTCCGTAAAACAACGAAACACCACCGAATTTGTTCCGTAAAGTATACATTCATAATGCTAATTAGTGTGATATCAACTACCCACCCAAACAAATACTAACACATAACAAGACACATCCCTGTACACCTATCAAACTCATCTTAAAGGCAAAGGTCCACTTCGACCAGTTTACCCTGGGTGAACTAGCTTTACACCTGTTCATTGGGTGACAGATGAAATTGAGTTAAGATAGAAAATCTTAACCTAAATATATTCCCAAAGAAGCTGGCTGGCAAGAATGGACCTAAGGGTTTAAGGTTTTGTTTAATATTACAGAATTAAAAGATTTTCCGGACATTTTGTTGCCGGACGAACATTAACGTTGCAGTACAATTTCCGGACAAATGTTTCATACCGTAAAAGTATACAGAATCTTAAGCAGGTGTATCTTCCGTCTATCGACGCGTGTTGTATACGCCAGCGCCTCGATTACGCGCGCGAGGTTATATGCTGCAATAAGTTAATGACGCAGTTACTGTCTCGTGATTAATAAATAAACTATAGATAGGATCATCTTGGAAGGATTATCTATCAGCCATCAGTAATCCCTAATCAGTAATATTAATCATTTGTATCATAATTTTTCAGTATACACCTAGCACAAAAAGTTCTTGACCAGGTGCTTTAATGTTAGCTGATTTAAAATCAGTAATCAGAATAAAAAAAATAAGATATACACTGTACAACTTGAGTAAATCACAATATGACTCCTCATACTTTTTAAGATTTTATGATTTTAGTAACCAGGTCAGGCATGTGCTGATCAATGGTGAGTTGTGATTCATTTCACGAAAATATTACGATAATAATTCTACTGCAACTTTGTGCTCGGTTGGTATGGTTACGCAAGTCATCTTAACTTGAAAAGTATCCACTCGATTTTTATGAATTAGTTGTCATTTGCGGAGAAGAAATTTTCTTGTTTAATGTAATGTAAATATAAGTTTCGTTTGATACCAATTGTTTATTTTAAATTAGCTAACATCCATTTACATCCTAGCATCCATAACCCGTGTCTTAAACAAATATATCAACATAGCATGTACAGAATAGCTAGGCTGGTGTATTTGTAAGTCAATAAGGTCAAATATCATACAAGTGTTATTATTATTATTAATATTATCCCTATAATCTCAAATCCTAGTAATGTTTTAAAAAGCGGATATAATAAATGAATAAAGACATATTATGCTACCTAAAAGGTTAAACGGGAGAAGGTGTGTCGTTTAAAAGTCTATAATCAAACAATGTCTGTCATCATTGGAGATTCCAATCATAAATGACATTATTATGTATGAATAACCTATTTTTTAAAGAAAAATTGCATATAACATGAAAGCAGTAGGAGGAGTGACTTTTTGAAATTTATGTTTAACAATTAGCAATTGCCCCTAATTTGAATATTTAATCATATAAAAATGTCTGAAACTCCGCACTTCTAAACAGAGCCTACAAGTAGAATCAAAGTATCTATTCGAACGCAAAAGATGGTTTTTGGTGGTGGTAATGACCTGAATAGAAAATACGCAATCACAACCTTTTTCACCAATACTCGATAACCAACAAAATTACCAAGTATTTCGGGGTATGGTGTTGATTCTACAGTCATCAGAAAAAGTAACTATACAGGTAATAAATGTACTTTTAACTTTAAAAATATATATCCTACCTAGAAATATCAAATCATAGTTGTTGAGAAATTCATCTTCTTTAATATGAGATATTGCACGCTAGGATCGGTTGAATATTTAGGAAGCGACAATCCAAAATGTAGGGTAGAGTCACTATATCAAATTCACATTTTACATTTCAACACGGGGAGAGAATGACAGGTAGCGTGTGTGTGGCGTATTGATTCATCGGAACAATGCGGCCGACTGTCCAACCTGCGCATGCATTCCCCAATTGCACTACCGGTAATCGATAAGGTACCCGTAGATTGGCCCGCGTGTAGAAAATAAAAATGTGAAAATGAAAATCGGACTTCTCCTTATATTTTTGAGTGCCACTTCTTCAATAATCACCCGATCCTAGCGTGCAATATCTCATATTAAAGAAGACAAATTTCTCAACAACTTTATAATTTAATATATTTAGGTAGGATATATATTTTAAGAGTTAGAAGCCCATTTATTACCTGTATAGCTAGTAGTAGGGGAACTGGGGGTTCTGGACCATCTACCTTATATACCACCTCATCAGTAATTACTACTAATACCCTCGATTTGCTCTCTCTCAGCTTGGATTTTTTTCTTTTTCTTGTATACCACGACACCCAGTAATTTATAACTATAAATCCAAGCTGAGAGAGAGCAAAGCGAGGGTATTGGTAGTAATTACTGGTGCCGTGGTATATAAGGTAAATGACCCAGAACTAACTACTGCAAATACAACAAAGGAAATTTTGAGATTTCTTTTTTGGTATGATTTTTGTAGTTTTAAAATTGGTTAAGGGATTTAAAACTAAATTTATTACATTTTTATGTAAATAAATATTAAATAGGTAAATAATTTTAATTTGAACTTTTTATTTACCTAGTATAGAAACAAAATGTTACGAGATGACTTCAATACTTTTCATAATATTACAATACCAATTGTATTACCGTTTAAGGAAAAAAATGGTATTTTGTATGTAGTATATAAATCGAAGGACTGGGCGGTATCATATATAAGAGGCGGAATAAGTTCATTTTATACAAAGTCTGTGTTAAAATTGAAAAAGAAATTTGGGGTTGAATTATTACGCGCTTTAAAATTAGAGCCTGAAAAGATAAAAATTAAACCAAAAAACAAAAAAGAAAAATCAAAACCAATTAGTGATGGGCCTCTTAAAAATATGGCATATAACAGGGAATCAATAGAAAATGAAATTTTAAACGAAAAAAATCCAGAACCCCCACTTGCCTATCTACTACAAATACAACGAGGAGAATCTTTTTGTATGATTTTTGTATTAATTAATTTATTTAAAAAAATTAAAAATCCTCAAATATATATGGATTTGCAAACAGCACTAGTAAACTTTAAAAAGTTTTATGGGATACCAGAGAATACAAACATTAATCTAGACTTCAAGTTTAAGGATAATGACTTGTTCGTAAAGTACAAAGAGAATTGGATACAACTAAATTATAAAAAAAGTCCCGAAAAGTTTAAAATGAAGTCAAGTTTGGGGATTAAGTTTTCAAACAAGTTTATGGCAGAACTTATACCAACGCCACTAATTGATTATCCAACGGGTGAATATCCTGAACTTAAAAACGACCCATCGTGCCAGTGGGTTAGCGCAAAAGCAAAGAAATGCAATAATGACCGAAGACCAAAGAATTTATATTGTTGGAATCATAACACTCAAATACAAAACGGGGCAGAAATACCAAAACCGCTAGTTAAAGAAGAAATAACAATAACAGAAGAAATGCCAAAAACTGAAGCAGTGGTATTAATAGTTAATGATAATTAAAAAAAAATATTTAAAAATTTAAATTTACTTAGTATAACAATGACCACAACTAACACAACTGAAACAACTTATACAAACGAAAGTACAGAAACTATGTTATCGGATGAAGCGTTTGACCAACTTCTTAAAACACAATACCCAGAAACGACGAAATGGAGAGAATTAGTAATTGGCAAAATTTATAAAGTGGTATCGAAAAAAATCATTGACACAGAAAAGGGAGAATCAACGATCATAATCCTTGCCGATGGAATTCACGTATGGGCATGTTCAGCACTAGAAAAGCGTTTAGAAGAAGATAAACATAGAGAATTTCCTTGTTACATTCGATCCAATGGTGAAATTCAAAGCAAAAAAAATAAAGCCTATAAGTATTTCGGCTTTGATCTTGTATGGCATGTTAATAAATAATTAGTTAACACAAATTTTTAACAAGTTGCAAAACGAAATAAGAAATGCTAATTGTTATAAATTGCACCAATAATTCCGTCGCAAAATGCTTGAAATTTATCTGATGTAGAGCTTATACGCTCAGATTTACTCTTTTTTTTTCTTCTTTTTTTTTGTTAATTTAATTTTGATAGTCGCTACCAGGCGAGCAACAAATAATGCTTAGAGCCAAGCTGGGTTTATTAGAATATGTTGAAGGGGTTGATGGATTTACGTTTAAGGGGCTCCAAGTTTCATAAGAGTATTCACAGCTTCTTTCTTGCCTATTTCCATCCCTTTTTTTTCGGCATCTGCACGAATTTGCTCTCTAACTTCATCATTTATTTCTTTGAATTCTGTACGCACTCTCTCGCGTATCTGATTTTATTCTCTCGCTCAGCCAGAATTAATTGGAATTCTTCATCGCTGATTTTATTATCTTTTAGGGCATTTGATACTAGGCCATTAATGCTGGACATCTTGGACATGGCTACATTCTTAATGCGTTCATGTTTTTCAACTTTCTTAAGTATGATTTTACAAATTGCGGATGCTCCGACAGATGCGGCACCCATTCCGATATATACAATTCCCAAAGGCAAAGCGATGGGAGCTCCAATCCCAGTGCCAAGCGCGGTCATACCAGCGGTGCCTGCACCAACGGCAATAACGCCAGATGTGGTGCTAGCATAGAAAAAACTATTGTATATTGATTTATATCTGCGTCTCAATCTACTTCGTGTTTCATTTTCTGATTCGAGAAAACTTTTTATTTCCGAAATTTGTTTAAGTCTAAAAGTTATTCCATTATCATTAAGCTGTTGCTGTGCAAGCTCATCTTCTAAATTTGGGTACAATGGCGGGGCTGTTGGTTTTTTACTAGGCATGATATATTATATATAATGAATATATTTTTTTAAATTAATACTTCATCGTCTGTAAAATTTTCAACATGATGATCTACGAAATGTTGAACTATTTCCCCTTTGTTGAGATTTCTGTCGTAGAGACTCACGATGCCTAATTCCTTCATTCCCATTCTGATATAATGTAAAGAATCGAAGTTTAAATTATGTTGTCTTATTTGTTTACCATTTATCCACACATTAAGTTTATTTGCAACACATTGAATGGTAACATGATTAAGCTTTGTGGTGTCTACAATATGAATTATAGCATTTTCATTGCTTAACACATTATCAGTAATTGTATATTTAAAGCTATCTGCTGTCCACATCATTGTTAGATACGTAACAGACTGGGTAGTAGGGTTATAAAATGTTAAAATGGAAGTATTATTTTCCACTGGTGGTGATTCTCCAGGCCGTGCTGAAAAGAGTAGAGTCCACGGAGTTGATAAGTTTGGTGTACATTCAATATGAAGTTTAGAGTTTAATTGCATAATACCCAAGTCTTTACTGGGGTTTGGTATCAAATCTATATCATAAGTTGCTGTAATAGTTTGTGGACGGTTATTAATGTACGTTTCACCGCTACCTGCATTGTCGTGTTTAATTTCAACCAGAAGTCCCCTTTCCAAATTGATATTCTTTCTCGCTCTAACAGAGAAGTATACTTTACTATCATCTTCAGGTAGTACAATATATCTCGCTAAAACATATGGTCTGGTATCATGTTCATGTTGTTCGATTCTGTCCACGTACTGTTTATTTACAGCGTCTGTTTCATCTACAGGGTTTCCAACCTCTTTGATTGCGTTGTAGTCCATTATAAGATTTCCTGTCATTGTATCACCAGCTTTGCTTAATTTTTCTGTATTAAGGCGTGATGTTAAGTCTAAAACAAAAGCAGCAGTTGCGGCATGATGTCTTTGTCTTGGTTCACCCAAGTTAATAATGTTGTGCTGTTCCATATCAATGTCTTGCGATGTGGAGGTTAGGGAAGTTTGCATGGTTGTATAGTTGGGTCCATAAATGCTCATTGTTATATATATATTATTATATACTTTTTATTTCAAGATTTAAATCGATTGGCAGTAAATTATTGTCTAGCTTGTGTGTCACTCCGTTTCCCCATTCTACTTTAAAATCAAAATCAAGCTCATTTATATCCCCTGAGTTCAGTGAAATATAATCGGGATTATCAAAATTAAATGTGGAATGTTGTCCAAAGGGCTCTGGTGATATTGGAATGATTTCTAACAGTTGAGATCCTCTTAGATTTTGATTTAGATTATGGTAATTACCCGTTGTCGATAATTGCTTTAAATATATAAGTATTCTTTTAGGTGCAAGTTCTACCGGACGATCCCCTACGTAATCCTCATTAATCCAGCTAGATCCATCGATACCTAACGCATATCTAACTGGGTCCGGCAACCAAAGTTCAATGTTTGGAGGTAAAGTTATATCCACGAGACCACTTTCAGGATTAACTGTTATACTTAAATTTTCAATTCCATCCATAATAATTTTAGTAAGATGATTAAAATTGTAAAACCCTGGCGCAATCGGTAGTTCCTGTGATTCCTGTTCATTTCTTCCCCATCTAACCGTTGTTTTTTCATAGATATTATACCATCCAGACCACACTGTAATTCTTTTAATTGCAATTTTCATATCTCCACTTTGGTTGCAGAGGGGTTCATCAAAAGTAAATGGTTTGCCTTTACTCGCGTTAGTAATTCTCACAATCATTATAATTAATATATATTATAAATATATAAAATTGATTCTGCTAATTTAAAAGACGTGCCTTTACAGATGTTATTTATTGTAATTTTCATATTTTATATTATATATTTATAATAATGGCAAAAAATAATGCAACGAGTCAAACCGACCCTAGTGTTCCAAAAATGTTTAAATTAAACTCTAAAGCATCTTATAGCTCTGGTAGTGTTTATGAACCAACGCATCAATTTAGCTTAGTAAATCAACACATTCAAGTAAATCCGCATAACAGCTTTTTAGTGAAGTTTAAAAATATCTGGAATCGGTACAAGTTGCCCAATGTGACGGATGAAGCTGTTTACAACGACTGGATTAACAACCCAATGCAATTTTGGCAAAATCAATTAAATTTTGCAATTTGGTGTGCAACTACAGGATGCGGTGTGTCAAAAGAACACTTACAATATAAAGACCCCATGGTCAAAAGCATATTTAGATTTCATACATATTACCAAATTAGACGCATTCTTATTGTTTTAGGATGTCCACTGCCGAGTGAGAATGATTTTGACCCTTATGACAATCCAATCAAAAGAGATGTGTTAGAAAAAATGGTTAAAGATTTTAATTGGGATGATAGAATACCATCTACTCAAAGGCTTGATTTATCTTATGGTCTTGGGTCTGTACGATACAATTCTTTACATGGGTTAAGAGGAGAACAAACAAAAATACTAGAACGTGGAGGCGACTACGACCCAGCTAACAAGTGGACAGTTCATATTCCACCTTCAGGCAAATTTGCAGTAAATGACCGACACACTTATAAAATTGAATATATCGAGCAATACTTTAAACCCACAGTTATTGATTCGCGGCATAAGGCAGTAAATCCGCAAGTTGGTTCAGAACTTGATGCAATTGGATCGTTTATACTCGATAAAAGCAATGGGTTCACAAAAGAGGGTATTTTGCGAATTAATGAATCGATAAGAACATATGTATACACAATCGTTGGGGCACAAGTAAAAACAAAAACATCAATTATAAGCGGCAAGAGAGAGCTTGAAGCCCAATCTGAGTTTTATACAAATGTAGATGCCAAAATTAAAGGCATAGAAAACATTGAAGAGTCAATAGATCAATACCAAGACATACTTCAACATGCAAGAAGCAAATTAGATTTTGTTGTTGGACTAAACTTGTACATGATACCAAGTGACATGGATCTTTACATAGGCACAATAAACGGATATAACAACTTGCTTACAACAGCAACGACAAGTGATTTTTATATTGGGGTAAATGACGCTGTGAACAGCATAAAAAAAATACCACCGGTTTCAGCCACTGAATTTGATGCAACTCCAGTAATACGGCCCAATTTGAGCGATCAACCTGTAACCCCTACGTTAGTTCCTTTGCTAGACATTCCTTCCGAATTTGACTTAGCCCCAGCTCCCGAGGATAATTTGCTTGATAGCTCTGATTTTGATGCTTCAGATAATCCTAAAGAAGATCCAACAACATTAACGCATGAAGAGCTTAAAATAGGCTTAACTGTAGGGGGTATAATTATAGGAACTTTAGCTTTGGGGTATTTGAAATAATTACTTTGAGGATATAAGTTTACTAGCAAATTCATACAAAAGGTACCCAACGGCAATAAATAGCACCCACAAGTTTTCTGCAAGCACACCAACTACAGAAGCCGCTGATTTCATCAAAAGGCTAATAACTGCCCCAATAAGGCCAGGCAGTGCAGCCAATGCTTTATCTCCCAATTTTATAAGCAAATTTACTAACTTTTGCAGTTGTGCTTTGATCCATTTGCGAGAGCCTGGAGTTGGTTTGGGATTGGGTTTTGGGTCGGGTTTTGGATCGGGTTTTGGATTTGGTGTTACTGATTTTACTGCTGATGTTATGGATTTTACTAATGTGGTAATAGCCAAGCCTATTGCCGTTAATATAACCGTAATTGTGACTCCCTGTTCGCGAAATAGTATGCGGATTTTATCACCAAGCGCCAGTTCTTTACTTAGCATTTTTTCGTATGTGTGTTTTATTGCTTCAATTTGAGTTTTAATTTCCGGTACAAAGCCTGTTATAATATTTTTTTGAAATTCGATTTTAGAATCTAACTCTGCAATGCGTTCTTTTCTTGTGGCTTTTTGTTCTTCAGTTATATCAACAATAGAATCAGCTACTTCTTGCTCTCGTTGCCCATCATATTCATTAATTTTAATCATCGCTGCTTCAATTTGCCCCTTAACAGTTTTTAACTGTTGGTTAAATCGTCCCACATCACGAACTAATTGCGCATCAAAATTGTTTTGTTGTTGTGTTGATTCATTTTGTGGGTTGTAATCATTTAAAGTTTTTAGAAAAATATCTGTGTTTTCTTGAGTGGAATCTATGACTTGTTGTAAATTTGATGAAGTAACGGATTCAGGTAAACCGGATAATGCCTCATCTACGACGACTCTTACTGGTGGCGAAACATTCCTGGGAGTTTGATTTTGTCTGTAATTACTCAAAAGTAGTCCATTTCTCATAAAATTAGTGCCACCTTGCCCCCTGGGAAGAAGTCGTCCATAATCATTTTCTATAGTACTTGCTGACTTAAATATTTTTTTATCTCTTACTGTAGTTAGTTCTACCTCAAAACCTTGCCATTTTGCATATATAGCACCATCACTTTCTACCCTTAATTCCGCAGATGGTACAAGAGCATCGCTTGTTGCTATTATATAATTGCGAGGAGGGCTAGTAAATACTCTATTAAAAGCAGCACTGGCTATTTTATTTTTTTCCATATTAAGAGCATTAATAGCATTAATTTGTGTGTTGTCTACGGACATACCATCATTACTTCTTAAGTTTGCCAATCTTTGTTCTAAGGCATCAAAACTAGTTATTTCGGTTTGATATATATCATCTGTGAATGATGTTTCTTGAGTGTCTCCTGTTGTATCTTCGTCTCTACCTCCTCTCGCAAAATCATCTAAGTTAACGTCATCCATAATTAATTTTTATTTATATATATATTAGATATATATATAATAAATAATAAAATGAGTATGGAGTATGGTAATAAACTTAATCCTATGAGAAAGTTACATAAAGCGAAGGGAATTAAAGGCGAGCGCATGACAGTATACAACACACACAATCCAGACACAATTGATCCAAACGGCATTCTAACAGTACGATTTCCAGATTTAGGCCCTCATGATGTAATTATACCCGGGACAGCAAAACTATCGTTTAAAATAGCCCTCAATGCACCTGCAGATGCAAACCGCACAATCGTCAATAACTTGGGTCGCGCAATCGTGAGCAAAATTGAAGTTAAGCTAGAAGGTCAAAGCGTTTACACCCTTAATGACAGTGATATTTTTCACTGTTATCAAGATCTATGGATGACGCAACAAGAGCGTGAAAATTCAGTATATCAAGGAATTCAATCCGAGGCCCTGCGAAAGATTCGAATTAATGCCGGCGATAAGGGTGCCAATGCCTCTGATGTTGCCCTGGGAGATGCCTACAGCAACTTGTTTAGCATTCCGCTTGATTTTGAGTTGCTCGAGGCTAATATGCCATTTCATCAATACGACCTTAAGGACAGACTATCTTACGAGCTAACTTTCAATAATTATGGCAACGTGATTGTGTCCAGTGATAATACTGCAACTTATACAATTACTGGGATTAGTATGGAATTTGAAGTGCTAAACTCTAAAGCCTTAGCAATGGACATTAAGCAAAAGCAAAAAGGCCGCCATATTGTGCTTTATGATCGTGTTATAAGACATACTAAACTACCCCTAAACAAAAGCGAATCAACTTGGAACATTACTCTAGCACCTCAAGCATTCTCAATGAAAGGAATTCTAATTATATTCAAGGAGCCGCAAACCGCATTCAACGGAGACAGTGAAGATTTCTACAACCCCAAAATTACTAAAGTTTCAACTACAATCGATGGTAAGCCCAATCAGATTTATTCTAGCGGTATGCGGGCTCATCAACAATTCCACGAGATCAGGAAGCATTTCTCAGACGGCAAGAACCGCAATGCTATAAATGTTGCAAAAGAATTTGACTTGGCTGATGTAACAGCGGCAGAATACTTTACTAATAAATATGCTCTTTGGCTTGATTTCCGTAGTAACGATGATTTGACATTACACGGTAGCGGCAGGAAAATTGAGGGTGCTAGCCAATCTATACAAATTGAGATTGAGAAGACAGCCCAGGCAGCAGGAGCTCTAAACGCCTACATTTATTACATCGCTGATGCCCAACTTAACTTTGAGAATGGCCGTCTTGTGAATGTTGCCTACTAGCTGGGGGGTTGCACCCCACACCCCCGCGTTAAGTGAGTTAATTAGTGTTGTTGGGGGTATTGTTGGGAAAAAATAAAAAATAAATAAAGATATAATATAATGAGTTTAGTGAAGACACCGCATTCAGCGATTATTTGTGGAGCAACAGCTTGTGGAAAGACTGAGTTTTTATTGAATTTGCTAGAGACCGAGAGAGGGCCTAATATGCATGCTGGTAAATGGGCCCAAATGACCTATTCGCCCAAATACAGATGGATTTTTATATTTTGTCCAACTCTTGAAATAAATAAAACATATCATGCACATAAATGGCTATTTACAGATGACAGAGTAATGTTGATTAATCCTAAAAAGGAGGGTGGTTTGAATCTTGCCCTAAAAAAATATTATTATTTGAATGCGCGACAAGAAGATGGGGAGAGTCTATTTATAATTGATGATTGCAGCGCACTGAAAGACCTCAAAACTAAAAATCAAATGCTGTCAGAAATTGCATTTAGTGGGCGTCATGCTGGTTGCTCTATGTGGATTCTTACCCAAAAATATAACTCTATTCTTACCGACTTCCGCGAGCAAATTAAGTGGCTATGTTTGTTCTATTGTAAAGATCGTGACAGTTTTGCTGATGCTTTGCGCGAAAATGATGTTATTCCGTCAAAAGACGAACGAGATAGAATGCGAGACTTACTTGCACAACATAAACACTCAAAGTTAATATTAGTTACTGAACAACCAACTTCTTATAATTTCTTAAAATAATTATTTTGTTTAAAAAAAAAAATTTCTTAAATATAAAATGGACGACGCTAGTATTGATGCATTAATGAATAGTATTCAAAAACTTGAAAACGAAGGTGAACCTTCAAAAAATCTACCTCCTGTAATTCCACAACTTGATCTATCACCGATGCGAGAACGCTTAATTGGAGTTGTTGCGGGAGGAAATAGCAAAGAATATTTAGGCAAAAACATTACAGTAGCTGAGATTGAGAGCATGGAAGAAAAAGCACTGTTAAAAATATACTCGCGATATGATGCATACATCGGCAATGTAATGGCAAAGTCAGTAAAATCAGCATTATGCTCAGCTTATGCAAATGCAGTGGGATTGCTAGCTTCTACACTTTCAAATAACAAACTAGTACTACGAGATGGTGAAGAATTAACAGAAAAGCTAATAAACAATCCAGTAATTAATATTGCTTTGAGTACATACAGTTGCACGCTTTACCATAAGTATGGACATTACTTAGCACCGCTTACAGCAACTCTGCTTACTTGTGGATACATTCACAAAGGGGATTGCACCCCCACAACTCCTGAACAATCAGAAGATAATGAAAAAGTTAAATCGTCAAAATCTCAAAAAGAGAAATAAATTTATGGGTAATTGTGGGTAATTGTGGATAATTGAGGGTAATATTATGGGTAATTGTGAATAATTGTGGATAATTGTGGGTAATATTATGGGTAATTAAGGATAATTTTTAAATAAAAAAAATTATAATTTAATATTATAAAATGTCAGAGCAAAAAGACGATGTTAGTGTATCTGAACCTAAGGCTAAAACTGAGGCGCCGATCGAACCAAAGGTTGTACCACCTCCAGCGCCAATTCCAGTACCTGTAACAGCCCCAGCAGTCAAAATCAAAAATCCCAAGAGACAAGAGGCAGGGCGAAAAAATGCCGCAAAACAAAAAGAACTAAAAGCGCAAATGCAAAAGCAAATAGAAGAGTCAGCAAAAATAATAACTAATTATAACGATAAACCATCACAGCCTATTTCCATTCCTGAACTGCCTAAAAAACATACAAAAATTAGCACTGATAACTTGTATTGGCAAGTTTCTGCAGCACTTACTATTTTAATTGTAGGGGGAATTTTAGTATTTCTTCAACAAGGTAATAAAATACAAACAAACAAATTTTCTTCCTCCGCTCCAGTCGCTAAAACAACTGATTCAGCTCCATCAGATAATGTATTTGATTGGTAAGGCAGGGCTTTTGTAAAAATTATAAAGAGCATTGTAGTTAATTATTTTTAAATTATTTTTTGTGTGCATAATATATAAATGGACACTACAACAAATACACTAGTTAATTCAGCATACAATACAGCCTTGCTGAGTGGGCTTGTTTTCACCAACTGTTTCCTCACAGAAAAGGCATTTGGCACTAAACCAACTAATCTAGGCAAATTTAATATTGAAAATATGGCCAAATTTACTTTTAATCTTTATCTTGCAGATTTAACAAAAACTTGGGTCCAAAAACAAGGATGGCTTCCTGAAAATATTATACCAAGCTCAAGCGTTACACCGGGAAATTAAAATAAAAAAAAACAAAAAAATAAATTAAATATATATAATGGCGATGTTAATAGGTGGTGCTGTTGTAAATGCATTAGCTTTTACAGGAAGTAATTTTTTGTTTAGTTTAATTAATGGCGATGCTGAGAGGAAAAGGCATGACTTAGCTTTAGAAGAATTACAAAAAGGTAGAGACATATGGAATCAGAAAAGACTAGACAACATCGATTATGCAAACAGACGATTACGTGAAGAAGCAAACTCTGAAAAAACATTCACTCAGATATCTAAAGCCGCTGCAGAATATTATCTCGTTACGGGGCAACATTTAACGCTACAAGATACAGGCCCAGAGCCTATGTTAGAAGATTATTTAGATGAAAATCAAGTCTCAAATATACAGACTGGTGAAATATTTGTTATTAGCACAGGTTTAGTTCTCACTGGTTATTTAGCATACAAGTATTTATAAGTGTGGTTATAATTATGTAATGATGAGCTGGCTTAGCAAATAATGTGGTATTTACATTAGCCACACGTTATTATCACACACCTCGAGTTCACACAGAAGACTTGTTCTGTAGGGGTCATAAGGTCACCACAGAAGACTTGTTCTGTAGGGGTCATAAGGTCACCACAGAAGACTTGTTCTGTAGGGGTCATAAGGTCACCACAGAAGACTTGTTCTGTAGGGGTCATAAGGTCACCACAGAAGACTTGTTCTGTAGGGGTCACCACAGAAGACTTGTTCTGTAGGGGTCACCACAGAAGACTTGTTCTGTAGGGGTCATAAGGTTAATGAGGTTGATATGCCTATGTAGTATTATATATAGGTAGTCTTTGGAACAAGATAGAACAGGTTTAAACCGACACTGGGTTGTATTTTTGTTAGGTTTAATTGCACAATTCTCAGATTGTTATCTATGTATGGGCTCGTGCATTATCAATTCGGTCTATGCTTCAATCTTTATCTAGTGGACTTTGACACATTGTACACCAATAAATTAAATTATTTTCTGCGGTCTTATTTAATTCAAGGGTACATGTATAGTGTTAATTGCAATAAATTATTTTGTATGCATTTAATATATCATGGCTTCAAAAACAGAAGTAACCCCCCGCACCTCCACTAAGCTATCTAAAATTTATTATAGCCCAAAAGGATATTGGCGTGGAATTGCTGCCATCAAAAAGTTGTCATCCACCGCGAGTGTGTCAGAAGAAATTGCAAAAAATTGGTTAAAAAAGCAAGCAATTTGGCAAATATATCTTCCTGCTCCAAAATATATTCCAAGACCTAAATTTGATATAATTACACCAAATGAAGCCCATCAAGCCGATCTATTATTTTTACCACATGATAAATTACCCCGCGGACGCAAACTATATAAGTATGCTTTAACAGTTGTCGACATTGCCTCGCGCTATAAGGAAGCCCACCCGCTTTCATCGAAAAATTCTGATGAAGTTGCAAAAGCATTTTCTAATATTTATAAACGTGGCCCACTAACATGGCCTAAATTGCTACAAGTTGATTCAGGACGTGAATTCATGGGTACTGTTAGTAACTTAATGGCATTAAATAATGTTGCAATTAGACGTGGTGAAAGGGGTTTGCATAGAGCTCAGGGAATAGTTGAGAGATTTAACAGAACACTTGCTGAGAGGCTATTTGGGCATCAGTATGCGCAAGAATTACTGTTGGAAGCACATGGCAAAGATGCACGATCGAGAGAATGGGTCGCTAGACTTCCAGCCGTTGTTAAGGCTTTAAATAATGAGGTAACTCGATTAATCGGTAAAAAACCTTCTGTGGCTATAACAAATAATCAAATTGAAATAAAATCTTCTGCACCACGGGGTTCCAAATCTGAACAGCGCATACCTACAAACATTGGAGTACGATACTTATACCAACCTGGTGAGTTAGAAGGTGGTGAACAAAGGAGAGCAACTGATCCAATTTGGTCGTTAAGCATAAATCGAATAGGTAATACCATCGTAAAACCTGGAGACCCAATTTTGTATTATTTAGACCCAAAAATAAACCCTCACACACCAAAACGCGGTTTTGTACGTCAAGAATTATTAGTAGTACCTCCTGATACTCAATTACCACCTGGTGGTATTCTGTAATGCCCATATGCTAAAGTGCTAATTCCATCATCTGCAATCCATCGCTTTGTGTCTAAAGGTGAAAGTGATATTTTATTAACATGTATGCCGTATATTTGATGCTTTTCACTCCGTAGCATATTCATGCCATGCCTAATAACTTTTTGATCTTTAAGTACATTTTTATATTGTTCATGCGTAATGTGTTTTTCAACCACGTATTTTTTTACGCCTTTTGCTTTGCGGATATTACCATCTGATGTAACTATTGAATACATTTTAGGTCTTAAGCCAACATATTCCTCAACCGCTGCTCCACCGCATTCATCTTTCATTTTGCCAAGAACTTTTTTATTTTTTTCACTGTAAAGAGGGTGTTCTTTAGGATAATTGCTAGTATCGTAAAAATCTGCATGTTGCGCCATATCACGATAAACATCCTCAGTTTCAATATGTAAAAGTAAACTATCTGTGTCGGTGTAAAGCAATTTGCAAGCGCTTCCGTACTGTTTTTTAAGATGGTTGTAATAAAAGTCATACATCAGCAATTTGCTTATATCCAAAATACACATTCCTACATATGCGGGCCGATTAAGACATAGCTTACTTTTATACATATGCAATGCAGCTAATTCATTGCTAAATATTTTCTCTCTTGCAAATGTTGGCTTTGCAATTAGCTTTCTTATTTTATTATGCTCATCAGCACGAACCAAATGAACATCAACACGTTTTCTTAAATTTTCCATGGTTTTACCAAACACAGCATTATTCATTAGCTTATACAAGTCCTTCTCAAAATCACTAGTTGCTTGTTTTCGAAGTTCTGTGTTCATTTGAATATATGGCTTCATCCAAGGTGAATGATTAAAACGTAATACTCTATGTATTTTTGTTAATTTCATACCTAAATCAATGCACTGTTGTAAATTTCTGTAATGCAACACATATTTTTTCTTATTACGCAAATTCGGTACAAGTTTGTCTGTATTAAGACTAGTTTTCCCAATCAAGTTATTTTGATAATCTGATAGCCATTCTTTATCTATTTTCATGCGCTCTGGTGCTAAAGGATAATCATTATGCTCATCGTGCAACTCTTTTAAATATTCAAGATCAACTTCTAAAATATAGCCATTTTTTGAAAAATCACCATTCTTTGAAAAATCACAGTTTGATAAATCTGTAACCCACTCAAACCCTCCTGTTGGTAAATATTGACTCATTGCCCAACCGTACAAGTTATTCGCATCGTAATATTGAATGTAGCTTGTTAGTTTAGTTGGATCATAATCTGGAACTTTATCATTGTTTGCTTTAGCATATCTCTGACTTACCATAGAAACACCGCCTCGCATACCTTTTTCAATAAATAAATACATGTCATAGTCTGTTAATAACTCAAGTTTAACTTTTGTCTTTTTAAGCAACGCATCCCACGATAACCCTGGACCTGTATAATAGTGAGCCGGATCTAGTTTATAGTGTTTTAAGCATGTATTTCTAAATTTCTCAAATACATCTGCAAGCAGCATTGTATCAGTTTTTAAATACAAGTCATGATAGTCTCCCATGTTTTTACAATCGAATGTATCCCAAACTTTTTGTGCATAAATATAGTCTTCTTGACTAATTCCACAATCCGTTAAACTGCTGTAAAAATCATCAATAGGAGGTAGTTGTTTATCTTCAAAACGCTCCCAATCATCCATGTACTCGTAAGGATAAACTCCTTTTCTGAGCAATAATTTACTTTTTTCTTGATCTGGCTCATTTAATTTTGTTATTTTAAATACTTCAGCAGGATTTGCCTTAACCAAATTATCTAATGAAGCTAGTAAAAATTGTGCGCTGTCAATAAATCGTAATTGTCGTAAAGAAAATGAAATATATTTTTCCATGTTATTCGGAATACACTTAATAACACCTTCAGTTTCGCTAATAGCTTGCATAATTAGATGAGAATCATAACCTCGTAAATTATGAAATACTACAGGGATAAAGAACTCTCTATTCGAAGGTTTAATTCGCAGTTTTAAATTACAATCTGAGTGGGCGGCCCCTCTAAATTCCCCTGTAATATGACAATGATCACGTACTTTATATCTTTGAGAAAACTTTTTACAGCAAATTGCACATTCTTTCGCCTCAAAATAGCTATTATTTATTTCGTAATTTACATCTTCAAACTAACCTTCAGGACGACAGCGCTTATGGACAGCCTTTTGATTATAACACACTTTCTTATTTTCATTATCAAAACCACCCTCTTCACATATCCAACATTGTTTAGGGTTATAATACTTACTCCACTCTTTAGAAGTTAAAGTATCCATCTTTTTTGGGAATTTTAGCGATTTAATAATATCATTTTCACATTTTTCAACCTGTTCAAAAAACTTACTCATCGCGTCAGGTCCTCGGTAAACTATAGGCTTCTCAGATACTCCATCATATCTAACAGCTACAATCGAAAATCCGCACACATTGTGAACAGATGTTTTTTGCGTGTTTTTTCTTTCTGCAGGCGCTGGAGCTTCTATTTTCGTAACTAGTGCTTCTAAGTCTGCATATATTACCCATGGTACTTTAAGCTGTTTGCGATAGTTTTCAAACTTTAGAATTGATTTGTTTTTCGTTGGCATTTCTATTTTAAAAGACCTTTCTCCGATCCCTCGACATTCAGGTTTATGCTCCTCAAGTAAATCTGCTCTAATATATCCGTGATGACATCTATCGCAAAAATACTTCTTTTCTTTATGCAAAGTCTGATCATATAAAAGACCATTTAAATTTTTAATCCAAGTATAATGCAAATTTGCTTTTGTGTCTTCACCCCACTCAAATTCCTCCTCATTATCTTTTAATTTTTCAGTTAATAACATCAAACAAATGCGAGGTATTTCTGAAGGCTGACTACTAATATAATAATTTACAGTACATCCTTTTTCCCATCCATACACGTTAATTGCCAAGTTATTTGTTTTTCTACTTTTTTAATCTGAGTTAATGGAGTAGGAAATTCTATACCTGTAAAATTTAACCCATCATTAGTTGGATAACTTGAAGTTCTATTTGAGTGATCATTTGTTGGAAATAACGCTGATCGTAATGCCCACCTCAAACAATTATCATCTTGGTTTTGTACATTAATAATAACTTTCTTGTTTGCTAATTTTTTTGGTAAAGGAATATAAGAGCCGCCCCTTAAAGGTGAGTATTCCGCAAAATTTAAAAACAATCTTTCAATTCTATCCACAACCCACCCAGATCCCAAGCTAACGTAATTTTCGATACTTGCTATTATTTTAGCATGTGCTTGAGCAAGATCGATGTTTACTAAATTCAGCTTAATATTGTCTTCATCTATATCAACTTTTTTCAAAACGGGTATTTGCTCACTATAAAAACTTGGATGTGCGTATGTTGAGATATTTGTTTGTGGATTGTCTTTTCTCATTAATATTTGCAAAACTAAATTAAATTTTACTCCATTTAACTCTGCTGCTTCTCTCGCTATCCGTGTTGCTGTTATTGGCTTAACTTCTTCTAAAAATGCGACAGGATCATTTCTATTTTCTAAAACTACCATTTCATAACTTTTAAGAAATTTACCAAAAGTATTGGTTAACTTCAAATACATAGCAGTATTAGACGGTTCTAAAGGTGCAGGAAGATCTTCTAAAATTGGTGAATTAAACATAGGATCAATAGGGTTTACATCTGCTAATTCGTTTAAAATTTCATTTTCTATTGATTCCCTGTTATATACCATATTTTTAAGAGGCCCATCACTAATTGGTTTTGATTTTTCTTTTTTGTTTTTTGGTTGAATTTTTATCTTTTCAGGCTCTAATTTTAAAGCGCGTAATAATTCAACCACAAATTTCTTTTTTTTCTTTAACACAGACTTTGTATAAAATGAACTTATTCCGCCTCTTATATATGATACCGCCCAGTCCTTCGATTTATATACTACATACAAAATACCATTTTTTTCCTTAAACGGTAATACAATTGGTATTGTAATATTATGAAAAGTATTGAAGTCATCTCGTAACATTTTGTTTCTATACTAGGTAAATAAAAAGTTCAAATTAAAATTATTTACCTATTTAATATTTATTTACATAAAAATGTAATAAATTTAGTTTTAAATCCCTTAACCAATTTTAAAACTACAAAAATCATAACAAAAAAGAAATCTCAAAATTTCCTTTGTTGTATTTGCAGTAGTTAGTTCTGGGTCATTTACCTTATATACCACGGCACCAGTAATTACTACCAATACCCTCGCTTTGCTCTCTCTCAGCTTGGATTTATAGTTATAAATTACTGGGTGTCGTGGTATACAAGAAAAAGAAAAAAATCCAAGCTGAGAGAGAGCAAATCGAGGGTATTAGTAGTAATTACTGATGAGGTGGTATATAAGGTAGATGGTCCAGAACCCCCAGTTCCCCTACTACTTAGCTACTTTTGTATACAGATGACTGTAGTGTTGATCGTGAAAACAAACAGACGGCGATTATTTTAATAGCATTGATAAGATTCCGCGGGCCGCGTTGTCATATCGCGCCATGCGTGACAACATTTTTGGCGATGCAACCACTCGCGTGTTACTAAGATGGGCGCGTAGCGTGACGGTTTGCTCGGATACGTTGGCCTTGCGAGTATTTTGGTGAACTTCCGGTATCCACCCCTTTTGATGCTGAATAGAAACACTCATTTAGTGGGTTATTGGTCATTGGTGGTGATGATTATCACCCATTGTTGTGAGGTTCATTTTATGTCATTTCGTTATATTATCCTGAACCTGTTTATTTTTTTAAAGTAAATTACATTATTTTGAGGTATTTTAGTTAGTCATAATTGTTCGCTTGATGGTTAAGCCGGCTATACACTTTGCGGCGTCGTATTTGAAACATAATTTCTTTTTATTCGTCACCAGTCCTGGTCGCCTCGTCACATAGTGCAGATTTCTACTTCTCTTAGCTGCCAATATTAGGATACTTTAATTTAGAGCGTTGTCTGTTTTATATGGACGACGAGTGGAGTTTCTTAATTTTAGAACCTCAAGATTAGAGCGTGTCACTTATATATATCACACACGGGGTTGGTGGTCGGGGAGGTAAAAACAAGGATGGCACAATCATAAACTATACGTATTGGATATCCAACAATCTTAAACTATAAATATTGGATAGCCAACAATCTTAAACTATAAATACGTGAAAGGATTATAGCCCCCCTCCCTTACGTGAAATTCACGAGGTGACTGACTGGAAAAAAATTGGGGCAACCTTTTACGAAAAATTCCGGGACGGAATTATTCTAACCAGGATTTTTTTGGCTGTGCCCCACCTGACAACCAACGTCTGTTACGCCCCTGGCACCTGTGCATAAACCCCATAGTCACCGACAATTTAGCTTGGGAAGCTCAGCGCTCGTGGTTTGGAGTCACTCGCCTGCCAGTCCCCCTGCCCCAGTACTTTGATCCATCACCAATGCAAGACCGTGGGGGTTAATACTAATAGCCTTGTTATATTGTACGATTTCTTAGCGTATTCTGTCATAACCCTCAGTCTGCCAAGCGAGTGAGTAATCCCCCTTAAATTCACGTTACAACACACTTTCTAACTTTCATTTCTTAAACATCTGTGTTCAACTTATCTAGCATACGATCCAAGCCAGTGTTTAATTCAGTTAGATCAGCCCCACGGAGCTGATACCACAGTCTAATCATGCTAACATCAGCCACTGGTTTTCCTGGACAAAATCCAATATGTCTACGATTATCTCCACGGTAATGCACCAACCTTAATTCACTGGTAGGTGACAATGTCAAAGTATCCCCACCTAATTTAACACCATGGATTTTATAATAATGGATATTATCAGGTCTTATAATCGCTTTGTCACGTCCACGATTCACTGGTGACGGATATCCAGCTCGCACCAAGTTTCTCCCAAAAACTGATCGTCTTAGTTTCAAGGATTTACGGTACATCCTATCTACTGCATTGGTATGCGGACAGAAGAACCAGTTTTGAATACGTATAGATCCAAGTTGATCAATTTGAAAGCGATTATCGCGAAGATATTCTGGAATTGTAGTTCGTTTTGGATCCATTGGTTGTAGAAATTCGTCGACGTCAATTTTGATTATCCAATGAGATGTATACCTGTGTCTCCAGATGCAGTCATTTTCTGAAGCTATTTGAACTTCTAAATATGTTTTATTAGTTGTATGTTTGTGAGCCCATGGTATTATAGTGAGATAACCACTTTCAACATATTGTCTGGCACTTCTTGGTAATGTCGATTTAGCCGAGTTATCGTAAATGTACACATGTTCAACGCCTAAGAGTTTATGATACTTCAACCAGTCCAAGATATATTTGTCCATATTCTTGGTCATAGTACACATTGTCAGAAAATGTTTCGACATATTATGATTAGCTGCTTCACACACTGTAATGTTATCATACCTAATGCTTGAGTTTGATACGCGGCTAAGAGCCATCTTAAATGTTTGTCTTCCAAACATTTGTTCCGGTACTGGACATATGATGACGATTGAATATTGCTTCTCATCCCCAAATCGTCTGAAATCCTTGACAAATGGATCGCTAATAGTTGCGATGTAATCAAACTCACTCACTTCAAATTCACATCGGAACAATTCATCATACAAATCGTAAAAACTTCGTAGCACTCCATTAATAACCACCTCATGAGTTATGGAGTCCATCAAAATTGAATGTATAATAGGCATTCCGAGTTTTTCAATTTTGTTTTGCAAGAAACATTCCGGAATATCAAAATTCCGATTTTCAACTGATACACGCGCATCGTGTGAAAAACGATTGAAACTATGATTGATGAAACGCCTCGTCAAATCATTAATTGTATCGTAGGAATAATTATTTACGTCTTCACGTAAACAATCGTTATTGTCACATTTCCCCTCATGGTCATACATAATATCTGACCAGTTTACCTCAATTCCTATGATACATATCACATACAGGCAAACAAGGACGAGAAACATATTGGCTGCTTTGCGAGAGGTTAATTTAATCATAGTTCCTGCTTCACCTGTAAACAAATTGATCATAACATGACACTTTGAGTCATATTCTATTCAACGCTTTAGTAGATCGACGTAGTGCTCCAAAGCAATTTGAGTATAGGCCTACAGACAGGAACATGGTACGGATTGTTACATACTGCTTCAACTCTCCATAATAGGGTGATTGGTTAAAATCCCACAGGAGATTCTACCCATTATGCAATCTATCAAAGTAGAACATCAACAGTTGTTTCTTGGTTTCTTACTTTGCATCAATTTAGATCTTTTTTGTAGCGTAAATTTCATCTTTTCTCATGACTGAATAACGATTGTTCGCATGAAGACGTAATAATGATTCCTACAACGATACAGATAATCTTTATATTATATTCATAATAATTTTAACATTTGTAATAGCATTAAGATTATCTTAATCCAAGGCTGTTTTATGGTGTCAATAGAAGACCTCGAAATCCACGTTATACCAGTGTTAGCAACCGCTTAAGTCCTACACCAGTTCTCTTTTTAAAGCGCTTTAAAGCGCTCATATACCTGCAGTACCTCCGTATAAATAGCATGAATAGACAAATTAGACTGTTTATTTCCTCGTATACATTTAGAGTGACGGGAGAACCATGGCTATTTCATACTTTTGTAACAATTATACGATAAGATAACCCGGAAAAGTACATCGATTATAGAAAATAATTATATTTATTATGAATGGGTGAGATTTTAGACAACCTATTATCAAATATTTATATCCAGTGAAGCCTTTGTGATGGAAAAACTAACTCTTCTTCCAAAAATCTTTTACTGAAATACGATATCACACTGAAACCCATTGAAAATGAAGTGTGTGACCATAAGTTTCTATTAACCCAATTTATCATATTGATAAAGTGTGAATATTATTTTTTCTATATAGACATCTATACTGACAAACAATTTGCGACTATTTTTTGCTCAATTGCATGAATAGACAAATTAGACTGTTTATTTCCTCGTATACATTTAGAGTGACGGGAGAACCATGGCTATTTCATACTTTTGTAACAATTATACGATAAGATAACCCGGAAAAGTACATCGATTATAGAAAATAATTATATTTATTATGAATGGGTGAGATTTTAGACAACCTATTATCAAATATTTATATCCAGTGAAGCCTTTGTGATGGAAAAACTAACTCTTCTTCCAAAAATCTTTTACTGAAATACGATATCATTTAAACCCATTGAAAATGAAGTGTGTGACCATAAGTTTCTATTAACCCAATTTATCATATTGATAAAGTGTGAATATTATTTTTTCTATATAGACATCTATACTGACAAACAATTTGCGACTATTTTTTGCTCAATTGTTATGGATGGTTGCAATACGAAAATCCAATTGGCAAGTTTAGACTATGAGCGTGTTTCTACTGGGGCACTGCAAAGTTAACGGTAAGATTAAACGGTAAGATTTAGCGATAAGTTTGTAATCCCCCCTGTTTCTACTCGCGAAAAAATACCGCTAAGTTTATCGATCCTAGTCGATGGGCCACGACGTTGGACCTTTTGTAAACAATGCCGCCCCACCTGAACAAGATTGCCTCACAATGTGTATAATCCAGCGTGACACGGTTCACAGAACATAATGGTAACATTAATCGGCTAGCTGTTCTACTGGAAAACTTACCGTTAATTACCGGTACCAAACCTGGTTTGTGAAGATTTTTTGCGATTATAAAACTTACCGATTATTAACGGTATCCGGGCTGTTTCTACTGGGAAAACTTACCGGTAATTAACTGTAAGTTCCCCAGTAGAAACACGCTCATAGGCCTATGTTTTAGGGATATGTTATCCGCTATATAGTGGCTTAATGTTTGACCCGGGACAGATGATACATGAACGCCTCATTAAAAATAACTTATTATTGATTTGTCGACAAAACGGTTCGAGTGTTTTGATGCCTTAACTGACGTACATCAATACACTAATGAATTTTTCGTCCTGATTAGAAACAGAGAAGGACACAATAGCGAGGTTTAAATTAATATAGACTAAATGTGTTGAATGTGCAAGTTGTCTCATGAATGTTTGCACTGACGGTGAAATCTCATGAGTTCATATTTTTTTCTCAATTGGATTTGTTGAACAATAAAAAATATACTTCGTTCAAATTAGAGGACAACATCGAATTAGTAATGTTTTTGCGTTGAATATTGTTATTTGTTCATTATCTTTTATTGATAATTTCTTTCAACTGATAATATTATTCCTTATTTAATTTCGATCTCATTCGTTGAACGAAAATGGTATGCTTCATCAAAAACAGGACAGAACTCAAATCAAATCGGGTCTTATACAGGGTGTCCCAAAGGTCGCGCCACCATTTAAATGATACATATCTCTATGTAAATTGCATGGCGACAACGTTAGCATGTCTACAATTCTTTGATTTTTGTTGATACCAAACTAGAGCCCCCCCCCCCCCCCCGAAGGCATCTCAACCATACTACCACATTTAAAAAATGTTGCTGCAAAACGTTAAAACGCTGTTTAATATTTTTAAACAACACGAGTTAACCAGTGCATCGTTCAACGTTGTTTAACATTTAAAACAATGTTGTTCAAAATGCAATTAACATGTTTTAACTCTTGAGCAACGTTGTTTAAAATGTTAAACAACGTTGAGCAATGCACTGGTTAACTTGTGTTGTTTAAAAAAAAATAAACAGCGTTTTGACAGTGTATAGTTTGGGTCAATACTGATTTTGCTTCCTCGTACACCCAAACGATGCGTTGATTTATACTAAAGTTTATCGTTTATTTTCTCAAACAATTGTTAACGATAGAACAAAATGACAGTGACAGTTATGCAAATGATGCAAGTTTGAATATTAACTTATTACACGTGCCGATCTGACTAGCTTGAAATATATCGCATCTGTTCTATTGTTAATTAGCACGGTGTCGTATTGAAAGAACCAACCCCTGCTTTTGTATGTGTTTGCAGCAACATTGTATTTTGTACATGTAAACTCGGGTAATTAGGTAAGGCTAAACAAAGAAGATAGTCTGTCTCAGAAGCCCGCCCGCATTGGTATGTGAAATGAGCTACGGCGCGTAGGTCTAACTATGCGCTGAGGGCTAATTTTTTTTTGATTTTGTTGATTTTTTTTGTTGATTTTTACAAAAAAAGTTTAAAAAGATCTCTGAAGCTTGGATAGAAAAAGAAAAAAAATCGCATACCTCATAGCCTATTTTCTAAAAAATAATAAAATCGCACAGCACTTAGCATATTTGCAAAATGTTTCTGAGACAGACTATCTTCTTTGTTTGGCCTTACATGGTCATTGACGGGGACAAGTGTGATATCAAAAAATGTCCAAAAGATTTCTCTATCTAAGTATGCTGACGTTGTCGCCTTGCAATTTGAGATATGAAACATTTAAATTGTGGCGCGACTTTTGGGACATCCTGTACATGCATTGAATATTGATTATTTAAATATTGTTATTGATCATGTCGATTATCTGGTAATAAGATTTCTCTGGAAATATTTTAAATCGACTCCAGCGATGTATTATTTGATTGAAGCATTGTTTGATGATCTTTGTTAAACACTTGAAGACCCTTCTACAACTAGGGTCACGCGTTATGAACTTGCCTCCCAATAGGGTGGTGCCGTTACATTTGTTAGCTTCATGCCAAAGAAGATTTCTTGATGTACCCCATAATGCTTAGCGCCCCTAGAGTACCAGCAGGGCTTATCAGCAAAACAAACAGTCCCACACATGTGTTAAAGTAATTAACAGCTGGAGGTCGTCTGACCTCTACCATCTAAAATATAAATGCATGGTGCAGATAGGGTAACTTATATAAATATTAAAAGAAGTTGAATCCCAACTAAAACTTGTATTCAAAAAAATAAAGGGTCTTTAAGAAAATCAAAAGAGGACTGTATTAAATACACATCAATCATATTACTTGCAAAAGGATTTTCTTAAAGACCCTCATTTAACAATTTTATAAGCATTTCCTTGCACTGTAATGTCAATGGGAACCAGTAGACACTGGTGACAGAAATCCTGTGGTCATGTGATGAAAGTGAAGCATCCTGGGGTGCATCAAGAAATCTTCTTTGGCTTCATGCTGTCATTTTCCTCAAATATCTTTAAAACCACAAAAGCTATCTCAACAAATTTGGTATCATTTTAAAGCCCTATAACAAGCTATCTGCCTGCCAAATGGCATTGGTATAGCTAATACAGAGAGGGAGATACAGCTGTTTGATGTTTGGGGACCAGGGGTGGTGCTGGAAGGGGTGCCGCCTGTACAAACTCAATGGGGATAATCCCATGCTTTGTTCTTTTTACAATAACTAGTCATCCCCTTATGTTACAAACACAATTTTGGTCCCATTTCAAAGGATATTTAGTAGTCATTAAGTATCATTACGTTCCATCGTCCAGTAACGTTTGCGCCAGTTTCAGATATTGTCTGACCATGGTCTGACAGGGGCTGACATATTGAATTGGCTATCCCGCTAGTATTTGTGTGTGAACATGGTCTGAACATGGTGTGAACATGGTGTAAACATGGTGTGAATGGGGGGGTGATTCACCCTGGACCAATTATCTAGACGACCCGAAAGGGCACTCCTGTAACCACGCTGCAACACTCCCGCTATAATTGGCATAGTATGTCGGTCTTTACAGTCTTTAGCCCCATTGGGCTACATTTTAAACTACAATCTGCTATTTAATTGTTGTTGTTTTTTAATTTGAACTTTACATTTGAAAACATTTGACATTACACTAGATTTTAAACAAATTCAAGTTCAAGTATTGAGTTTCTGAACGCAAGAACATTGAAAAGTCCCGTGTTGGGCTCCCGGGTTGGGCTAAACAAATTCTACCCAAGAAGTGTTCAACTCACGCATTGACCTCACGCTGGGACGACCCTGAGGCAGGCTGTCTACAATCTAGCTACATGAATTGATACACCGGTGACTTTCAGCCAGATTGGGCTAAGTTTTATAACTAATATCTGATCCAGGGATAATATATTCAATTATATTGTGACTTATTTCGAATTTTGAGTTTTGAATTTAACCACATTTGAAATAGTACTAATTCCAATAACAATTTGAAGTCAAAGTGTGAATTTCTCAACACAACAACTTACAAAAGTAATATTTTGGGCGGGATTTTGGGCTTCTTCCATCCAGAAAATTATCTAGTTTAATTCAATCTAAATAAACTTGGCGTATGAGTACACTTTGAACATTTTCTGTCAGAATACTTTTAGCTAATTTCGTTAATATCCTATGGAATTGACTCGTTCGACCAGCAAATAATATGAACATTATTCATTTATGAAGATTAACACAAGAAAAACAGCAACAACTGTAATATTTACGTTTCTTTAGTCCCCACTTACACCACGCTAGTGTAGTTCAACAGACTTGTCAACTTTTGTTTACAACTAATTAATTATGGATAAGACAATGATCATCAGCTTTCTTCCTATTTGCTACACAGTCAACATGAATAATCAGCCTCAATTTACCGGATTTATAAAAATGACTATAACAGAAAAAGTGTTCAACCTATGATAGCAAAAGTGTACATTTTTGGACAGCCTGTAACTAGAGGAATTCAGAAATGCAGTTTATATCAGGGAAGGGTTCATCCTTAAACAAATATTTCTGCAAATTCTAAAAATATATAAAATTCACTAGCCGGTATAATTACCATACCGACGTAGTAACTTTGACAAGGAATTCAAATAAGTTTTAAAAAAATGATAGGGGTAGGTATAAAAATATATGGATCTCAAATTAAAAATTAAAAAACTCTGATATTTTCCGAACATTTCCGATCGTACCATTTTAGTTATTGGTCGTACTATAATTTTAATGGCATATTTGGTATTCTCATGCAATTTCCCATCAGAAAATGTATACATTTACTACCTCAGGGGGTATCAAGCAAATGCAAATATAAATGTGTTAAGTTAAAATCATGTCGCGAAAGCCAAAAATCCGTGTGTAACGCGAAAGGAGGCGAGCTTAAAACACATGAGTGACCCTAGAGGTTATTATCCTTGTGTACATGACAAACCGGATTTAGTTGTAATCCTTTAGTAAGAACATTACCATTACAGATAAAAATATACCAATGGTAGCTAAGCAAAGTACTACAAAAAACAATCTGTCAAGGATCAAGGCTGCTTGTTCCCATTCACTTAAGTTGTTACTATGCATACGCACCGTTGAATCTTCTTGCGCATGTCCGTTTGAGCTCTTACTACCGTTAGTTAACATGTGATTCATGCACGACGCATCGTTGGTTTCATTAGTATCTTGTATTTGAGTGACGCCATTGTCAGTTATGGAGTGCAGTCCACTAATAGAATAAATACCATTGGAATTGATTTTAGCGTTTAATAAGTCAGCTGAAATAATCTTGTCTGTAGATTTACTGCGATAAGTGTTGCCTCGAGAAGTCATAAAGGACCTCGTGATTTGTGAGCGAAGAAGATAACGAAGAGATTGAGGAACAGCACGGTTGTCTGCGGAATACCAAAGTTGTAAAACGCACACGGTACCAAATATGGAGAAACAACCGATGACTACCAGGGAGAAAAAGTATATTCCTGTAAATATAATGAAACATGTTATTTTTAACAATAATAATTGCCCGGAATAATATAGCGGTCCCAAAGCACTTTTGCCCAATTGTTATCGCTGCCATAATATACAATCATCAAAATCATTTCACTTCATGTGCAGACAGACGGCTACGGACCAGTGGCGTGCGCAGGATATTGTGACTGGGGGGGCCCACTTTAAAAAATGAAATTCCCCCGACTCAGATTCTTCTCAAAGGTAGCCCCAACTTTTTTCTCAGTCACCTCGTGTCGTGATTTTCACGTAAGTGGAAGGGGGGGGGGGGGGGGGGGGGGGGGGGGGTAGGTTCCAAAAATTTCGCACGGTCAAAAAATTTCGCACAGTAAAAAAAATCGCACAGTCACAATATCACAATCAAAAAGACAGCCAAGTAAACAACTACTAGGCCTAATGGACAATTATGAGCGTTTTCATCATTATTTTCCATAACATTTCCTTTTTATACCAACCTGGTGCATAAATTTGTCGCCTACATGTACAATTTTGCCAACTATTTGTCTATTTGGATTACACCCCCTCCACACCACAAAAAAATCTAGCGACGGTCCATCCCCCGACTGGCAGTAGTTTCCCCCGACTGGCAGTAGGTTCCCCCGACTGTAGACCAAACTGGGGGGGGCCTAGGCCCCCCCATCCCCCCCTTTGCGCACGCCACTGCTACGGACCAACGCAACAAGCCTTTCAGGCCGTGTTCCCACTATAGAACATGATAGCTACGAGTATGTGAACTTGGTAGCAAGGCGCGGGTCCACATACACATCGCATTCTCATTGAGCGACAATAGCACCGAAAGAGTACACTAATACCCGCACCAGATACATTGCGGGGGTATTTGTGTTTGTGCGCTGTGGGAGTACACAATGAGTATAAATATACATTTTGGGAGTTGGATTTTTTGTTGGTACAGGAGTGCACTACGGGGGTAATTATTTGTACTGTGGGGGTATTTTTTGTATGTACATTGTGGGAGTTGACTAAGATAGATGGCGCCATTCATATAGTCGGGTGGCAAAGTGTATGTTTTAAGATGACAAATAACACACAAAAAACAAACAAATCGTTCTGGGGGTATATTTGTTGTTGCTTTTAACACGCTCACAGTATCCTCATATACCATTTGGAAACTGTTCATTGTGGGGGTACGCCCACAATGCCGAAATACTCCCACAATGTCAAATCATACTCATATCTACACCCACAATGTACCTCTTATAAGTACATGTTGGCGTACAATGACGTATAGACGGCGGCGAACGTAGGAGGGGGGGGGGGGGGGGGGGGGGGGGGGGGGGGGGGGGGAGGGGGGGGTGCGGAAGTATGCCGAACTTGAATTCAAAATATTTTGAATCAACTCTACGCGGCGGCGGCGGCGGCGGCGGCGGTGTGTCTTAGAATCAAAAATGTCTTTTTAAATACTATTTAGATCATGTTAGACCCCGCGCCGTTCTACGCGGCGGCGGCGGCGGCGAATAGACCGGGAAGGGGGGGGGGGGGGGGGGGGGGGGGGGGGGCATGGGTGTCAACTCCACGTGTCTTAGAATCAAAAATGTCTTTTTAAATACTATTTAGATCATGTTAGACCCCGCGCCGTTCGGAGAGGGGGTTTACGGAATTATGCAAAACTTACATTCAAAATCTTTTTTTGTTCTCATTAGAGCGTAATACGTTTAAAATTATATTTTTGATATTTAAAAAAACAAACAATTCTCCGGATTTTGTTCCTAATAGCGAAAATTAGACCCTCGTATTTCTGCCATTTCGATAAATAAACATGATAAACTTTAAATCGTTTAAAGTAATTATTTACGTCTGTGGCACGTGTCCGAGAAGTCTTAATGTCGCAGGGTCTTGCATTAAAAGACAGTGGGGTGGAGAAAATGAGCATTTATACACAGCTCTATGGAGAAAAATTTACATAATCGTCGATAACTCGAAAAGAAAATCATTGATAGAACATAATATTTTTTCAAATTAACTTTTTTGGGCAGACAATATACGGTTCTTTTCTTTAAAAAAAAAAACTAGATAATGACTTCAATTAGTCCTACTTTGCTGAATGTCAAATTGACTGGAATTTAATTATATTTCATGTATCATCACACCCATCTCGATCCTAAAAACCACCATCCCCGCCGGAACACACAACATCAACCCGCCCACTGATCCACTTACCCGGATATGCTCCTGAATCAATACAGGGTGACCCAGAAAAATGTTAACACTCCGGGCACATAAGATATCTTAAAAGGACAGGAACACACGGGTATAATCTTGATGTATTATGAAAGCTGAGTAAATAAGCTTTCATTTGCATTTTATTGCGTTCCAATTGGTTATTTAGAACGGGAGATATGTTTCAGCAAACATGAGGAAGCAAAATCGGCTTGGTCCAATCCTCTCAGTATATGAACGTAAAGCTTTTAAAATGCACGAAGCAAGAAGCAACATGATTAAATCACACACACACACATCAGTTAATCTCTTCTTTGTTCTTTTCAACGCATTATTTCGATTATTTTCAAGCTTAAACGACATAAATAAATATATTCCACATAAATTTTATAGGTATTTTGTCATGAGTTCTATACTCTTTTTCCATATGCAATGGGTAGCTGTCAGTAAAGCAGTCTTTAAAATTGAAATTGAAACATTTGATGTTCTTTGTTGAAATGGTCCATCCAATTAAATAAATTAACTAATATTGCACTGAAATAAAACTAGCATTGCACTGAAATTAACCATAAATCAATACATTCTAACTTATGATTAAATGTTGCAATGGTATTGTTACCTTTGAATTACTGCACAATAATGTTTTTGGCATTCTTACAAGTTCGTAATCATGTTGTAATTAATGCAAATTGGACCAAGCCGATTTTGCTTCCTCGTGTTTGCTGAAGCATATCTCCCGTTCTAAATAACCAATTGGAACGCAATCAAATGCAAATGAAAGCTTATTTACTCAGGTTTCATAATACATCAAGATTAGACCCGTGTGTTTCTGTCCTTCTAAGATATCTTATGTGCCCGGAGTGTTAACATTTTTTGGGGTCACCCTGTATATAAATTTATAATAACTGCGTATTGAATCAGTGACAGGTATGATTGAATGTAGGACGAAAGTTGGGATAATTCTTGGAATAACATGACTGTTTAATATATGAACCTAGCAACTATTGTTTAAAAAAACAAACATTTTCACACAACTTCTTGTAAACTTTCACAAAGTTCCCAAATTCGAACCATGACTTTAATCTTACCTACTAAAGGGAATTCATCCCCTAACGGTGGCATTGTATCCGCTATAAGCTGCTGATATAGTATGAGCGCCAATAGGTTTGCGGTTCCAAAGGATATCTTTTCTCCAGAATCGTGTGGTAAGCAAAACACCATGAGTGTTAAGACGGCTAACAATACACATGGAATAATTATATTGAAGACATAAAATGCTGATTCTCTGGTCAATGTCAAGTTAAATGTTACAAATGCAAATGGATAGGGGCAACATTCATATTTCATTTCAGATCGAATAGCGCTGACATCGGAAAGGTCCCAAACCCCGTTACTGTAGAATACGGATTGGGCTGCATCCGGGTCATTCTTGTAACGGATATCAAGTTCTGATTTGTCATACATCCACGAGGCGAAACGGAGCTGACACTGTTGTTTATCAAATGGGAAGTATCGAACTTTGACCTTACAGGAAACCGTAAGAATGACGGGAGTATACCAGGTTACATAGCCGTTAGAAGTCACGAAGACATCGGTAGTTTTGTATCTCTCAAAGTCTCCATGTACGCTGGATAAAACGAAAAGAAAAACACAAAACAGATAAAAATGAGTAGTGATGGATCGGATCTGGACTTAAAGTTTTGGTAGTTTTAGGCGGATAGATACTGCAGCACTAATAGTATAGCAGTATTTCTTTCTGTAACGAATACATCTCTGAACAATAGCTGCATTTGATATTGTCACCGGAAGAAATCACCGCTTGCAGATGTAAAAATAATATGCACAATGCAATCAGACATTGAATATATTCTGTCGTGCTTAGGATTACTCCACTGTAAAGGATAATACTACATTTTGTAGACATTGTAGATGTGCAAACAATGCACAACTTCGACAGTGGTTAATATTTTATATGGGATTATAGTTCTTTGCATGAGGTATGTAGAAGAAATATGAATGCTTCGTTATTGTTACATGGGGAACATGTCTCGCGGTATTCCAACACCTTATACCCTGAGGCTTCTTATTGACCCATGATTACATCATCCTCAGCATATCTCTTATGCTATTTTTATTTAGCATTACTGTTCATATCAAATTTCATTCGAATGGTCAGAACCTATAAATGTAATATTTGTCTTTACTGGTAGTATTTTATTTTTTTAGATAGACATAATTCAATTAAGCTATAACAAAGCTAAATAACTTATTCCATTCTCAATGGATGGCATTTAATTAGTTTGCAGTTGTACATTGATAATCTACTCCTATTTCAAGACGACAAATAATGTCGTTATACAATAAGGGCGTGACGGTAATAAATGTCAGTCCATTAGTCAATTCAATTAGGCACGTAACCAAACTTTACAAATAATAATGAACACAATATTGCCACAGTTGCTGTATAAGAATAATATAGGCTACTCGCTGCGTTGATTAAGGTTAGGCATACTAGACTATTCGATTTTATTTTGGCAAATTAAGTTGTATGCCTCTCTGATGATGTATGTATATATTGATGGTATTGTTACAGGGTGACTTGAACCATATACAGCGTGTCCCAAAAAACTGGGTCCAAAATCTGCAGAGCTTGGAACTCTAAAAGTTAAAAACGTAGCTGCTTCATATTTGAGGATATTAAGGAAAATATACCTGACCTTAATTGGTTAAAATGTGAGACCAATCAAATGGCAACTTTCTGAAATACAAAGCTTTCAACAGTGCGTGGTTAGAACCCGTTTTTCCAATTTAGCAATAAACCACCTTATGCCTTGCATTTGCCTTGTGTGCAAGTTTTCCCTACATCATGTGCATGGTGTGTATTCTCCGAAATATCTTATGTTTGGTAGAAAAGGGTTAAATTATAGGTATTTTGGATCAATATTCAGCATTATAAATACCCATTGCAGTAACCTTGTCGTTGAATATATACAAAAACAGAGCAACTGTTACCCTGATACCATGCCTGGAAATAGCACCCACCCACCTGCCCATAGCGGGTAAATTTTGTGTCGGGGAAAAAGTACCCCGGCAACCGACTGGCGGGTAAACAATTTCAAACTCACGGTGCAAGTGTGAGAGTTACACTGACTGGTGGAATTTCTGTCGGGCAGGTATTTTTATGAGTTACCTGCCCGATCCCGACTGGCTGGTTGAAACAAATCTGAAGTTCCAGCCCTGCCTCTAATTCCTTTGATGAGAACGGCTGGTTTCCAATTTAGAAGAAATTGTTCTTGAACTGCTTCAAAGATGGCAGTGTCTCAGAAGGTAAATTTATTTATTTTTCTAACAAAAATCATAGGTATTTACACTTTTTATCCTCCTTATGACGAAGATTTCCCCTGAGTGAGTGATTGTTATCAAGTCAAGGGCAAAACTTTGATGACGTCAATACGATGCGCAAATGCAACGCATGGACGGTTTATGGGCAAAATCGAAAAAACGGGTTCTGATCACGCTGTATTCAAAGCTTTGTATTTCTAAAACCTTACATCCCATTGGTCTTATAATTTCACCAAATAATGTCAGATATATTTACTTTTATATTCTAAAACATGAAGCATCTATGTTACCCATATTTTAAGTTATAAGCTCTCAAAGTTTTGGACCCAGTTTTTTGGGACACGCTGTATACACACACAAATACATCCCAAGTTTTTCGTTTTAATATATAGAATAAACTGTTGGATTAAATGTAATTTATTTCAGAATTCAAGATGAACATTAATAATTGTGATTTTTGCTGTTGCCACTCATGAAATCACGAAAGCAGAATTTATGCCCAATATATCTATATTGTGACTGTTTATAGAGCTCTGTAGCTGGGGAGCATACATTGTTTTGAAACACATTGAAACATATGTGCCCTTCTACCCTAAATAAATGTCAAGGTCAATCAACCACCCAGGTTAGCAAGGATGTCCACTTAGGTTTTAATTTTACAAACGTCAAAGAACATTTTTTTGGTATATAACACAATGTATTGTTTAAAATACTCCTACTATTCACATATCTTGTGTTGGTTGTCATTGATAACGTGGTTGAAAATATGTTTTTCAATTATCAACATTATTTAGAAGACAGATTGTTATTGATGTCGTTGATTAAAGTTCAATTACTCAGTGAATTATCTGAACATGAAAAGTGGCTAAAGCTGAATTTGACATGCCTGAGTAGATTTGCCATCTCACAACGAAAGTTCCAAAATAGACAGAAATAAACTTATTGCACTATGAAGATTGTTGAACATGATTATTTCTATTTCCCGATTTCATGACCAAATAGATAATCATGTTTCACCATATATCTTGAATACGCGGACAATCATTAAATGTGTTGGGCACTGTTAGTCTATTGCAGCAACAGCATATTTCATAGTAGTGGATGGGATATATTACCAAAGTTTGAGAAAAGAAGCATTGGTGAAAATTCAAATATTTCTAATATTTTAAGACCTTCACCTAAATACATTCTCTGCCTCAGAGAGCTCAGGTGTTAACAGTGGATCGTAGACATGATTTAGAGAATAAATACCCTCGTCGCGGTTGATGATTTTGGCCCCTTGCCTGCGTATCTAAATGGATTCTCTCATCCATCGCTTATGTTTGTCATAGTCGTTGTCAAGAATCGTTGCCCCATCCCAGTTAAGTTGATCGTGTGGTTCTCTTGTAGTGCTATTTTATGGTCGGTGACAGCTGATTTATGTTGTTACGTCGTAGGATCTTTTCTTTTGGCTCTCGTGAACTTTTTGGCGCTTAGGCCTACTACCTTGGCGTCTTTCTTGTGTTCATTTAGTCTCTTTCCGAACAGACGACCTGTTTCACCAACGATGACTTTGTCGCACGAGTGACATGGGATATTGTAAACACAATCGGGTTCTCGTTTGTCTTTGGGATTGACTAATAGTCGTTTAAGTGTGTAAGGTTTCATCGCAGTCTGGATATTATATTTCTTAATAAAAGTCCTTTATAGTCTTTCAGATACGCCTTGAATGTAGAGGATAACAACCATACCATTGCACTCTTTGGTCTCATCCTTGTTCTTAGCTTTCTTCATAGTCTTTTCCTTCATCTGTTGCTGCATTCTTTTGAAGGTTCAGCTGGGGTATCCACACAGTCATAATGCTTCTTGAATTCGTTTTTCCTCTGCTATTCTGTGTGGTTCTTCTGTGGCAATATTGTTCATTCTGTCAATTATGACTCCCAGTTTTTGGTGTAGAGGATGATGTGACCAGAAGTTAAGGTTAGTGGTCGGTATGTGTATTTTTCTTGTATATTAAAAACTTAACAGCGCCATTCGCATTCCGGACAATAAGGGTGTCGAGGAATGGTATTTGTCCTTTGTCTTCCTCTTCGTGTGTGAACTTGATGTTGCTTGTATTGTCAATTGTGTTGATATCGTCTGTTAGTTGTTGAGTAGTGTCTTTCTTGACGATCTCGAGGATGTCATCTACATATCGCTTCCACAATTTTTAAAATTCGCGGTCATTTATAGCCCCCAATTTCAAAGAAGTCATTGTTATTCAATGCACTTGGGCACATTTGAGCACCAAGAACCGTGACGTCATTGAAATCGGCTTTAAATCACCGCGAATTTTTAAAAAATGGCATGTTGAGAGATGGCAGTTTTTGATTTTTATGATAAGTATAATGTTTTGTTCAATATAATTACGCGATTAAGGCTCGATAATTACTTTTCTAACGTATAATGGACAATGTTGTGCTTGCCGGACATCTTCTTTAAATGTTCTGAATTCCGTTTGTTATCAAGATGCTTTTCAATATGGCGCCGTACATCGTTACCACGCTTTGATTCTTTGTTTACATCCGGATGTTTGATAAGTATGTCTATTTCTTTTTGCAATGAAATATCCTTACTTTTGAATGAGTTGATTTTGTTGTTTATAACACGTATTCGCTCCCTTGTAAGTTACTTTTGAGTACGTTGCGACAAAAGTCTACGTGCGACAAAGTCTATATTGTATGTTGGTGAAACAGGCCGTCTGAACAAACGAGGCTAAATGAACACAAGAAAGACGCCAAGAAAGTAAGCGATTAAAAGTTCACGAGAGCCAACAGAAAAGATTCTACGACGGAACAACATAAATCAGCTGTTACCGACCATATACCACAAGAGAACCACACGATCAACTGGGATGGGGCAACGATTCTTGACAAAGACTATGACAAACGATGGATTAGAGAATCCATTTGGATACGCAGGCACGGGGCCAAAATCATTATCCGCGACAAGGGAATCATGTCTATGATCCACTGTTAACACATGAGCTTCCTGGGACCGAGAATGTAAACAAATCTCGCAGGAAAAACAAGTGGATCAAGTCATTACCGCAAAAGTCTTCCGAACGGAAAGACGAAACCGTCTAAACATGTGAGTAACAAATTGGATTTATACAACATAAATGTGTAAACATTTCAATCTATAATCCTGATGAACTTATTCAAAGAATAGTTAGGATTAATTTAACGCCTTTCATTAAAACATGCCTTGTCAAAAATCGAAAAGACTTTATGATGACATCGACCAAAATGTTAAAATACATTCAGATTCATTTACATAAATATCACAAGGCTGGTGACAATTCAACATTATTCCCCAAACAGCCGAAAGGGTAATTGGCATAATATTTAAGTATTTTACAAAATACATGTATCCCACCATCATAAATTAACAATAAGTGTATGCAACTGAGTTGGCGTCACTATAATTTATTCAGTGCCATGTTATTTCTAACAAAGGCGCAACACATAAAAAAGGCGTATATTGATAAACATAGTGTCTTTGATATCTTGGTGTAAGTTCATCAGGATTGTTCATTAATTATTATAAGAAATTGTTTTCATATGACAAATCCAAGGTTAGATGAAGTATAATAATAAAACAAATTATTATACTCACTTGTGACAGTTTCATGCTACACTGAGCACTTCTTCAGACTATTTGACGTCAGCTCTCATCACAGGCTTTTTATCCTGTCGACCACCGGAAGTAGAGGGCGGTCTTGATGAGATTAACTGATCGTAAATGTTGTTGAGTTGACAAGCCCCCTCATCCTTGTTGAGCGGAGCACGTCGCAGCAACGAACCATGTCATCGGGTGGGAGAAGGCTAAGGTCATCGACAAGGAAGCACACAAGACCACAAGATGGTTAAAGGAGTCCATTTGGATTCGAAGAAAGGGGAAGGCCACGCTCAACAAGGATGAGGGGGCTTATCAACTCAACAACATTTACGATCAGTTAATCTCATCAAGACCGCCCTCTACTTCCGGTGGTCGACAGGATAAAAAGCCTGTGATGAGAGCTGACGTCAAATAGTCTGAAGAAGTGCTCAGTGTAGCATGAAACTGTCACAAGTGAGTATAATAATTTGTTTTATTATTATACTTCATCTAACCTTGGATTTGTCATATGAAAACAATTTCTTATAATAGTGTCTTTGATACTGGCAATTTCGTTAGTGTGCCTTGCATGAGCTCACCTATGACAATGTTATCCCATATTATTAGAGCTTGGGAACATTAAAAATGTTACAAAGCCTGATTTATAAATATTTAACATGACCTGTAATGAGATTACAATATATGCGGGTGCATCTTTTACTGCTTCTGCTAAACAAAAGACCAGTAATCGCCTGTCATATATCACCACTGATATAACAGAACTCATCAAGGTAATTTATTAAGTGATAGAATATCTATAATTCAATTTTAGAATGGATGAACATTTTTAGTTGCGCTTGTGTCCCGCCTTTCATGAGGATCACCCATGGCACTGAATAAATTATGGTGTTGTCAACTCGATGACATACACGTATGCAAACATATAAAGGTTAGTTATTGACATTTTGCTTGTAATATCTACCCCTTCTACAACATATCTCACGATTTAGAGACGTCTTGCTCCTCGATTACACTGTACTTTAAACGCCATTAGTGAATGGCAAACAAGGAACGATAAAAGGTTGATATGCGTAACAAGTTCGAACATCTAGGATATGGTTATTTTCAATCGCTTCGCCCATATCACTTGCGGCTATATACATGTACATTAGTACATATTATATGAATAATGAATGAAACGTATTGATTAAATATAAAGATGATGGTTTGACATTTATAAAATATCAAAATTGAGATATATAATGGATTTCGAAAGCGTAAATACTAACTTGGAATATAAATAGATATTGATTATCCGCAAAATATATATATATATAATATATATATAAAAATATGTTTGTTGATTCATTCACAAAAATAAATGAGTAAATATATAACCTATACTAAATTCTAGAGGATTTCAACTTAAGTTAGATTCATGAAAAAAGATGTAAAGGATCAGGTATATTGAATCGTTTTACTTTACTCGTGAATTTGGGGAAATAAAAAGCAACTTTTATCATACAAGATATTATTAAATGCTGGATAACCAGTGCAGCTAACCATGAACATTCATATATCTCAATCACTATCTAGCTCGGTTAGAGCTTCACAACGCAATATAAGTGTCAAAATCGGAAATACATTTTTTATCTCAGGTCTTTGGACTTAGGTAAAACTTGTTTGTAAGGTATCAAACCAAACCCTTTCCTGTGTTTTAAATTATAAGAATTCGTTTCATATGTTAATTAACACAACCAATACAGCTGATCCCATTACTGTACCTTATGTTTTTCTTATGTGTATTATATAGACATGCAACAGCTACACTGTAGAATAATGATGTCTCGTTTTATCAATATGGTACACTTTAATCCGCCGGAGACTTGACAGTTGGGACCTCAAGATTACTAGTTACGGACAAGTGAATTTTAAATTATGGATCATACTGTCTAATAAGTGAAAACATTGGCAGAAAAACTGTCCTACCAACCTTATTGACCTAAATACAGTGACACGGAACAGCGAGATCGATCAAACGGCGCATTAAAATCTTGTAATGTTGTCATTAAACGAAAGTGCAAATTGCTTCGGGTGTAGTTCAATATTTGCTACAGTTTTGAAGGACATGCAGGTAGAAAACGGATGCAGTGAACATGATGAAGGCATATTTAGAATTATTACTGCTTGATCAGTAATTGAGCAGATAATGAACCAGAATTTACAGCTAGTGACCTAGCCGTGATTTAGAAATAAAATGAAGGCACTGAAATTGGTCATCTGTCGACGAAAGGATTCACGAAAATGTGTGAGTGAGGTTGCGCACGAAGTGAACAGCCTCGTTCACCCAAAATGTTACGCCAATTATATTTTACTTTCATTTAATCTGAGTATTTCTCTCAAGTTAGAAACTGCAAAGTCATCTTCTCTTTCTATGACGTTCTATCTCGCAATTGGTTATAATTTGTATCGCCAATTAGGCCCTAAATGTCAAATGGGTTTGAAATTAATGTGATGGTCAAATACTCATGAAGTACGGACATACTGATTTGCCAATTTCATTTGGGTCTCGAGTCTTAAGACGTCCACAAAATTATATTTGTTTGATCACCGATAACCTTTATCGTTCATATAGTTACTTACTTTTCGTAGAGCGTAATATCAGGTTTCCAAATATTATCTAACGAAACGGCTAAAACCTCAACGTTATTGTGCATTGACGTATTCCACGTAAGATATTCGTCTGTCCAACTCTGATAACAAGTAGAATTATCGTGTTAATTTGAGTGATGTATTAAAAGAAGAATATTGATTTTTGTTAAAATAAACTGTATGTCCTTGGAATTTGGAATCGTTACTCAGGATACTGAAATCGTTTATGCATGGTTTCCATTAATACTGACCAACAGCTTATGCACTTTGTATACACCCAGCACATAAAATCCCTGACCAGGTGCTTTGAGGTTGGCTAATTCAAAATATATAATCGGTACCAGAAATCTGAGATATACATTAAATGAGCAGATTTCTTCTCCGCAGTTTGAGACCTCATTCAATAAAATCGAATATATACTTTTAAAGTTATGGCGATTTTAATGACCACATTTATTGATTTGTGTGTGATTACTGTCATAACTGTGTGCTATCTGAACGAGCCAGATGAATGGGTCTGGAGTGATAACCGCAATTTGCGGGACAAAGGGTGTGACTAGCTGTGAAGAATAAAAATCTTAGCTGATTAGCTGTAAGTTTTTTTCAGTGCGTAATCACACACAAATCATTTTTTTCCTATACTTTTGCTGTTGTTATGCGCGGTCAGTCATTGAAATCACCATAACTTTAAAAATATCTATTCATTTTGTTGAATGAAGAAATTTGCTCATTTAATGTTTATTTCAGGTTTTTGGTACCGATTATCTATTTTGAATTAGCCAACCTCAAAGCACCTGGTCAGGGACGTTATGTGCTGGGTGTATATTTACGCATTTCTTTCTTGAGATGGATGTGATTCCACACAATCGTATCGATTTTTGCAACAAGTTAATTTGTAAAGTGCCTAGATGGCAGATCAAAAAGCTAAATAAGGTACCGCCCTTAGACGAAGAGTCTGTATGTAATTGATAACGTCATTTTACCTTCAAAATAACGAGTTTCTTTCTTATTAAAGATAAACCTTTCAACAACGATTAACAAGAAGATTAATAGAGCTTTAAATGCTATACACTATTGATGATAATCTTTTGAAATAATGATTTTACATCCCGTCACGATGATGTAACACCCTTAATGCAATTACGGGACGGGAGAAGGCAAATTACAACTAATCAAAAATCATTTAAAACGATGAATTGTAAAACAATTACTGCATTCAGATTCCAAAAAGCACGAATTCAAAATACTCTCTGAGGCTTTGACATTATTATTTGCATTTAAAAGGAAATTGAGGGAATCAGATGCTAGAGGATGAATAGAGCATCTTAATTTAAGTATAGCAAGCCTACATCTTCATTCAAATACAGACATGAGTTAAGAAAAACCTCCGTCGGTTGCTATTTGCCAATTAATTATTTCAAGTGTGATCATAGAAAGATAATTAATTTGAGTTGTAATATACAATGGTGACAACTCCATTAGTGATATGAACTTCCCAGTATGGTCCGAAATGTTCTTCAAGCAAAGCATATTGAACACAAATTGAAACGATATTGTGCACTAAATATTAGTCGATTAGGACTATTTACAGTTTACCAGCCAAAGGCAATCAATGTTCAAAATAAATTTATCATGGCATTTTGTTGTTACAGTTTGACACCTAGGCTACAGTAAGTACTTAAATAGTAAGCTTTACCAGGGGGGGGGGGGGGGGGGGGGGGTGGGGGGGGGTGGGGGGTTGAAAACAATTATTGTCTTTGGCTGATCTACCGATAGTTTATATAAAAGAATATGAAGTTGTTGATTTCTTTTTTGAATCGACCATGACATACAAAAGATGTCAGTGATAAAAGGCATACACATACGATTGGTCAGATTTTTAGAAGAGCACTATTATTAAACACAATTGAACTCGTCATCGATTGAAATTTGGCAACATTACGCCTGTTTAATTAAGTATAAAACATAAAAGATGTATTTACGTTTCACTTGCCTCTGAACTACTAAATGATTATATTGGCATCACAGTCCTTCCATTCACTTAACATGTTTTGTGAAAAATGACCATATGTTGGACACAACAAACATAAGCGTAACCCATAATAGAAGCCTATAACTATACGGGATATGATTACTGGCAATATTTAACCAAATGATAACTGACCTGCTTCATCCACGCACTTATCTTTAGTTGTTGCGCTTTTTCGTCCTGTGGTGAAAAGTAACCAAACAGAACATAATAAAGTTAGGTAGATTTGGAGTGACGCTCTTCTTATCGGACAACATGAAAGGACTGTTGTACACTTAGATTCATATTTGAATTCTACAACCAAAATCGAATACAATTGACCTTCATACAAGGATTCTTATAACCAATCTTTTGTGATACAGAATTAGAAGTGTTGACTTTAGAAACAGACACATGATACCTGCTATTACATACATAGTTGACTTAGACATTCCGAAGCCAATTCATTAAAATTAACCTCACCGACTGATTTGGAAAAGCCTAAATGTCATTTGTTTTTATCACATTGAGGTAAGTGAACCTTAATAGTTGTTCACAAAGTCTAGTATAAAAGTAACACTTACAAAACTAATAACTTGTGCTATAAGCAGTCGTAATTGCACTTCAACGGATGTAGAGAGATTGCGCACCGGTCGTAACGAAGGTGCTCCATAGTCGTCTAGAAGATTATGTAAAAGGCGCTTCTGAGGTGCATTAACACCCGCGAAGTACTCACTTCCTGGAAATGAAAGATAAATTCAAAGAAGATATAGATATCTATTCCCTAAGTATGCTGATTTCATCACACTATAAATGTCTAACAAGTGTGCAATGTGTCAAAATCCCGTTGAAAAAAATACCCCTTCTTATAACGATATTTGAAGGTCGGATTCCAAGGATAAACAACTCTTTCTATACAGTCAGCCATACGTTATCTGCTAGCTTGGGAGTTGTCCTTGGGCGAAGTCCTCAAGATCTTTCACTTAGTCTAATTTGCCGTGGATGGAGGCGGCTTCTTTCTTCTAGCACCCTGATAAGCAAATCTGAGTCTCCTTTCGTTCTCAACCTGTCAGATACTGATCTTAGCCTTCCAAGCAATTCATTGGTGGTGTGGTGAGTATGGTAAATATCTCGCGCCTTTTGCAGCATTGGTGCTAATGTTCATCCATGCTTCTGCTCTACATGTAACAATCGGTTTGTTTGTAGTTGTAACCTGATCTTGTTCAATGGTCATTTGTGACGCGATCAAGAGGAATGAGTCGGATGTCGGGGAATCCCAAATTGAGATATGGCCAATTCAAAATGGCGGCTTACATAAGTTTTGATGGAAATTCATGTATACAATTTGACATAACTTTGGAACAAAACGTCGTATCGACATGGGGTTTTCAGTTTCTGAAAGCTCTAGGTGTCTTCTTTAAAACCGTATCAAAAACTCATTTTCAATAAGGGTCGATATCCGACTCATTCCTCTTGATCGCGTCACATTTGCTTTTCCAGATTTCATACATTCCATTGACAGAAACTTACGTTGTGACAAGTTGAAAAGATGAGTTGTTATGGTTACCGTGTCAAAGGTCACCATCAAATCTAAATAGGCTATGCGTAGCAAATGCAGCTTGTCATTTGTCTACAACTACAGAAGATCTCCATGCTAGCATCTTCATGAACATTGAAATCATTCTCACTGCTTGAAAATCAGGCTTCAAAATATTTGATTGTTATTGAAGTCGGTCACTTCTATATTGAGAGATAGGTTGCTATATTATTCAACAACTGGGACCCATACACCACATTTAACGGGGCTTCCTTTGTAGATTTGTTTTGTTAACAAATTGTGTCATCTAAGTGATTAGATTAGTTTAGTTTAGTTTTTATTTGGCATCACAACATATACAAATAACAAATCACACGAGCATAAAATTATAATAACATTCAATAAATAACGCATATCACAATGCCATCCCAAACTGGAACGGCAAACACACCACGACACCAAAAGTTGCAAGGCCAGGATAGCCCATAAAAGCCAGCTACATGTGCAGGCTTATTTCCAATGGGGTCCCAAAACAACACAACAAGAGGGCCATGGACGTGGAGTAACATAAACAAAATGACAATGGACACATTGGACAATAAGCCTACACACGTATAACATCTGCAGATTCCTGCTTCAGAGCGCAATCAGCCAGGTGTTTTTTCACAGCCTTTTTAAATTCCATCTTCCTGCGTATGGTCTGGATATGTGGTGGCAGGGCGTTCCATTCTAAGATGGCATTGTAGTAAAATGACTTGGAAGCAATTCCTTTAACTCTAGGGACAATAAAATTGAAATTGCTTGACCTAATCAAACTGTTAACTCTCGACAAAGAGCTCTGAAAAGCCAATCAATTGAATTACTGTTACTCAGAAAATATGCATAATACAAGAAACACAAATGGGCAGGGGTTCAAAATGAAAATGAAAGTGACATAAAAATAAGATAAAAGCCCAAACATAGAGAACAACATCAAAATATAAATAAAAGAAAAATAATAATATCTGGAGGTCTGATGGGCATCAAGAGAACTTAGGAACTAAATCTACCAGATCTGCCTGTTGTCACCTGTTGGGCGTGGCCGTATCACCAGCCCAGCTGGCTACATGCTTACAAGACCATCCACCACCGCCCCCACCCCCAGCCAAGCATCAACCTACACTCAACCCATGACCACCATGCTAATGTAAGAGCCAGGCGCCGACAGGACCCGGATGAAGGGCGCCACGAAAGAGCATGAAGGCCACGACAAGTTAAGAGTTGGAGAGAAGATGTCTGTGCACACGACACTTGAAAGCCTGAATTGCAGCCGCTGAAATGTTGCCAACAAAATCGTCTGATCCATAAGGGAACAGCTTCTGTCAAAGCAGCGAGTTCTGGCAGTCGGCAGAGAAAAGCATGGACTGGCATTGATACGCTCGAACGGGTAGCACGGCGTTGGACATATGGTGTGGGAAGTAACCCTGCTAGATCTTGTGGGCAGTTGGTAGTATGCATCTTAGACCGTACCGTAATATAAGTATTCAATACATTGATTTCAAGAAACAGTTAAAATAAAGGGTTCAACAAAAGAAAGTATACCACTTTGTTTATGTCATTTTGAGTAACATTCAATTTTATTTGGACCAAACAGCAAACGAGAAAAGCTGTGCGTGGCACTTTGAATGGCCGGGAATGAAATGGATATTGATCACACAGTAACTGCGTTGGGTTGTGCCTGAGCGAGCGGGCTATTTGATTATGAACAGGTAACATGTGGTCTTTTCTTCCCGCGTATGTGTATTGAAAATGCGACTTTTGAAAAGTGACTAATTTTCTTTAAATGGTGCTAATCATGGTTTATCTTTGTTGTTAGGGGGCAAATTTGGTATCACGTTATGCCTAAATGATTCATCTAAATGCATATCTAGCCTGTTTGGTCCAAATAAAATTGAATGTTACTCAAAATGATATAAACAAAGTGGTATACTTTCTTTTGTTGAACCCTTTACATTAGTCTGTAATACTGATGGAGGAAGATCAGAAAACCCCTTTTAAATTGCAAAGTGTAATTTTGAATGTGATATTTGTTATTACAGCTGTACCTCTTCGCTCTACTTTTCTACATGTACGGTAATAACGGATGCTCAATTGACGAGCAGCATGTGTACAATTTTGACAATGGCATTTACACGTTTTATCATGGTTTTATTAACTTCTAGCCACCACAGAATCTGATTTTTTATTAAAATTGACAATGACATTATGCGGAATCGTATCTTTCATTTGATCTAATTTGCCTAGAATCGTCCGACACAGTAACAATTCCGTATTCTGTCAGGTTCTTTTTCTATTCAGGGGGGGGGGGGGGGGGGGGGGGGGGGGGGGGGGGGGGGCATGAGGGGGATATGCCTATGATCGGGGGGGGGGTTGTCATAACAGAATTTGGTTAATTTACAAAGAGTATGCCGTTGATGTTTATCAAATATGATAATAGCATTTTCAATTTTGAACAACCGATCGCAAGTTCAGGCTCTCATTTTAAAACAAAGCTTCATTCTCATTTTAGTAATATAAATGTTATAATAAAGGTTCATTGCGTTGTACCTTTCGGGAGATTCATTTTAACCTAATCGAATAAAACAACCCCGCACTGTTTTTATATTCATTCCATCGTACGAACAATATCTCGCAAGTTAATTTTCTAAACATTCCAAACCTAATATACTGTCAAGGTTACGGCAAGTAACTCCTGAATAAATGATGCAATTGCTTTTCTGATATTGCTTCGCTATGACGAATGCTGCGAATATTGAAATAATATCTTTTGAGAAATAGTAGGAAAAAGTGTCACTCAATTACATTCTATTTTTGATGCATTATTTAACTAAGTCTTGATTCCTAATTCGCCATCACAGTATTTAAATTATGTTCTTAAAATTATTTTACTAAACTGAATTCGTTGCTCCATACAAATATATTTGGGTTGTTAACAATGCAGGGTGTCACAGAATAATTTATACCTGGAAAGTGGCATTCCTATGATGAAAGTCAATTGCATTTGTATAACTGATCGTGATTTTTAATCTGTATATTATCATATGTTCAGCTATGGTAAAATTTGAAGATTATTTTGTAAATATGGTAGGTTACTGGAATAATATCTTATATAAATCTTTAATATCACTCCCTCTGTTCATCAATCATGTTTTAAATGGTTGTGTAGGTACTTCGTCGTGATTTAATGTTAATACAATCCATTTTGGCTTTAGTTTAACGATGTTTTATTATATTGATATAATTGTTATCAAAAACTGTATATAAGTTATTTGAGACACACTGTATCTTAAAATTACAAACTATCAAATGCAATTTCTGGGATATCACCATTGCTGATAGCTTTAATATTTTTTACAAGACTTATGATTATGATCTATTTGTGGAATAAATTTGCCATCGAGATGATGACTTGTTTTTTGTCAAGACACAAATGCAATTCGCTTTGGTTATGATCGTTGTTCTGCACTACTACAGAAACTAGAGGTGTAACATACATTGTACGATGTATTTCTATATCAATGGGTTCCTCACAAATCATCCATAACAGTTGTGCAGCCTCGGTTTTTCATATTGGGGGGGGGCAAGAAATGAAAGTGAACCGGCAAGATTGTCTGAGTAAAGAATTTCGCGCGTAGCGCGCGAACATTTTCGACTTTACACTTATTTTTTGATATGATTAAGGTACAGTTTAGCTCTGAAAAAGCTTTGTACCAACAAATTTCATTTTGGGGACACATGCGCGGATCCATCTGTGTACTTTTCACCATCATAATTCCATGATTCCTCTTGTCAAATGAACCGAGAGTGCCAATCTCAACCGACACGACAGTCAATATTAGCGATCTCCCCCCCCCCCCCCCCCAATCTGGCTATACGCCACTAATCCATAGATGCAGATACGTGTAAATCATGCCACCACATTGATTTACTGGCATAGATTTCATTAAAATGCATGTATAATTTCATGCGAGCGTGTTTGTGTTCTGTGCACGATGTCACGATTGGCCAATCACCGCGCGTCATTTGTTTTCGCTCGAAAGCGTCTGGTACGCAACCCGAATTTACGCACATATGCCATGTCACATATACGACGCACGTATTGTTGGAATTATATCCATAGCATTAAAATGACACTGACTATGACGTAAAATAACACAACACAATGACGGCGATAACACATTCGTTGATTAGCACAATACAAATGTGTTTGCGCCCACGACAGCGTCTGATTTCACACACATGGCATCACGCGCTGCCCATTGCGCCATAGCCATGGTAGTGCGACAATGCAGCCGGTATTCGATGCGTCTCTTCTACTGCAACGTGCGTTGCTCGTTTTAGTATGTATGTAACAAGAGAACAGCAACTTTTAATGTATGTGTAAGATTCAATTGTCGCATGTCCTAGAAGCCTGTACCTGCGCTTAGTACAGGAAACCCATACGTTAAAGTTGGTGGGGTGTTTTTTTTTTGGGGGGGGGGGGGGGGCGGGGGAGGGCGGTTAGTGAAACATGCAAAATTCCCTATGATGAATAATACCAACTGATGACAAATTACTCTAAGTATGACGTGTTGTACTAGGGTGAGTTGGCGCGGACATCCAGGGTGCAGGGTACCCGCATACATATATTTTATCTGATACTACAGTGGAACTTACCATAAATGCCTTTTTTTATATCAAATTCACTTAAATGACTATAAAACACCAACTTTGTTTCAATTATGTCAAGTTTGGTGATACACGATATAGAAGCAAACAACTTAATAGAAAAATGCAGTAAATTAACTCCATTTGCGTATTATTTACATATTTAATTAGCATCAAGTCAAAAAGTCTTTTACATACATTTCTTTGTATTGATATATTTATTGAATTGATTGCATAATTTACTACCAATATTCTAGACTTTGTTTGAACACAACTATACCTGTAATATGGTTTGTGACCTATCAAATTAAAGCGTCAGACATACACAACTCAATGGTATGATACCATTTTATGATTTTGTTTTTGTTTATAAAATTGCACGTATTTAAGCAATGAGTATGCATCCTAGTAGTCCTCTTAGCTTTATTTGTATGCAAACCTATGATACACTAGGCATAACCACAGGGAACGTGCATTTGAATCTAACCGCGTATCAAATAGTACACGCCATTATGTGTACTCAGCTGTGAAATCAAGGCGGTTAAAAGCTAGCTTCTAGTTGGCTGTGCCTATACAGTTGTGAATGGTGCGTACTGAAGCAAAGGCCAATTACGAAAGAGGTTTAACAGGAATGTATAACAACATTAAAACTCATATACGGAGAGTAAATTATTTATATGAACTTGAGCCATTTAAAAGTATTTGGATAAAATACTGAATTGGTTTAATTTCATCTTTCATGGACCAAAAGAAGGTGGTGTATCACCACTTGAAATAAAGGCGTTTATGGTAAGTTGCACTATAACATTACATTTTATGGAGACTAAAACCTGTTACCAGTACCATCCAACTGACGATAAGAGCGCCATGAAACGTATTGTATTAAATACTTGTATTATTAAACATACCTTGTGAAGTCGCGAGTATGAAATATCCATATAGCAGTGATTTGAAAATAACTGGATAACACATCCTAGGAAGACTGTGATAGTTAGCCATATTGACATTGAAACGCAGTAGAACAATCACATTATCATACGCATTTAATCTGCATGCCATGCCCTATGAGTATGCCAATGTTCTTAAATGGTGTATAGTATACATTTATGACGATTTATAGTGATACAGGAATTTCTCCATGGATCAGAAGTCAAACAACAGAGGGCACTAGCACTAGGTTTGACGTTGAGTGGTCAACCGTTAAGTGGACGATAGGAGGCGCTGTTTATGTTCAGTCAAAAGCAAGAACTTGCCTTTACAGAAAAGTAGGTTTAGATTTGAATGTTGTGTTTTTTTGCTTCAAATGAAAGCAGCTAACATTTGTGTAATTAGCATTAACTTTAAACTTCATTTGGGAAGTCCTGTATCTTTGAAAAAGAAGTTGTACGGAAATAAATATTTGTGATAAACCAATTGAACTTTGCTATCAAGAGTTTAGATACTTGTTTTAATAAAAAAGAAAAATTAGGTACTGTCCACGAAATGCTAGATCCTTTGAAAAAGTATCAATCTAAGTGAGGAGCAAATGAGGAGCAAAGAGTACATAATCAAAACATGATAACGAGCTATTTTAATAATTAAAATATTCAAGTAAAATGGTTTGTATAATATAAGTTATCAGTGAGTCAACACTGAAATAGTCCTTTTTTGTCAGATTTCGTGCTTTATATTATGAGAATTATGTAAATGTGGGTGCTAAAACATTTCCCTCTGAAATGAGAATATTGATAGCAATAATCGGGTTCTTTTCGAAAAAAGGGTTTACATCTTTGTATTAATGAATATTTATTTTGAACCAATTTTTCATTCATCTCTGTGTTTGAATGTATTAGGTATAAATATCTTTTGAGTTTGAATGGCTCTGTACTCTTTACTCCTCACTTAGACGGACGGATCATTTCAAAGGAGTTAACATTACCCTGATAGTTGCCAAGATTGGTAGTTTTATTAAAACAAGAATAACACTTGATATCAGCGGGCATTTCGAGAGATTCTTTTTAAAGATGTATGTGCTTCATGCGGCGGCCATACACGACGACACAAATATGGTACAGCCTATACATTATAAGACCATCGTCTATAGCAAAACAGCTAAGAACTATGTTTTATTCTCATTCTTAATTAGTTTATTGGTTATTTTGATCTTTTACTACATAAAATAACGCAGTTTGTTAGATTTATTTTAAACAAACAACAACAAATGTACCCCTTTATAAAATCGGCGAATCCAGCGAGCTGTTTTCCAACATCCTGCTTCAAATTAATCGCGTTCTTTAGCACACACGTATCTGTCATCGCTGCGTTATACCCACAACGCATACGGCGGCGACTTTGTGTAGGGCACGCTAACGCGATGACGCGTTGATCATACGCCCTGAAGGTATTATTTTTCGAATGAATTAAACCCCGCCCCAAACTATGCACCATTGTCTCATAATGCATGGGCGTGTCGGCTGAAAATCGGCCAAAAACCAATCAAATTGCCTGCTGACATCTCAAACCACACCCACTATATAAGAATGTTTAATAGAATAAATATCCTTTGAATTTGAACAAATCTGTATGCTTTCTTTGCTCCTCGTGTAATCGGATAATTTATTAAAACAGGCACAATTCCTGATAGCAAGGATACATTTTAGGGATTCTTTATTGGGAGTAATTCTGTTATACCCTTCACAGGGGTATTCATAGTGCTTGATTTTTAAGAACGACGCATACTACCGATATATAACAGAATTATGCCCTTTTTTAATACGAGCGGAAGAATATGCTCTTCAAAAATGTACTTCATTGGTTTGTCAAATTGTGTTGGTCTTTTTGGAAGAAAATATCAATTCCCGTTCAACTTCTTTTTGACTCACACTGTATTGAATTTCAGAAAATACTACACCGTGATATATAATATTTGATCAGTCTATTCCCAGAGTCTGATAAAATTGTTTAAAATGATTTCGAAAACAAAACGAAAGAAAGATACATGTACGTAGCAGTGCTATCCGAATTCGACCATTCAAATATGTGGCTTCTCTTAAAGGTAGATGACCCGATCACATTTTCGTAACACAGAATTATTTCAAACATACGGAGATTTTCATATCATATGAACGCTCGTATTTTTCTCATCATCATACTGAAATTTGACGGCCTAAATCGGTATAATTACGGAGAAATCGATTAAATAACGTCGAATTACCGCGAATGGTGGTAACCACCGATATAGTTTGTGTACTACTCAATGGGTACAGTTCACAGCATCTTGTGCGTCTAATATAAGAACCATTAGAGCTATGCAACTCAAACTTTGGAACACGACTTTTTTAAGGATGACCTTTCATGTAGAATAGAAAACTTCAAGTTGAAAATCGGACCATCTACCTTTAAAGTATATTTATACTTACATAAACTACTCGTTATTAGTATTTTATAAATTAGCTCCGAATCACGTGTTTCTGTTATTTGTGAACATAATATTGAAACGTTTGAAAATTATTTGTAAAATATTGCCTATCATTTAAGACATTATAAATAAACACGAATATAATCTTAGTTCTGAACTCGAACTTGAGCTTCTGATTCAAGACACTTCATCAAACAGGTTGTCAGTTGAAGAACTCCATTTTGGAAAATGTTCAAATATAGACCCCTTTTGGCCAGTTTGTTACTGCAATTTGTTTTGAAAAGGACACGAATCGATAAAATATAGGTTGGTCGGGCCAAGAGAAGAATCCCATTGGCTTATTGACATTATCTTTAAAGAAATAACATCTACCAAGAACTATTAGTTTTTGTAATAAAACTAATTAATTGACGATTAGTGTGTGTTTTGCTTATGTTTATGATGGATTTAAAAGCAAAGAACAACTATTCAAAATTCGTCAGTATCCCTATGCTCAACCGATTTAAGCAATTTGGTAAGTTAACGCTTATTGGTATTATAAATCTTGTCGACGTTAAGAACTCTCTCCCCCTCTCATTCAAATTGCATATAAAACTGCATATTCTAGTTTGAAAAGAATCCCTCAGAACATTAGTTTAATTAAATTAACATGCGAAACGTTCTATATACCTAATTATATAAATGATATTATAATCAAGTTTTCGTAACAATGAGCAAATATTCTTCAAAAGGTTAATCTTCCAAATGAATAATTCCGAAAACGCTTATTAACTAAGTCACACGTACACGTACACGTACAACAAGCCGCTCTATGCATTATACAATCGAAAATTGTTAACGAGCGCAAAATTGTCTAACCTCTAACAGTCGGCTTTAGTTATGAATCCTTTTTTAAATAGCGCCATCCTGCATTTAGTGTTTAAAAATGCTCGTAGACTACTGATTGCTTCCAGTTGATATCTTGCATGCGTCAACTCCACATCATATAGTTTAAAAGAAGTTGCAAGTCAAAATCTACATTATCACATTTGATATACAATACCGGATGGTGCAAATATTATGTTTATATGACTTGTATTCGACATCGCATTTTGTCTCATTATGCATTTTCATAATCGTAGGAAGAATTATAAATCGATTGTGAACTTTCTAATCATTTCTCTGGATCTTCGAACCTCATCAACGAATGTGTTCATCACAGAATGACATATACATGTAAGTCAAACATTTATGGAAAGATGCTCCGGGAATTTGTGCCGCTTTAGTATTTACAAACCGGATATAACTACTAGTATCATCTTTGTTGGGTATGCGGACATAGGGATACGTACGTTATCAGTCAAGGATAGAGCGTCTAGGTTACGTAACACCTATAATTGAATAGAGCATTTCACTTGAGGCGCTGGAAACTGACAACAATGGAAATTGAATTTGCCCGTTCTTCGTATTATTACAAGACAGTACAATCAATATCTATTCGAAGTAGATTTACCACAGGCTATGGAATTTCGCTCTATTTCAACTAGCTCAACCCGTGTGAAGTCTAGAAAGTGAAAGTGAAAAATAAAATAACATGTCACTGGTTTCGCAATTTGAAACTTACGTTTGATGTCATCAAATTAGAACACGCACCACTTGATTGGTATTCTTACAAGCAGTTTGGTGAGTGCAAACAGATATAGATATTTCCTCGAAAGTAAAATATGATTCTCGCATAATAACTACTTCAGATGTTATTATGCTAAGATTTAGAAGGATCGCAAAAGAGCGGGAAATACTAACTTTGCACCTTGTTTTGTATGGCGTTTGCATCAGCTCTATATTGGACTCATAGCTCGGAATTCAGGAGATTAAAGAACAGAAGAGAACACAATATTACACACTATAAATGACTGACAGCCAAAAAATCATGGAAATCTCCCGCGTGTCTGTAAACAATGGAAACTTCTGGTTGAGACGCCTGTGGATTATACTACTGACGCTCTGTTGTCTTCAACATGGTAAGTTGTTCAATCAATAATAAAATGCAGCACACTTTATAGTAATATATAAACGCTGTTGATATATGCCAGCTAACATTAATCAACACAACCATTAGTAAACAGTGTTGGTTTGGTATTATACACATTTACCTACATATCTTTGTTTAACATTTATTTTAAAACCAGGTTACTTTTACTAGGTGTTTGTTTCGCTGTTATTGTTCGATGAATGTGCTGAATTCTCAATTATAATATGAAAACATATACCGGGTGAGTCACAAATAACTGACCCTGTTTTGGCAAAAGCGGCACATATTCAAAACCCAACAAATTCAATTGCGTTATAATATTTTAGTAGTGCCCGGTTTTTAAAGCCAATCCACGGGATGAAAATTACACATACGGTAGTATTTGCCTGGCTGTCTGATTCAGAGATGCCCCTAACGTATCAATGAAATTGTCGAAAAGCCTGAAAAAGCGCGTGAATTTTGGATACAAAATCTTAAAAATAACTGAAGAAAATAGATTGAACTATGGACATGAGTAGGACAAATCCTGAAGTCATGACAAACCCGATAAGAGGCATCTCAGCTTCATTAGAACACCAGTCCTTGACAAATGGCGTCGGTCTTCGAACATCCCGCCGATCGATTCGCATTTTTTAATGAAAGCCAAAGTATTGGTCTTTTAGGCATTACCATTAGTAAAAAAGTGCCCTTTCTTTCTGATTCACACTATATTTAAATAGTCAGGAAGTTAAAGTTGGCTTGATGTTTGGTACATATCCAAACCAATTTAATAAACAGGACACTTAATGACACGGATTAACTACAAAGGACTTCAGGTTTGATTAAAATATAGTCAACTAATGAAAAATAATGATACCTATAAACAACGGTACTGTCTGTGTGAATTATAGACGCAATCCATTTTATTTCCTATTGACACTTCGAATCTCATAGTGTAAGTGAGTTGTGTCATCTTCCTAATACACAAGTGTAATTCCACGAATCCAATTACAGATGGGTAAAGGTATGTAGGATGAGGTTGCCAATGAGAAGTGAGTGCATTATACAGTAATGAGTATGCAGTAAGCAACAATTCATGGTAACCCGTGTTGCATACACTAGGTATGTTATTCTGAGCGGCTCATGGGCTCATTAACTGACATTTATTGCAATAATGTTAACGATGTTGACAGATCCAACATGATACTTTTATGATATACATATCTATTATCAGCGTTTAAACACGGCATATGGAAGGATTGGTAGTGATTGCCTCGTTTTATCAACACAGTTTAATCTTAAATTTATCAACACGCTTGTGATCTCAATTATATGTTATCATGGTTATATATTGAAGAATAGATAGGAAACGGTATCGTCTAGCTTACGAAACTTTACGTTTCATGGTTATATATAGTATTACGTTACTAAATATGATGACATGCATCTGTAACAACTGATGGACGGCGTGACTCTATCAATGATACAGAGTGTCCTCAAAGTAAGGACGACTATGTTTTTTGATCAAATCAGAACAATCAGTCGTAAAGAAACAATTATAGAAATACCAATACTTGTTTTCCAAAAGCTTTTACATGCAAACTAGTCAAATTCGACATTCAATGTTTCACTAAAAATGCAAATACATTTATCAAACAAAATGCTCTTTTCTCTGATGTTTGAAGCATGTTTTACAACAATGTATCAACAATAACGAGCCTCTTTGGAACTCACTGTATAATCTTATTTTACTGATCACTTTGGTTCAGATTCAACAATGCAACCAAAATCTTTATAATTTATGGACAAACGAAAAGAAGATTCTGAAAACCAAATCCACGTATGACTTTTTGCTTGTTACACTGTCTGGAAGCGCAAGAAGAAGCTATTTATATATCCCATCAATGCAAATACAATCAACTTGTTTCTTTGAGTTCTGATGCAACACCCTGGTCTATTAGATTATCATGACGATATTAAGTTGCAGTCAGCGAAGTGCATCGACCTCTACGTGTTGTTAGCTTCTTTAAATTATTCACAAGTTTATCCACCGCAAACCACTTAAGTTATTAGGTTCTTAGTATTAATATATTCCTCGGATGACGATGATAGCACACTTATATATCGCATGGTAAAGACTCCGCACGAGTGATATTAGAAATGATACCAAAAACCGGTCAAATGAACACAAATATAGCACGGTTCAAATAACCTCTATAAACCGTTAGGAAAACGAGGAACCGACAATATTTGTTGTAGTTACTGATGATTAATGGTTTTCAAAACCTATATTATATATTTGTGATAATTTTTACTAGTTTATTTACAATTTAAGTACCATCCACACTTAAAACCACACTGATCATGGTGATTCCTTTCATGGAACAAGTCAAGTCTTAATCAATAATAGGAATATTATTTAAGATGTTGATGAATAATTCCAAGGATATCCGGCGACCAGGGAGATAAGAGCGAAGTGTTAAATATCAAATCATTATCTCTTTTCACGCTGATGGACAAGTTGTTTGAATACAAATCTTCGTCTCTACCACCGTAAACAGCGTTTAAGTTATTTGCGTTTTATATTATTATACCTTGTTACTACCATTAAACTTCAGATTTCTTTTAATATTTTCCCCCTCATAACAATTGTTGTTACACTTTATTTATACGGTCATGGATATGTTCTGGTTTAGCGTTATCTTAATGAATATACGTTGGATAATAGACTCATCAATATCGGGACAATCATGTTTATTGAAATCCCATTGATATATTGTGTAGAGCTGATACTATGTGCGTCTCGCTCACACCTTTTTAACTGGCATGTTTGAAAAGCCTGGTAATGAATGTGAGTACTGCTATAGTCTATTGCAGCAACAAGCATTATCTCATAGTAGCGGATGGAATATAATTACAACATTTTGAGAAAAGAAGCCAAGGTGAAAATTCAAATATCTCTAATATCTAAAATATATCAAATGATTACGCGCATTTACTGATGCGATTGATGTACTCTTACTTATGTTTTATACACATCTACATTAAAATAGTTTAAAATAACACTAAACTCGAACCCATGAGCTCGATCGACAACAAGCACGTCTTTTCAAATCTATACTTAAAGCATGGGCGAGAGTGACGTTTAATTAATGCATTTTGAAAAAGTGTTTCATGACAATGTAAAAGACTATACTGGCGTTTGTGTTGAGCGATTTTGATCCGAAACGAGCATAGTTTCAATACTCACTACGCCATCCATACCTTCATTATCTAAGGTTGGATTCAGCAGTTTCCCTGAAGCTTCACTTGATCATTTATTCTGTTTCGCTGAATCTGTTAACTTCTTTTTTCGACGCATGATTTTTAAACATGGGAGGAAATACCCCAATACCATCATTTTTGCTTGTCCTTGGGTAAATATTCCGTTAAATAAATATCTTGTATCAATATTATACACATAAAGCGAGTAAGCAATTTGATGCAAATTTATATACCAACGTTGCAGCATCTTATAATTCTAGCCCAGACAGAGCGTGAACCATTTCCTTAGGTTCGTTTTCATAAGTGATTCCCTTGTTAAAACCTATGATATCGTCTTTTAGATAGGTTTTCCTTTCCTGTACCCCATTTAATGTCCTTCAATTCCAATTTACGATACTAAAGTCATCACTAGTAGCAGTAAGCGCATTTATTGTGTAACGACCTTACCTGTAATTGCACACTTGTGTAACATCAATTTTCATTATAATTACAGGCTCTCTAAGTTTTGTATTGGCTATAAGTATTATTGTACTTGACTGTTCTTTGTGGGCCCATTTCCCTACACATTAATTGTACACACAGAAGCAGCATATTAAACCTACCTCTTGCTGAATTTGTTTTCACGTCTAAATTCAGTCTAAGACAATTAATACTGTGCAAATACCATAGCATGTTCGAAATGGGTACGTATACAAATTTACGAGTATCGCGATTGGAGTATTATGATCTCAAATGATCCCAGGTATTAGGAAGGTGTGCAAACAATCGTGTCATACCAACCGCGTGTAATAGGTTAATAGGACGCGCCAAATTGATCGTGGGGACATTATTACTAAACCGTATAGGTCATTATCTGTATCAAAGGATAATCTGCGTATGGATATTTTATTTTATTTTCGTTGACCACCCGATCCTTATCAAGAAACTCATACATATTTTAAACAATTTCATCTTATATATTGTTCGTAAACACACTCAAATGCAGTATACATACAATTGTGGATAAAAGTTCGATCTCAACACAATACAAATATAAACTTCTTTACAGAAATGACACGACGAAATGCTTACAATTTCAATATTTACCATCGTTTATTTGCAATAATTCCTATGAACAAGCATGGTAATAATACCTTCAACCCTTGTCCTCCAAAGACGTTTTGGTAACACTGGTACCTAAGAGGAGTGGGTGGTTACCTAAAACCGAGATGCAGAGTATGCTTATTTGGGTACCATAACATAGCTAGGTGTCATCTTTCCATACATACCAAAACAAATAAAACAGTTCTTAATATCGGATTTTTTTGTTTATAAGTGAGGGAAATGATGTTTTTAACATGAACTTTACGATTCAGAACCATAAAATTAAGATTTGTTTTCTTCGAAATGGCGACCTGAGGGAGGGGGGGGGGGGGGGGGGGGGGGGGGAAGACAATTCTTAGGGGGGCGATTAAAATAAGCATTAATGCACATTATATGCCATCATGTATGAAAAGGTGCACATGTTCCACGTCATTGCCCTCATTGATTACTCAGTATCTTTATATAATCTAAAAGATAATTTAGTTGACGCTTATTTGACTTTTCTAAATTTATATATGTGTGTGATCAACAACGAGTACAAACATTTGGGGTTTGTGCCACTTTTCGAAAAAGTGCTTTGCTTTGGGGGGATTTGTCAATTTTATATTATACATTTCGTATTTGGTTTGGTATTTGTACGAGCTTCAAGGTAACTTAATAAGCTTTCATATGCAGTTTGTGTTGCCGAATTTGCTTGAGTCTATCAAGAGATATGCTTTTTTGGACCATGAGCAAACAATATCAAAACTGTGCCACAACCGTATTTTAAGTACTCGTAATGGATCAAGCATATCGTTGGGAAGAGCAATTACAATCAAACTAACGGCAATCGAAAGCTAACTAAATAATCTTTAAGAATTTATAAAAATACTGAGTAATCATGTCGGCAATGACGTAGAACACTGGACCCCTTTATTAGGGACACCCTGTATATGCCAGCAGCAGCAAAAGGTATCAATCATAATTATATACCCTGTATCAACAGTAATTTTTACTTGACTATGTACAGTATCTAAGTCTCTGAATCAGTGAGCATTATATTGCTACCTGCAAGTTATACAGACTATTTCAATTATAAATTGAACTAGATCCTTATCCAAGCAGTGCAATGCATTTTATTCATAATGAGGATTTAGACCACGATGACAAAAAAAACCCGTATAAATAATCATCACGAAGAATTAATAGGTTCAATAAATTCATATTATATCATATGCAAAAATAACTGGATGAGTATTTGAAAATATTTAATATAGCGTAATTGAAATTGTAATCGAGCCTATTCCTCTCGGGGTAACCTATTAATTGCATGTCGTGACTTGGCGTTAAGAGGAATTTGTCGACAAGATATCGGCTACTAGGCTACTACTACTAGGTTTAACAAGCAAAGGGTATCTATTACTTTTTAACGTGGAACCCAATTTGCATTTGGTTTCTTAGACCCCTATATATGATAAGATAGTTTGCCATGACTGTTTCCTCTCATTAATTATACCATTTAATGTGCATCGATGTACATTTAGGTGACCTATATACAATTCAATGGATCGTATATGAAAGCAACAGGGTATTACTAAATTTGATTTGAAACATAACAATATTTTTCACGACGGTGTTGCTTGCCGATGACATAATATTGATGTTATATTCAAAATAGGAGATTCACACGAACCGACTTACATAATACACGTAGTTATTTTAACTGAGTTTGAGTTTGAGTTGATTTATTTCTCATGGATTATACAGCATAGCAATACCAAGACAATACTGTTAAAAAACAGAGCATATCCAATGCGTCGTTGAAAACACTCACTAAGACCTTACACGAGTCAGTCAACGAACCCTTGGACATAATGTTAATGGGTACATTAAATTCTAACCTGCTAACTCTTATAGGACCGTATATCAACCTAATTTTTATACCGCATAGGACAGTTTCGTGGTCGTTAACCAGAGGTTATCTGTGTTTGGGATTCGTTGCCATCTTGTCGGGAATAATAAACCGTGTTTAAGATTGCTTGAAAAAAGATACCTGTTTCATGAATGATGTGCGATTCCCGCATTGTAGCCCGTTCCGCATGGATACATGGATAACCTATGTCAAGTAGTACGTTGTCTCAATATGTTGTAATTATTTGACACAATGAGTCAAGCTAATGAGCATAATTATTCTAAACCGGAGACAATGAGAGCAATGAAAGAGACCGACATACATAATAGATGAAAAATACGTGTTGCCTCCACCTCCTATTTATAAGACGAAACCTTTGATCACAACATATTAGGTACAAAATAAATTGACAGTTCTCACTTGATCTAAAAGCATAACTCAGTCTGCCGCAGCTTTTGAACACTTGCCTTTATTACCATAGCCTGTAGAGTCACACCGGTTCGCAGTGTGCAATAAATCAACAAGGCTCTGCATTCCACGAAATATGCTTAATATGTTAAGGTGTTGACAACAAATGTATTTCACTACAAACACATATCTTGGATAGATAACATACGGACATGACTTTTGAAATGAAAAGAAAAGATGATTTGGAAACATTTCTGCTCCCCCGTTCTGCTCACACGTAAAACGCAGAACTAGATAGGTTACATACGAAATGGTCCCATCTATATTCCTATCACGTCATAGAAATCACGTGTATATGAAATGAAGGAATTGTGGCTCCCTCTTTCATGATGTTGTTTGCAAAATAAATCATCTACCCCGATAGGATATCCATATTTTAATATTATAGCGGCTTAGTCCGGAATCTTACACTTAATATGTAGGACACATTCACTGTTTTTGATCTGGGTCACAGCTACTTGACCAAGTCTCAGCATGTGCTACACGTAGAACCCATACGTGTGTGTCTTTCTCTAATTACTTTTTTAATTTCCAAACCACATTGCCTGAGTTAAGAAGATGATTGCTCTTTTAGATTTGGCCAGGCATCTATTGCTAATTGATATTCCTTCATGCAGGAATACAACCACATTGAGTAATCACTCGCCTCTTCTCACGACTTCTGTTCAACATGGTGGTTCACCCCAAAATATCGCCAATTTGTAATGCGTTGTGGTAAAATATTGGTACGATTACTAATTAAATAATTCTGTCCATTCTTATATCAATTTCTTTACCAAGGTACCTCAAAGTTCACCATGTGCCTTAGTAGTGTAAAAAGACGTAGATGAAGTGTCAATTGGGAAGACATAGTACCAATAAGTCACATTTTTTCCTATGTGTCATCCTTCCTCAAGTCATATAAGGCGACTTAAGTCCCCTGCTACCAATTCGGTCAACTAGTAAATGTGTAGAATGTGGGCTTTGTGAATATCCACAAAATTACAGGACCATAATAGCACTTCTGTTTGGAGGGGGTACCACAGGCATGGCGTGGAACACGGGCACATTTTTATAGGGACACCCTGTATATGCTAGCAGCAGCAAAAGGTATTAATCATAATGATATACGCTGTATCAACAGTAACTCTCTAAATTAGTGAGCTTAAGATTTCTACCTGCAAATATCCGACACAAGGTATGCAGACTATTTCAATTATAAATCGAACTAGATCCTTATCCAAGCAGTTCAATGGATTTCATAATGAGGATTTAGACCACGATGACAAAAAACGTATAAATAATCATCACGAAGAATAATTATGTTCAATAAATTCATATTATATCGAATATGCAAAAATAACTCGATGAGTATTTGAAAATATTTAATATAGCGTAACTGAAATTGTTTTCGAGCCTATTCTCTCGGGGTAACCTATTAATTGCATGTCGTGACTTTGCGTTAAGATGAATTTGTCGACAAGATATCGGCTACTAGGTTAACAAGAATAGGGTATCTATTACTTTTGAACGTGGAACACAATTTGCATTTTTTTCCTTCGACCCCTATTATAAGATAGTTTGCCACGACTGTTTCCACTCATTAATTATACCATTTAATGTGCATCGATGTACATTTAGATGACCTATATACAATACAATTGATCGTATATGATAGCAACAGGGTATTACCAAATTTGATTTGAAACATACTAATATTTGTCACGAGAAAGTTGCTGGCCGATGACGTATAGATGTTATATTCAAAATAGGAGATTCACACAAACCGACTACATAGATTATGTATTATACACGTAGTTATTTTTTATTTCTCATGGATAATACATATACAGCATAGCAATACCATGACAATAAAACTGTTAAAAACAGAGCATATCCAATGCGTCGTTGAAAAACTCACTAAGAGCTTACACGAATCAGTCAACGAACCCTTGGAAAAATGTTAATGGTACAATATATTCTAACCTGCTAAACTCTTACAGGACCGTATATCAACTTAATTTACCACATCCATTTTTAACACTGCGATTAAAACGTGTACCAATAGGAGAGTCCCGTGGTCGTTAACCAGAGGTTATCCGTGTTTGGGATTAGCTAAAACGTGTACCAATAGGAGAGTCCCGTGGTCGTTAACCAGAGGTTATCCATGTTTGGGATTAGTTAAAACGTGTACCAATAAGAGGGTCCCGTTGTCGTTAACCAGAGGTTATCCGTGTTTGGGATTAGTTAAAACGTGTACCAATAGGAGAGTCCGTTTTCGTTCACCAGAGGTTATCCATGTTTGGGATTAGTTAAAACGTGTACCAATAGGAGAGTCCCGTTGTCGTTAACCAGAGGTTGTCCGTGTTTGGGATTAGTTAAAACATGTACCAATAGGAGAGTCTCGTTGTCGTTAACCAGAGGTTATCTGTGTTTGGGATTAGTTAAAACGTGTACCAATAGGAGAGTCCCGTGGTCGTTAACCAGAGGTTATCCGTGTTTGGGATTAGTTAAAACGTGTACCAATAGGAGAGTCCCGTGGTCGTTAACCAGAAGTTATCCATGTTTGGGATTAGTTAAAACGTGTACCAATAAGAGAGTCCCGTTGTCATTAACCAGAGGTTATCCGTGTTTGGGATTAGTTAAAACGTGTACCAATAGGAGAGTCCGTTGTCGTTAACCAGAGGTTATCCATGTTTGGGATTAGTTAAAACGTGTACCAATAGGAGAGTCCGTTGTCGTTAACCAGAGGTTATCCATGTTTGGGATTAGTTAAAACGTGTACCAATAGGAGAGTCCCGTTGTCGTTAACCAGAGGTTGTCCGTGTTTGGTATTAGTTAAAACATGTACCAATAGGAGAGTCCGTTGTCGTTAACCAGAGGTTATCCGTGTTTGGGATTAGTTAAAACGTGTACCAATAGGAGAGTCCCGTGGTCGTTAACCAGAGGTTATCCATGTTTGGGATTAGTTAAAACGTGTACCAATAGGAGAGTCCGTTGTCGTTAACCAGAGGTTATCTGTGTTTGGGATTAGTTACCATCTTTTCAGGAATAATTAGATTTACGATTTCTTGAAAGAAGACACCTGTTTCATGAATCATGTGCGATTGCCCCATTGTAGTCCGTTCCGCATGGCTACACGGACTACCTATGTCAAGTAGTACGTTGTCTCAATATGTTGTAATTATTTGACACAAGGAGTCATGCTAATGAGCATAATTATTCTAACCCGGAGACAATGAGAGCAATGAAAGAGACCGACATACATAATAAATGAAAAATACGTGTTGCCTTCACCTCCTATTTACACTAATAATAAAATGAAACCTTTGATCACGACATATTAGGTACAAAATAAATTGACAGTTCTCACATGAACAAACAGCATAACTCAGTCTGCCGCAGCATTTTAACACTTGTCTTTATTACCATAGCCTGCAGAATCATACGGTTCGCAGTGTGCAATAAATCAACAAGGCTCTGCATTGCACGAAATATGCTAAATATGTTAAGGTGTTGACAACAAATGTATTTCACTACAAACACATATCTCGGATAGATTACATACGGACATGACTTTTGAAATGAAAAGAAAAGATCCCCGTTCTGCTCACACGTAAAATGCAGAACTGGATTACCTACGAAATGGTCCCATCTATATTCCTATCACGTCATAGAAATCACGTGTATATGAAATGAAAGCATTTTGGCTCCCTCTTTCATCGATGTTGTTTGCAAAATAAATCAACAACCCCGATAGGATATCCATATTTTAATATTATAACGGCATAGTCCGAAATCTTACACTTGATATCTAGGGCACATTCACTGTTTTTGATCTGGGTCACAGCTACTTTACCAAGTCCCCTCAGCATGTGCTTCACGTAGAACCCATACGTGTGTGTCTTTCTCTAATTACTTTTTTAATTTCCAAACCACATTGGCTGAGTTAAGAAGATGATTGAAGATTGCTCTTTGAATTTGGCCAGGCATCTATTGCTAATTGATATTCCTTCATGCAGGAAAACAACCACATTGAGTAATCACTCGCCTCTTCTCAGGACTTCTGTTCAACACGGTGGTTCACCCCAAAATATCGCCAATTTGTAATGCTTTGTGGTAACATATTGGTACGATTACTAATTGTTAAATAATTCTGTCCATTCTTATATCAATTTCCATAACAAGATACCTCAAAGTTCACCAAGTGCCCTAGTAGTGTAAAGAGACGTATGGTAGATGAATTGTCAATGGGGAAGACTTAGTACCAATAAGTCACAGGTATTCCTATGTGTCATCCTTCCTCAAGTCATATATAAGGCGACTTAAGTCCCCTGTTATCAGTTCGGTCAACTAGTAAATGTGTAGAATGTGGGCTTTGTGAATATCCCCAAAATTACCTGTCATTCTTATCTAAGTGCTATAAGTCATTTTATGAAAGAAAACCCCACACAATCCCATATTTTGTGTGTGGTGCACTTTCGATGAGACCGTTTCAGGACCATAATAGCACTTCTGTTGGGAGGGGGTACCACAGGTATGGCGTAGAACACGGGCACATTTTTTTAGGGACACCCTGAATATGCCAGCAGCAGCAAAAGGTATCAATCATAATTATATACCCTGTATCAACAGTAATTTCTACTTGACTATGTACAGTATCTGAGTCTCTGAATTAGTGAGCTTTAGATTTCTACCTGTAAATAGCTTACACAAGGTTTACAGACTTTTTCAATTATGAGTCGAACTAGATCCTTATCCCAGCAGTTCAATGCATTTCATAATGAGGATTTAGACCACGATGACAAAAACGTTTATATAATCATGAAGAATAATTGGTGTTTGTTTTTCAGTTTAAAGTTTTCGAACATGTAGTACTATTTTTCAATTGATGCAGGTATTAACGGCAGATCATTAACTTACACAATTTACCCGAAAAAACAGTACAACTTAATCCTTCTATATAATATAAATTACACTGGAGTATTTGAAAATATTTAGTATAGCGTAACTGAAATTGTATTCGAGCCTATTCCTCTTGGGGTAATCTATTAATTGCATGTCGTGACTTGGCATTAAGATGAATTTGTCGACAATATATCGGCAACTAGGTTAACAGGAATAGGGTATCTATTACTTTTTAACGTGGAACACAATTTGCAATTTATTTCTCCGACCCCTCTATATACCGTACAGGCTGTAACAAAAATAAATTATACAGTTTTGAAAAAAAATATTAAAAATATCAAATTGAAAAATAATTATATTGTTCTCTTTAATGTTCCTTGCATGATACCCTAACCATTTAATTTATACAAGCAAAATTGTATGATATTATAAAAGTGGCACAACCCGATTTCTAGACGACTTAGTAGATTAGTCATACATTTTAAACGCAAGTAGTTAAAAAGACCAAATATAATGAATTTGGTAGCCAAAACGAAACTTAACACAGAGTGTAAAAGATGTTGACATTGCATGATTTTAACATTGGATTAAAAATAAAATTGCGATTGTATAACTTTTTTCGTTACAGTCTGCATGATAAGATAGTTTGCCACGACTGTTTCCTCTCATTAATTATACCATCGATGTAATTTAGGTGACCTATATACTATCCAATGTATCGTATATGAAAGCAACTGGGTATTACCAAATTTGATTTCAAACATAATACTATGTGATGCGATTTGTGAGTACATGTCGGGATTTTTTGATATTGGAGATATTTATATCATAAGAATACTGAATCTGTGCTGATTACAGAGCTGTTAAGATCATTTTTCTACGATCACTACAAAAAAGTTATGAGTGAATGACGAATGTGATGTCATAAAAAGCTACAAAAAAAGGAATTATGAAAACCGGCTATTAAAGATACATAGTTAAATAGAATAATATTATAAGGCTTATTAGAAAAGTGACTAAAGTAAGTTTTTGAAGGTGAAATTTCATAAAAAGTGATGACACAAAGTAATAGAAATTAATTGTCTAAATAAAATTTAAAAAATGGTGTTTTTATTTATTTTTATATATTTTTTAATTTACCCATAATCCTATTTCACATTTTGCGACATCCGACGGATTTTCACAGATCGCATCACATATTTGTCACGATAACGTTGCTGGCCGATGACGTATTGATGTTATATTCAAAATAGGAGATTCATACGAACCGACATACATAAAACACGTAGTTATTTTAACTTAGTTTGAGTTGATTTATTTCTCATGGATTATACAGAATAGCAATACCAAGATAATAAAACTGTTATGAAACAGAGCATATCCAAGGCGTCGTTTAAAAACTCACCCTTTCGATGCGGCGGGCGACCACAGCCGCCCGTCCAAAACACGGTATATAGCGGCAGGCGTCTGGAGTCGCCCAACAAGTAGGAAATCAAGGGTCGCGATTGATCGGCCTCTACCTCCTGACTGGTTGCGCATAATGATATAGAAACAAGATGACAACATCCGACAGTGCTTATTCTTATGAAAAAATAAAACATTATATATACTTTAGATTGAAAAAGTCGAGATATTGCAGTTTTAAAATGTGGTTTTCTGCAAAACATGAAATGGTGAATTTCCACACACGATCACGTACACAATAGAGTTATTGATTGGTCCAGCGTTTCAACATAAATAACTTGTTAAGTAATTTAGGGAAACATGTGTCGTATCGCCGGTATACAGTATTTACTATCGGCATCATTATGAAAGTCTTCCGCAATACTGTACAAGACGATTTTCCTCGGACGAAATTGGACTAATAATAACACAAATCAGTTTGGTACTGTTTATTTATCGTGATCTATCGACGAGCGAAGTGTTGCAATTTTTTAAAAGTAGAATAATAAATGTAGGGAAATCCGGGAGGGAAATAGTAAATAGTAAGTGTGTGTCCATCCATTCTTTATTTTGATTATTATGATATATTTCCAGTTCGGGACTAAAACATCCATATTTTACTTGGTGTATAAAAATAAATAACTTTTTATATATCATTTCCCATTGTGTAAATTTCCCCCCTGATGAATTAAATTGTAGAATATTCCGCACACTACCAAAACAAGCTTGTAGTATATTATGCACATGTGGACGTACGAGAGGATACCACTGTACAGTGCATACATGTAAAACCAGCATAGGTCTACACAACAGTCAATGTATAATAAAATCAATAGACTGTATCACTGTGAGGAATGGAAACACGTAGTTCAAGAGGTACCAAGTCATTTGCATATCAAACAGTGGATGCACTCCGATGCACTTCTATTGTTAGGCATACGTGACCATGAATGGTGTGTGGGAGAATATTGAAAATTATTAAATTTCGAAAATGATAAGTTATTCTTTCTTCTAGAAGACATTTATATAACTAACAACAACAATAAGATTGTTTCCATTAGAATCTACATATATTTTTTTAGAACTTATGTCAAGATTTTTTCTCTCTATCTCATACAGAACATAGTCAAAGTGTAAGTTGTAAATTTACATCTCTGATACACATAAACTTTAAATGAAACTCCAAAAAGTGCTCAGCAACAGGGGGCTGTTTTGGATAAGTATAGGGTAGCGCCGAAAGGGTTAAATTAAGCACGAGTCAGTCAACGAACCCTTGGACAAATGTTATGGGTACATTAAATTCTAACCTGCTATTCTTAAAGGACCGTATATCAACCTAATTTACCGCATAGGACAGTTTCTTGGTCGTTAACCAGAGGTTATCCGTGTTTGGGATTGGTTGCCATCTTGTCGGGAATAATAAACCGTGTTTAAGATTGCTTGAAAAAAGATACCTGTTTCATGAATGATGTGCGATTCCCCCATTGTAGTCCATTCCGCATGGATACATGGATAACCTCTATTATATGACAAGTAGTACGGTTGTCTCAATATGTTGTAATTATTTGACACAAGGAGTCAAGCTAATGAGCATAATTATTCTAACCCGGAGACAATGAGAGCAATGAAAGAGAACGACATACACAATACGTGTTGCCTCCGCCTCCTATTTACACTAATACTAAGATGAAACCTTTGATCACAACATATTAGGTACAAAATAAATTAACAGTTCTCACTTGAAGTTTTAACTAAAAGCATACCGCAGCATTTGAACACTTTTTCTGTATTACCATAGCCTGCAAAATCATACGGTTCGCAGTGTGCAACAAATCCACAAGGCTCTGCATTGCACAAGATATGCTAAATATGTTAAGGTGTTGGCAACAATTGTATTTCACTACAAACATATCTCGTATAGATTCCATACAGAATGCAATCCCGAATATCATGACTTTTGAAATTAAAAGAAAATATGTTGTTTTATCCAAATGAGTTGGAAACATTTTGCTCCCCTTTCTGCCCACACGTAAAACGTATTGTGCGAGACACATAGTTCATTGCAAAAGCTCTGAATTGAGGGGCAAATAACTATTTTAGATATAATTGCATCGATCGAAATTTTGCATTAATTGAATCCGTTTCGAGAAATAATGTGAAGCCAATTCATCAATGCAAACCGAGTAAATGTTTCGCTCTACGGCGCTGAAAAAACGTCATGACTCAATAAGATGTGCTGCGATGAACAAAGTAAGATTTCAGTAGGTATCCGATGAAGAGTTTGTTTCCAAAAGGAGCTAACTCACTAAAAGTAAAATAGGAGAAAAGCAACATTTTTTTTAAAAATTAGGTTGTTGCACTTCTTATGCCAATTTTCTTCCATATGAAAGATACCATACGTGTAAGCTTAAAACTGGTTTGATTTAAAAAAAAATATTTTCACGGTATTTCCTATGTCTTTCTTTAATTGCGGAAACGAGTGGAGTTAGCGCCTTTTGGAACAAAATGTTTCGACCAATTTTCAACATAAAAAAACAATTTCTATTTCCAAATAAAGTACACCTGAAAGACAATATCAAATCACATTGAAAACAGAAAACCGCATTCAAATACCTCTTCAACTTTTTAAATTATGTATGTTTTGTAATTTCGTGAGAAAACTGAAAATTTTGACAATTGGGCACATTTCATTAAGGACATTCTTATCAATGTTTTACCATGATAAAATAACCATATTTCCACCATTTAGGCTTAAAAATAGTGAGTTATTTTCAAGTTTCAATTACCGGATATGTCCGGAAATTACCGAGGGCCATATCTTTGGACCCGAACATGCTACAGATGTAGAACAAAGTTTAAAAGATGTATTTTTTAACTCTCTTTCATGTTCTGCACATAACTCAATTTTGACAAAAAGTGAGTTAGTTCCTTTTGATGCTGCAAGCAAAAGATACACTCATAGGTAGGCATATGTCATGTGATATTTCATTCAACAAAGTAAAATAAATATGTTTGCATACAGGTCCATGGGTAGCGGAACAACAATGTGATTCTGATGTAATACATCACCGGATACGCATGTTGGACTTTAAACATTATACAAGATTACAATTGAGCCTTTGGATCCTTCCGACCATTCGAATACTTAGACGTACTGTAGATGAAATGTCAAATTATGAGTTTTATTCATACCATATCAGATACATCTATAATGCCTAACTGGAATACTTACGAAATGGTCCCATCTGTATTCCTATCACGTCATAGAAATGACGTGTACATGTATATGAAATGAAGGAATTTTGGCTCCTTCTTTCATCAACTACCCCTGTAGGATATTCATATTTTAATATTATAACGGTATATTCGGGAATTATGTATACACTTGATATGTAGGGTACGTTCACTGTTTTTGATCTGGGTCACAGCTACTTTACCAAGTGTCAGCATGTGCTCCACGTAGAACCCATACGTGTGTGTCTTTCTCCGAAACGAAATCAAATCAATACTATATATTAGTTATGTTACTATATTACCAAATCTAGAATTAGTAAGTTAGAAATACTATAATAACAAGCAGCGTCAGTGAATGCACATAATATACTTATTTATGAGAAAATATGCTCAAATCTTCAGATAATTGTGTATGTTCCAAGTATTCAAATAATGTTCTTGATGCCATAGATACTCCACAGTCCAAATTCAACCAATATTAGTTATTTTAAGAACACGAATGGGTTACATGAGATGAAACCAGCAAAACATTACATCTGGTTCCCTAACGCTTGGGTATTACCATAAAAATCAAATAAATTAAACCAAACATGACTGAGTTATGATCAAAATAATGATTTTGCCAAAATTACCGATTTTGATTCTTTTTTCTCTCCAAAAAGGGTATCATGGATCATGTGATCCATTAATCCGGTGTTCGAAATGTATTTGAAACTAGGACCTACATAATAGCCAACCTCTAATATAATAATTTAAAATTGTTTTAAATTAAATATTGTGAACATTTGATGTTACCTCATTTTAGTTTTACCGTGGCATCCATTTAAAAAAACAAAAAAACAAAACTTTTGAACACACTCCCAGGGGTCAATTAACTGCCATTAGTGTGTGATTCAATGAGGGACAATTCAATCATATTTAAAATGGTGTAGCTATAAAAAAAAAAGCATTTAATTTACTCAGATTTTTAGGAATTGCCTCGAATGTAACTCCTATCACGTTGTAACTTTGAAATGTCAGATAATTTCAAGTTTACTTTAAAAAATGGGATCAGTGTAGATTTGAAGTTATGACTCTCTATAACCCAACTATAATTATAATACACGTACTAATTGCGAACAAATAACTAGCTAAATTGTATAGAAATAGAACCTCATACATGTTTATGTAACTTGTATGGTCTTTAACCAAGATATGTCAGATAGTGTTTGTCTTGAATTGTTGTTGATGATCTGACACGTGGAGTCAAATAAAGGAACGCCATGCCTTCGACGTGGAGACAATGAGAGAAAAGGAAAGAGACCGACAAATAATGGAAAATACGTTTCCCTCCGCCTCCTACTCAAACTAATAACTTAATAACCCTTAATCGCGACACAAGGTTTTAATTTGACAGTTGTCACTTTAACTATAGTAAGCATTCTGCCGCGGATTGTTGTACAGATCCCCCGTAGTATCATACGGCTCGTATTCGTGTATATCAACTCCGCGTTGCACACAAGACATGAATGTTTAGGTGTTGACAGACAATTTTTTTCACTACCAAAAACATATCGGATATATAACATACGAATGCAATCCCGAAGAGTTTGACAATAACTTGGTTTTTTACCATATGTGATGCGATCTGTGAAAACCCACCACATGGTGGCATTTTTCATATTGAAGATATTTACAGACGACGCTGGACATAGGCGTATTCACGAGTATTCAGGTTAAAATATGCGAACGAGGTTACCTGATCAAGTGAATGGGACGACCGCTTAACAACGGTTTAAATTCAAAAAATAGCATTTACAATTGGGATGATTAGCCATCCCGAACGGTTTTGAATTGGAAACATTTTCTTCTAACCTATGATGAATTTTATGGGGTCATATAATCAAAATCCATTGTTACATTGAAACCAACGGAAATTCAAAATTAACGGCCGTTCGTAGCCACCGTCGTCTGGATATTTATATCATAAGAAAGCTAAAACTGTGCTGATTACAGAACTGTTTCGATCATTTTTCTACGATCACTACAAAAAAAGTTATGAGTGAATGATGATTGTGATGTCATAAAAAGCTACAAAACAAGAAATCATGAAAACAGGCCAAAAAAGATACATAATTCAATATAATAACATTATAAGGTTAATAATAAAAGTGACTTAAGTAAGTTTTTGAAGGTGAAATTTCATGAAAGATGATGACACAAAGTATTGGAATTTAATTTTCTTTAAAAAAATCTTATTTTTTATTTTTTATTTATTTATTTATTTATTTTTATTTTAGTTTTACCCATAATCCCTAGTTCACATTTTGCGACATCCGACGGGTTTTCACAGATTGCATCACATATGACTTGGAAACAAATGTAAATCGTAATCATCATCATCATCATCCTTCGGCTGCGGAGCAGGCGACCAAGTTTTCTCCAAACACGGCGATCTGTAGCAAGAGTGGCTATCTGACGTTCTTGAAACATGCCTTCATTGTCACCAAGTAAGCGCTGTATGTACTTCAAGTATGATGTGCTTGGAGGACCAGGTCTCCTTCGGCCATGTGTTGGTATGTAGCAGGCTCGTCATCAGGGAGACGGAGAATATGTCCAAGGAGTCTTGGTCATGTCATGAATGGTGGTGTTCGGGACATGATCCATGCGTTTGATGTTAAGCATTATCCTGTAGCAAGAGGTAGCATAGGCATTTATTTTGTACTCCATATCTTGAGATATCACCCAGGATTCGCAGCCATACAGCAAAATCGTCACACAGGTGGTGCTAAATAATTTCACTTTTGTTTAGCTACTTGAGGACTCCTCCACAGGTGTTCCAACTTCCAGAATGCGCACCATGTCAATGCCCTGCGTCTTTTAAGGTCACTTGCACCCGATGCCATCATAGAGCCCAGATATCTGAAATCCCTCACATGGCTGATGGTTTCCCCATAGACCTGTAGTGTTGGGTGAGGATTGTAGTTGGCTGTCATATACTCTGTTTTGGGAACGCTAATGATGAGGCCAAGGCCGCCAAAGGCCAAGGCTAAGGCCAAATCGTAATATGAAAGATAAAATATTTTATCACTAATCATCTGAATGTGAGGGCGTAAATACAATAACAAATCTTTGAAATATCAGAAACGCATAAATATTAATCGACTATTAGTTTAAGAAATCAAAGTAAATCAATTAATTCATTATACAATTACCTTTATCTGTTTATACAACTCAAATAGAGAAGATTTTGTTTTCATACGTCACTGAAAAGGATCGCTCTATCTGCAATGGTTCACATGTAATAAATCACCTGACACGATGATATGGCGTCCATTTAAAGAATCTTAGGACTTAACACAAACAATTATACTGCCTGAAATACAATTATTAAGTTTTTAATCCTCTCAACCATGCGGAAACTAAGACCTACTATAGATGAAATGTGAAACCTTGAGCTTTAGCAGAGCAGGAATATTTACAAAATGGCCCTATTTGTATTCCTATCACGTCATGAAATGACGTGTATATTGCATGACAGAACTGTGGCTCCATCTGCCACGGAAGGTGTTTGGAAAATAAATCAACATCCCAGATAGGATATCCATATTTGAATATTATAGTAACGGTATAGTCGGGAATCTTTCACTTGATATGGAGGGTACGTTCAATGTGTCAGATATGGGTCACAGTAATTTTACAAAGTGTCAACACTTTCTCCATGTCGTTGTCTTTCGGATTAAGCTAATTATCTTTTCAAAGTCAAAAAAATAAAGACTGAATGAAGCAGATGACTGGTCGCTATTAATGTGTCCAGGCTACGATTGATACACCTTATTGTAAAGGTTTGAAAGCAACTCATGCGCGATTTAACTCTTGGTGATATTGAGATTACATTTAAATGGTAGGTCGTTCACCATCTATGGTTTCGATAAAGGGCTGATGAATTTGTGTCGCTATACGGACGGCTTCTTTGCAAGAAGAGTAATGCCACGAACGACGTAATTGATAGATTCCATAAACGGGAAATCATATCAAAATGACTCTCACAGATTATCACTCGTGAATGAGTAGTATACTATAATTACAAACGGTAGTTCCGTGGTAACATTTTGTCTGCGTGTATGGGATTCAGTTCCAACTCGTTAAGAATCACGTAATTAAAATTTGCAATAAAAAAATCCAGAGATAATCTGCCTTTGACTGTTCGTTTGTTTGTTAGGTGTTTGTTTGTATGTTTGTGTGTTGGGTGTACATGTATGTTTCCACGGTTGATCTGTACGGACATTCGGCTTTGTCCTGAATGGGATCACCGCTCATTCTCAAGCAAACTGATGTGACAGCTGCAAAGGTTGTACTAAATGTAATGTATATTCTGGATCCAAATACCAATATTCGCATTATTATCGTAAGAAGAGTTGTCGAACATCGCTCTGATATCTAACTTTAGTTACATAACCGACATTTCTGTGACTTGTGTTGAGTACCATTTGTCATTTTCATTACAGCGAAAAACTTACAATATTGCTACCGGAGCAGGCGCGTACCGCGGCATGTGAGCCGGGGGGGGGGGGGGGGGGGGGGGGGGGGGGGGGCAGAAGTATGTTGTCCCGACAGTGGCGTAAATTTTCGTAAAAGGTTGCCGCAATTTTTTTCCCAGTCAGTCACATTTCACGTAAGGGGGTGGTGGGGGGGGGGGGGGGGGGGGGGGGGGGAGGGGTGGGGGGGGGGGGGGGGGTAGGCAAAAAAATTCGCACGGTCACAAAAAATCGCACGGTCACACAAATTTCGCAGTCACACAATTTAGAACGGTCACAAATTCTCGCAGTCCAAAAAGCACAACAGTCAACAAATAATGTCCAATCATCAGTGTTTTAGGTCATATTTTCTTTCCTTATGCAAATTTAGCGTCCCGGTATTGTGAATTTAGTGTCCCGGTATTTGGAGCCAGGGGGGGAGGGGGGGGGACTTGCCCCCACCCCCCTGCCCCCCGGTCGGTACGCCACTGTACCGGAGGTTCTTTTTGAAACTCTAACTACAGTACAGTGGAATAGCCTGAACACTCGACCTGCACACTATAGATTTAAAAAAAGAATATGGCCAAATATGATAATTACCTCGTATGCTAGTTACTCGACAAAACGACAAGGTTTAACTGCATAACTCTGTAGATACCCCTGTGTGTTAAAAAAACATGGGATAAAGTTCTAGACTGCTCAAAATCTCCTCTTTTTGACAATTTGATATCTATGACTGATAAGGGATGTGTGTGAGCATACATGCAGTTTGTGAGACTGCGCAATTATAGTATTGCATCATCGACATGATTCTATAAAATCACTATTGGTTTACACGTTGTACGGTTAATTTCTGTAGAATATTCTTCGTGAAGATGCATATTATTTCGACATGTTAGAAAACCCACAAAAACACGTACGGGACCCAGAATATTATTAACGATTATCAAGTTTACCATATCGTCGCGCCAATTTGATGCATTTGACTAGTTTTGCTATATTGACGTTTTTACGTTTGCGTATTGATTCTGTATTTGAATTAAATATTTCATTCGTTTACCTTGTGTAGGCCTATATATAGCAGGCTATAGTTTCATTGGTTGATAACAGAGTATTGTCATATCAAGATGCCGCTTTACACTCACTTTTTTCATTTTTCTTTAATACCGATTATCCAATATATAAATCCAGACACTCAACAGGAACAAGCCATGATGTACCAGTTTTGATATCTCGAATACACATGCCTATTGTAACACACATAGGCCTAACAGGTTGATAGTTTAATAATAGTAATAATGGTTCAGAATTAATATTGTCAAACAAAGATGTTTACGAACGGTATCCTCTTTTCCATAACTGTCTTATTGAGCCAGAATATTTGAATTCCATTTTCGGCAGACATTTTGTTTTGAGAGTACCGAACGCTTTACAAAGGTAAACTAATAGATACTGATCATTATCGCAACGTAGACGTCGAACAGTTTGGTTCTTGTCAAAAAGTGGAAGTAAAATGTTCATTAATAATAGCATATTCTGCTATTAACATGTCGACATCGAATCAAGGGTTACCATGGTGAACCATTTTTGAGCATTGCTACACAAAATATTTCATGAAATCAGTATCTAATACTTTTAAACCGCCGTATGACCTATTTACCTAATTACACATGTTTATTACTGGGGCACGTTAATGATCGCTATAATTTAACGTTCACCAGTACTGGATTTCATAAAATTTCTTAGTATAATTGGGTGAACTACTGATATCCTTTCATATTTCACGAACTACCATCGAAATGTGGGTAACTAGACAAGGTTATTATCTTTACGAATTGTGAAAGCTGTTGGAATGTAAGAATTTTTAGAATTAGTTAACAATCAGATGTTAAAACAACTATTGCGTCGCCTTTGGTGGTATACTAATATTTATCGTTTTTGCAATGAATTATGATTGTTTTTACTAAAATTGAAACGATGAGGAAAGTGACTATTTAAAGCAGATAATAATAATAATAATAATAATAATAATCAGTATTTATATAGCGCCTTTTCCAAATGGCTCAAAGCGCTGTAATTTCGCTGCTGGTGAATCATCAGAATCAGGTCGTATCAACTAGGGTGCTGCCAATTTCTAGCGCAAACCTATCCACACTTAGATTGTAACATTCACCATTTTTTAATGCAGCTCCCCAAATACCATTGGGTCAAGAAAGTTTTTGATAACCGAAACAACTGATCACCGATTTTGAAAGCAGGAGGAAACCGGAGAACCCGGAGAAAACCTGCGAGAGCGTGCATGGATCGTGATAAACCAAATGCACATAAAGCCCGGTCGTGCCCAGGATTGAACCCGGATTTCATTGGTGCAAGGCGAGGGAACTACCGCTGCGCCAACACGCCCCCTATTATATATATTAGATACCCTGTAATTGCTATTTTGTAATTCGTTGTACATGTATTAATCCATGATATCCAGTTGAATTCTTTGAAACAGTCATATTACATGAGACAAATGAAGATGTAAGTTACGCATGACTTGATGACTTCGATTTTTGTAAAATTACGCCATAGTTCATACAAATGTCATGGAATACCCTGGTATCCATCAGCATAAACATGATAACATTGTCTTATCATTCTAGTCCCGGATATGAAGCTACATGACCTGATTATAAAATAACATTAACACATAACTAAATTGCTTTGGTATGAACATATTTTTTGCCCTGAAATACTTACATCAGGTTCTTATTTTTTTGTATCGGGATGAGGTCATAATACGCACTGTCACTGCTAATCGTGAGTTCCAGAGGGTAAATTCCGGATACTTAGACAGCACTCAAGTGTAACCAATCAATAAATTACAACACAACTCAACACCATGAGAAGACTGTTCTGGTCAGAGTGTCCCTCGTTGCCGTGAGATAGAGTGAAAGCGATATAGGTTTTTTAGCCTTTATTTCACGCTTGATCGTACAGAAGCCCGGAAGGGATTTGGTATGAATGATAAGACCTACCACTTGAAATATACAGTCATAAAAAAAAGTAACCATACAGATAATAATTGGGCTTCTAACTCTAATTATATATAACCTACCTGAAAATATTGAATTATAAAATTGTTGACAATTTAATCTTCTTCCATATGAGATATTGCACGCGACGATCGGGTGATTATTGAGGAGGTTACACTCCAAAATGTAAGGTGAGGTCCGATTTTCATTTTTATTTTCTACACGCGGACCCATACCTACGGGTACCTTATCGATTAGCGGTAGTGCAACTGGGGGATGCATGCGCAGGTTGGACAGTCGGCCGTATTGTTCCAAATGGATCAATACGCCACACACACGCTTCCTGTCATACTCTCCTCCTTGTTGAAATGTAAAATGTGAATATGAAATAATGACTTTACCTTACATTTATTAAGATTGTCACTTCTTCAATATTCAACCGATCCTAGCGTGCAATATCTCATATCAAAGAAGATGAATTTCTCAACAACTTTATGATTTAATACTTGTAGGTAGGATATTATATTTTCAAAGTTAAAAGTCCATTTATTTCCTGTATAGTTACTATTTTGATGACTGTTAAGTGCGCTACTTATTAAGTGTACTACATATTCAATTTGTCAACAAGAGACGTATTATACTATGAATATGATTCATTTAGAAGGAGTGAAGGAGAAGCATGGGAGTAACTAGGGGAAATACAAATTATAGCATCATACAAATATTTTGACCAAACTCAGTAAATATCACCTTCCTGTGGTATTGACAAACTACCCAACAATTCAAATGTGTTTTTAATACGTTAATTTCCTTATAGTTTGATATGTTCAATGACCTTTGTTGATCCGTATTTGTGAAATATTGTATTTTTTAATACATAATTATATCGTCAGGCTGGTAAGCAGTTGCTCAATATAATTATACACACGATTATTTCATTATAAAATGCCAGCACATACATAAAAAGGTTATTGAATTGAGGTATAGAATGACGTCAATAATGAAAACAAAAGAAAAAATACTAGTATTTGAATGCACATAGAATATACTATATTTAAATATAGGTCATTTATTACATAAACATAAATATATCCTTGAAGAAGATTTAGTTATAACGTAAAATATGATATTGCTTTGAGACTGTGTTTTGAAACGTGTGATCATTTTAACATACCAAGTATAGGGAAAACTTTAACCATTCAAATGTTTGTACCTCAAAAGTCACATCTTTAATCATTAAGGTGTCACAATGTTTCGAACAACATTTAATATTCATTGGAAAATTCATTTCTGTTCGTAATGCGACATTACACTTGATGTATAAGTACAGAGGAATGACAAGAACGAATGATGCAGACTTGCACCAAATTACAATATTCCACCTGAACATTATACTCTCATAACAAAACCCCGCGAACATGATCCCCGGCTGCACGTGGCCCATACCGGCTTTTGCAGACGATCTTATACCAGATACATTCCTAGGGGTATTTTCTAAATGTCAATAAGATCTGTATAAGGTGTTATGCCGCCTATGCCGTATTTCCTTGATAAGATGACATGTGATCTGGAAGCTTTCGAGAAATTAATTAGTCCAAGACATTTTCCCCCTAATTGATCCGTGGGTTGTTCAGTGATACCTTCATAGATTTACCAATTTTTCATCTGTTGCTTGACAAAAAATATTGGTACTATGGATAATAAACCTCACATGAAAGGTCATACCAATGGTCATACACAGTGTGAAATCTGAGGGAAGACAAAAGTTGTTAGGTGATATCATGTGTGTTTCGGGGGTGTTTCCAGCCAGTAAGCGTCGCCATGGCAACAGGATTCAATATTACATCCTGAAGACTTGGCGCCTTGCGGAATGAGTCGTAGATAGTGTATGTGTCAATTATAGATGTAAATGGATGTTTTGTTCTTGAGGGTAGGCTTGTTCTTTGTTTTCAGCAACCTTGCTTGATGACCATAGAAAACTTGTCATCAAAAGCACATTTTCTGAATTATTATTTGACTTGAACTATACAATGATATGGTATTCATAGGTTTTCACGTAAGTTTGATATTTTATACATTGAGGTGAAAAGATGGCCATTTGGAATGTGAATCCCACCTTAAAATAATCTGCAATATAACATCTTGGATAGAGAACACATTGTAATTATAGTAATTCCGATATCAAACTCGACCCCCCTTTCTGAGGCCCCTTCATATAAAACACAAAGCTGGTTTGGTCATCAAAATCAACGTGTTCAATTTCCAAAATCTGAAATATCACTAGCTTTTATTACAAATGGAAGTTCACAGTTTGATTTTTTTAACACAACAACTTTTAAAAGTCACACTTTGGGTTTCTAGTTCAACCCATCAAGTTATCCAAGGAATGATTCCAAGCCTAGAGCCTTGAGGTATGCTTGAGAGAGCGATTGAATGGTAGCAAGTGCCCTGACAATAAAGCAGGTGGTGTGGAATCTGAGAAATGGTGTAATAGGAGGAAGATTTATTACCCTGGAAATGCTTGCAAATCGGGGATTAGGATAGTCTCAAACATTAGGGATGGAATCGTAATGTCATTGGGATAACCTACATATAGCACATCAAACCGGGGACTTTGCAGGTGTAGTCAATTTTGAGTTTATCATGTTTTAGACACCACATTTATCAAAATTAATTTTTTCTTTATATTGTCTGTATGTTTTCTTCTATATCTTGATAAACACACAGCCGCAAAGTACTCCAATTTAAAGTGTTGCATCACAATTGTACACTTACCCGACGATCACATACCTGCGGATGTTGTTAAATAATTTGTGTTCCAAAGATGAGCTTCAATTTGCTTTTGTTAACATGTGTTATTGTATTTTCCCGCAACTTATATTTACTTATTTATCAATTTCATGTCAATTACAAAGACCTGATGATGTTACTATAGTTTCTCTATCCTTTTCTTTAACAAGAAGAAATTATTATTTAATTTGGATTCAGGTTTAATATCGTTAGACAAAACCAACCACCAGCTGTGTCACACATGATCAACACAGTGATTGGCAACAAATGATGAATAATCAACTGTGATCTCATCTTTGAGTGATTTGAAACTAAACATGTTTTATTGATAACATTCACACCCTACCATTGATAACCACAAACTTTACCCACTCCCAAAACATACTTTTAGTATTTTAGTATTTTTAAACGATAGGTAGGTTGGGTCTGTCGAGTCTATACAAAGTCAAGATATCAGGCAAGTGCTGCTGTTCAGCCTATTTTAATAATTCAAAACTATGGCAACTATATATCGTACGTCTAAGCTCTAGGGAAGACAGCGATAATTAGGTCACTAGACCAATTAAGGGTATTGAATATAGTCTCAAGTAGCAACTGAAACCGCGTACGAGTGAGACATTACGATTTGAAGCGCGTAATTATCCCCAATCGTTAAATAATCTGTTTCTTGATATCAGTTCAGTCCTGAGCTCAACTGGGTCGCAATCGTGCCAGTTTAGATAATAAGTTGAGAAACAGTATTCCTAATTGATTACTGAACTGAATTGACCTTCTAGAAAATCTGCAATAAATTAGCTGCGATATTTATTACATGATTTGAGATAAATCAAATGAAACGAATGTAAGAAAAAAATGATGCATAGACTGCTGTTCGTTGGAAGAAGGGAATAGCATTGCTGTAAATGCAGTGTATAATAGAAAGGAATACTGTTGCCCATACGTGTAATACTGAATCTGCTAAGGAAGCATTTATATTTCCTTTCTCTCCTCCATTCAAACTAGAAGGTTTTTTTAGTTAGTTTTTGAGTTAGACTTGTTCTTAGTTTTGGCCAATTATAGCCTTGCCTGGTTACCATAACAACCATATCAACAAAATTACATTTTTTTAAAATTCTATGTGACTTCCTTGTTACGGTGATATATGGTTGTCATAGGTTTCCACGTAAGTTTGATACTCAAAATTGAGATCAAAAATGTGCCATTGGGCACGTGAATCCCCCCTTAAGTAGCTTGAGAAGAGTTTATTTTTGGTCGCGGGGCGCTAGCCAGTTCGTAAAAAAACCTAAAAACAATAAAACGGTTCAATACGCCTTGAGAAGAAGAAAAAGGCATTGTAAGTGGTTAAATAGATGTACTTGATATTCAACAACCTTTAATTCAAATAAACATAGGAACATCTCTACTTCTCTTCCAAATTACAAGATTGGAATTAGACTACAAACTAAGTTTGTCTCAGGATATATTATTTACAAAGGTAAGATTTCTTCTGAAACGTCAAAATGAATCTATGACCACAATCCATTTTTTTTCTCTCGATTCGGTAGATCATACAAAAAAAGTTAATGCAGAATGTTTAAAATATCATCCCCGTATTGCCTCGAACCCCGTACACTGCTAAAAATGTTGAGCAAATACGTTGCTTAATTGCGTTTAATCATCTGTTGGGTAAATGGTTGATTACATTTTATTCAGCATATGTAGAAATCAAGGTGTTTTATAAAAGTAAAAACTACCCAACGTTGAGCAAAATCATTTAGTAACAAGTTGGGGAAACCCCGGTCAAAACTCATTTTGTTGCTAACATATTGCGTTAATTGTTTCAATTGGGCAACTGTTGAGTATTTGTCTCAGGCAATCACGCAACTTATGTTAAGATTTACTCATGTGGTTGTTATTGATCAACTGTTGCTTATATCCTCGATTCCAATGGAGAAATATTCCACTTCAGCAACTGTTGCATGAGCATTGAGGAAAATCACGCAACAGCTGATGCAAGTTACGCACATGTGAATTTTAGGCAACTGTTGTCCGAAAAAGCCCATTTCGTGATACGTAATCGTCATGCAATCATCATGGCGTCTTGTGCACGAGCTGAGATCTCTGGATCTCAATAAATTATAGTCTGGTAAATAAAACGGTGAATCCGCATCAACATTAGAGTTTGTGACATCTGACAGGCGTTTTGTGAGTCCGGTTATGAATGTTTGAAGCTACGCCTGTCAAGAAGATGATGTGATAGATCGGTGTAAATATTGTGGTCGTCCATAGGAATAAGCTTATTTCGTCATGTCACAAATAATCAACAATTGGCATTATAACACCCAACATATGGGTACATTTGATAAATTAAGCAACAGTTGCTATACAAAAACGCTCAATATATAATAAAAACATGTCACAAATAAGCAACAATTGGCATTAAAACACCCAACATATGGGTACATTTGATGAATGGAGCAACAGTTGCTATACAAAAATGCTCAATATATAATAAAAACAATTCACAAATTAAGCAACAGTTGGTATAAACATGCCCTATAAATGGTAATTAATAATACCCAACAGTTACTGTTGTGTAATTAAAATTGTGCAACTGTTGAGTAATAATAATGATTGCCCAACTGTTGATAAATCATTTTAGCCAACGGTATTGGGCATTTTTTACTCAACTGTTGATCTGTTGCATAGTTACTCAACGTTGAGTAAAATGTTGAGTAAAATTTTACTCAACATTTTTGCAGTGTAAGTCTGATTCAGGTTCACATTTGAGCGTCACACAACCCCAAACGTGACATATCTGCAGTTAAACCGGTAATACGGTCGCTTAAAAGTCACGTGGGATGACATATTTCACTGGAGGAGGTGTTGTTTTCTCTGAGCATTATGTCTTTGACGTACAAAAGTCTTCAAATACCATCATGATTGCCATCCGAATCGTCACGTTTCATTATTTACCATGCTGGTACTCCCCTGCCAGCCAACCTAGGCATTTTATTTAAGAATAAAAATATACGTCAATGTGCTGAATATATTTGAGATATCAAGTGCATTCGGTTAACCATTTGCACATGTGCACATTTTGTTTTCAAGGCGTATTGAACCGGTGTATTGTTTTAGGATGGTTTACGAACTGGCTAGCGCCCGCGACTAAATCCAATGAAAATAATTAGTTTTCAAGCTACGTCAAAGCAACAAGCCAAATACAGATATTTTTTGTTCCGTTGTATGTATCAGTACAATTGAAAAGATTAAATAATTCCGTAGCATATTATTCAATTCTATGAGCAAAACAAATACTGAATAATATGCTGCAATAGTTATTTCCTTTTACCAACGAATACGAGTTACATTTTTCATTCATGTTAATAATATCAAATCGTAATAATAAAGTAAATTTCTAACTCTTCTCAAACAAATCATGGTTTGTTTCTGTTATGGGCGTTAGCACAGGAGATTACTGCGCTGTCATTATCAATTCACAAATGTATTGTTTTAGTCACTTCTAGTTTGAATAGAGTGAAAGAGGGAAAAAAATCCTTGCATGAGCAACAGTATTTTCTTCTATGATAAACTGAAATCTTTTCTTCCAACGAACAGAAGTATATAGGCCTATGCATTAGCTTTTTATTTATATTCGTTTCATTATATTTATATCAAATCATAATAATAAATTATTTATCGAAGTCAATTGTTTGTACATTTTCTAGAAGGGTCAATTCAGTAAAGTAACCAATTAGGATAAATGTTTTTCAACTCATTATCTGAACTTGTACGACTGTGACTCAGCTGACCTTGGGACAGAACTGAGATAAAGATCAGATTATTTATCGAAAGGGGATTAATACGCTCTTTAAATCGTAATGTCTCACTCTTAAGCGGACTGGTTTCAGTTGCTTCTCTGAGACTATATTCAATACACTAATTTGCTCTAGTGACCTATTATCGCTGTCATCCGTAGGGCTTTGGCGTGCAATATCGTGAGGAACATGATGCGTCCTCCAAATTGAACATTTGAGTTGTGTGACCAAATCTATCATTGTATGCTTTATATGAAGGGGCCTCAGAAAGAACATGTGGTTTTTTTATCCAATTTATTTTAAAGGGCATTCACATGTCAGATGGCCAATTTTGTTTAAACCTCAATGTTAAATATCAAACTTACGAAGAAGCCTATGATACCCATATATCAATGTCAAGAGCAAGTCTCAAAGAATTCAGAAAATATAATTTTGTTGACCATGGTTGCTATGATAACCAAGCAAGGTTACTGATTGGTCAAAACTTAGAACAAGTGTAATTCAAAAACGAAACATCCATTTACATCCATAAATGAAACATATAATAAACAACTAATTCCGCATGGCGCCATTCCTTTGGAATTTATTATTTAACTTCCGGTTGCCATGGCCACGCTATTTGGCTGGAAACACACATGATATTTTTTTTGTCTTCCCTCAGATTTCACTCTTTGTATGACCATTGATATGACCTTTCATGTGAGATATATTATCCATAATACCATTATTTTGACATTTACGAAATATTTATTAAAGTGAAGTAAATCTATGAAGGAATCAGGAAACAACCACGGATCAAATAGGGGGAAATTGTTGGACTAATTACTTTCAACGAAATCTTATCAACGAAATACGACATAGGCGGCAAAACATCTTATATACCGGCACATAGTCGTATTGACATTTAGCAAATACCCCCAGGAATTTATCTGGTTTATAAGATCGTCTGCAAAAGCTATTATGGGCCACGTGAGGGGATCATGTTCGCGGCTTTTTGTTACGAGAGTAATAATGTTCAAGTGGAATATTGTCATTTGTTGCAAGTCTGCCTCATTCGTTCTTGTCATCCCTTTGCACCTATGAATCAAGTGTAATGTTGCATTAAGAACTGAAATTAAAGTTTGCAATAAATGTTAAATTTGGTTCGGAACAGGATAACTGGATAACACGTTATTGGTTAAATATTCTACTTTTCAGGTATGAACATTTGATTGATTAACATTTTTTCTACCTAATATATTATAATGTTACCATGCGTCGAAACACAGTATCAAAGTAATATCATATTATACGTCTATGTTTATGTGATATATATTTAGATATTATTGTATATTTTATATGTATTCAAGTAATTAACTTTTACTTTATTTCTTTTGTGCCGTAATTACGCAAATGTTTAGAAAGAAATAATCTTTTGTACATTGAGTGACTACTTACAAAAATACATTGAGCCTGAAGATATAAGGTAATAACAATGCAATATGTGTTTGTTCCATTGGAGCTTGTTAGTATTAAAGACTCCAAGGTATGGGGTGTATATTATTTATTACCTGTGTAATATTTGGGTGATGTCAATGCCATACTGCTTTTACGATTGATGAATATATATATGATACTGGTTTGCTACTTAGTATGCAAATCATATCAGTTAGCTTTATTGATTATACTGTCTAATACATCTTTACACACATGAAACATGAGATTCCCGATAAACCTGCCTCATTGGACACCAGATAGAATGATCATCTTGTAAACTGCGTGATGTATCAAATATGCATTGCCTGTACGGTGGAGCCATCATTAACCTGCCAGAATCATGGGAGGGTTTTCGCACCTCTACCGCCTGAGCTTTTGAATAACGTCTTATGAAAGAAACATATTTAGTTACATGCATGGAAGGGTAGCGTGTCGTATTCGCACGTATAACTAAGTTTTTACACATTATGTATTCCGGAGTTATGTTATATAGGTGCTGTATTTTGAAAACTGCCGCTAGTATTATTTATATCGAAATATCTTGTCAAATCATATACCTTTGAAATGCAAGTGACGTAGGGGGCTTATAGAAGACAGGATAATCCATATAAGAATTTGATTCTCTATTTCTCTTTTAAATAGTGGAAGACGTTGGAAATTCCAAATGAAAGACACAGTTTACAAAGCACTTAATTATATTAAAGACACATTACGCTGAATTACTTTGGTGTTTTCATGTCTGTATATACTCGGTAAGGCCACATTTGACATGTCATAATTATGTGTCGCATTTGCATTTGACCAACTTGTAATTATTTTGTGACACCTGTTTGGTATGGTGCTTGTAAAACACGTACGGACGGACGATTGATCATTCTAAATTCTCCCTACTACTTGTATAATTTATTATTGGTAATGCCAAAAAAGGTCAGATACGTGACCTGATTAATCGTTGTGATTTTTTTCTGAAAACAATATACAGTACCTGATATTGTAACATTTCAAAAACACATGACAATCATTCCGTCAAATACATTAAATTAAGTCCGTATGCACGACGGGAAGGTCAATGTTTGGCGTGGTTTAAGGGACTTTATAGCTTCGGGGCCTAAATAAACAAGACCCTCAGCCGACCAGTAGGCCTATCGGTCAACGACGGGAGCCCCATTCTTCTTTGGTGCTCCACTCGTCGGGTCCATACTTGTGCCCTACGGGTTAACGGGATGGACCGTGAGCACAGCAAACGATAGGTACAGAATGACTATGAGAAAGAATCCTTTATAAGAATATTAAGGAGAATTGAAATCGATCAGATAAAATAAAACACCGGGTATAAGCTTGACTGCACACAAATGTATAGGCGGTATTCGTTTACCATTGTGAAGTACATGCACAGAGGCCGTACGTGACTGTACAATCGTACGTACGTACGTATATGGAAGCATAAGTGTGTCATTTCTGCCTTAACCCCAGATAAGGGACCTAAACCCCAGATAAGGCGGGCCTTATCTGGGGTTAACGATCCTTATCCCCAGATAAGGAACGTTAACTAGGGATAAGGCGCCTTATCTGGGGTTAACGATCCTTATCCCTAGATAAGGATCGTAAACCCCAGATAAGGCGCCTTATCTGGGGTTAACGATCCTTATCCCCAGATAAGGATCGTAAACCCCAGATAAGGCGCCTTATCTGGGGTTAACGATCCTTATCTAGGGATAAGGATCGTAAACCCCAGATAAGGCGGCCTTATCTGGGGTTAACGATGCTTATCCCTAGATAAGGATCGTTAACCCCAGATAAGGCGGCCCTATCTGGGGTTAACGATCCTTATCCCCAGATAAGGATCGTCAACTAGGGATAAGGCGCCTTATCTGGGGTTAACGATCCTATGACACACAAATGCAGCACAAGTGTGTCATTTCCCGCCTTAACCCCAGATAAGGCGAGCCTTATCTGGGGTTAACGATCCTTATCCCCAGATAAGGAGCGTTAACTAGAGATAAGGCGCTTTATCTGGGGGTTACGATCCTTATCCCTAGATAAGGATCGTTAACCCCCAGATAAGGCCCGCCTTATCTGGGGGTTAACGCGGAATTGGCACACTTCACTCTAAAACCATGACGATCCTTATCTGGGGATAAGGATCGTTAACCCCAGATAAGGCCGCCTTATCTGGGGTTAACGATCCTTATCTAGGGACAAGGATCGTTAACCCCAGATAAGGTGCCTTATCCCTAGTTAACGCTCCTTATCTGGGGATAAGCATCGTTAACCCCAGATAAGGCCGCCTTATCTGGGGTTTACAATCCTTATCCCTAGATAAGGATCGTTAACCCCAGATAAGGCGCCTTATCCCTAGTTTACGCTCCTTATCTGGGGATAAGGATCGTTAACCCCAGATAAGGCTGCCTTATCTGGGGTTTACGATCCTTATCTAGGGATAAGGATCGTTAACCCCAGATAAGGCTTAATTCTTGATATTCACAGCGGTGGAGCCAAACTTAAAGCCTTCCAGGCTTAATGGCTTCTCCGCACACTTTCCAACAACTCTCTGGACCACTCTCATCGCCTGATATTTTATATTTATTATTAGCTTATCCTTTGTATCATTCATTTCACTATATATATCGTCTAGATTTATCTCTTTCATGATATCATACCATTCATGAATATACATCTGTTTTCTTGATGTTATATTTTGTTATATTGTTATATTTGTATGTTGTTGGACTGTGTAAATAAATCTTATGAATGAAGGCGCCTTATCCCTAGTTAACGTTCCTTATCTGGGGATAAGGATCGTTAACCCCAGATAAGGCCCGCCTTATCTGGGGTTTAGGTCCCTTATCTGGGGTTAAGGCGGAAATGACACAATTATGCTTCCATATACGTACGCTTGTACGTGTTTTACAAACGCCCTGTTGGGTATCCCCTATAATGAACTCCGAGACATTATTTCGTGCAACCTTATACTTACAACATGTTGCCGTTGACAACGGTATAATGGCGGAAAAACATGACCGAATGGAGCATATCACGTTTCCTAAACAAATTGGATTCGGATTGACATATCGTATGTACGCTGTAGGAGTTACTCTAATGCGACAACATATCTAAGTCGACACATCTCAGATCGGCTCATAAATTAATTGAAGACATTTGTCGTCTGAATTGGAATGTACAACCGAGATACCAGGTTGTACCGAGTGATCATGATAATTTTGAAGGTCTACAACATTCTCAACAACTAATTAAAACGTGATAGCACCGGATAAGAATCAGGAAATTGCTCGCTTAGATGAGTCGGACTTCTCAGGTTCTCATCACTTGACAAATACATTCTTTGAATTTACCAACTTTAAATTCTATCATTTTAGTAATTCTAGTCATTTTACTAAATTGCTATTAGATTGGTCATTTTAATTACCTATAATGAGTAAATTGTCACTGACTTTATTTTGCAAAAGTTGACACCACTTAATAACTCGTAGTTACTGCTCATCAAACGTCTTATTTTACATTTTTACGCACAAATGTCATTGACATTTTTTTAAAATCAGAAACGGTACTTCGGTGCAGGAGCCGGACATGGTAAGTTTACGTTAAAATAATGCATATTGGACATGCAGGAAGTGTAGGTCAAGAGTTTAAAGGGTTCGCCCTCGGACAGGATTAGCTCTGACTTCTTCAAAACCAAAGTATTATTATATTAAGCAAAACAATAGAGATTGCCAGTTCTCATTATCATAATTTGGCCTGCCCTTTATGATGATTTGAGAGTAGGTCACCCTTTCGTAAGTGTGCAATAGATGGCTCTGGAAAGAGCTTTTATGGTGATTGGAAAGAAGTGCCGGCTCAGAAAAGAGCTCTAAACGTAGGTTGCCACTAGCCTAATGAACATTTGGCTCTAATAGAACCTATTACCCATGACTGCCCCTTGACCTATGTTACGAATTTGAGCAGGGCTCAAACAATAACAAGGCTGTTATTGATTGCATGGATAGATTGTTAGGCTGATATTTGTGCCGTCATCTGTTCATGATTCGCTAATTCTAATCTCTAGTACTTCAGGAACAGGTTGCATATCAAGATTACAAACCTTCGCAATTAGTTCAGTTTTGCTCCAGAGTGGTTCATGATACACGCATGTTCAGCCAGTGCCGATCTTTCTTGCCTTGTAATGTAACTCGACAATCTGCTGAAGGTGAACGACCCTTTTGGCAGAAGATCATTAGGTTGGCTGACAATATCTTTGAGTTTTAAAACCGCCACGAATCGGCAAATTTGGTCTGAGACACCTTTGACAAATGACATGAACGTGATACCTTTGTAGTCATCTTCCACTGTCTTGTGTTGGCTCAAATTAACACTTTGTCTTCTAATAGCTCTGTGTGCGAGTATGGAGGGGATAGCCATTCTTGTTCAATGCTTTTTCAATGTGTTTTAACTCATTTTGCAGGACGTGTATCATTTTTGTTTTAGAGTCGTATCTGTATAAATGCCGTATTGGTTGTTAAATGATTAACGTCTGTGTTCCATACGGCCATACGCAATATGTATACAAGTATGTACACTCATAATAATGAATATTCGCCTTATGGCACACTGTTAACGCAATTTGACTTTATGAGAAGTTTGAGCTATTTAGATTGTGTGAGTGATAAATAGAGAGTAACAAAATAAGCCTCTAGTGAAAAATACAAATTCAGGTCACTTGTCATAATTGCCTCGTGTGATTCATTTATTAGTATTGCAATGAAATAAGATAAGGGAGTCATGGTGACCCGGTGATGTGTGTTTTATTGGCATTTTATTAAAATTGTGAATTGGTTTATCCTTAGCTGGTGATAAGATGAATTCGGTTACATACTTTAAAAATGCCAACCTAATGAATCGATGGTAGGAGCTCGAGCTCTAAATCAGGCTTAATGGTTTAACCCATGTTATCCAAAGAATTTTTTTAATTCATATATCTATAATGTGTACACATTTTAACTCCCTTAAAGGTATACGCAGTAGTGTCGCAGAATTATTGTTTTATATAATTTACTTCAGAATGCAAGATGAACATTAATAATGGTCATTTTGCTGTTGCTACTCACGTAATCACGAAAACAGCCTTTATGCCCAGCATATTTTACATCGTGACTGTTTAAAGAGCTTATAATTGGAGAGCACACGTGCTTTTGAAACACATTGAAACACATGTTACCTTCTACCCTAAACCAAGGTCAAGATCAATCGACCACCCAAGTTGGCAAGGATGTTCACTTAGGTTTTCATTCTACCAACTTCAAAGAATATTTTTTGTATATGCTCCTCAACTAAGTGTGAAATTCTTGTAATGTCTAAGCCGTAGATCAGAATATTTGAATTGATGTTTTGATGTATAAAGAGGGCTGATTTTTGTGAATCATAACAAGTGTAAGTTCATACATGTAATACAATTGTAAAAATGTAAAAGTCCCAATTTGTATCAAGCCACCACTGAATAAACCTTTAATTAAAGGTCTGCCCTGTTTTATTTTAAGGTAATTTAGCGTTTAAATGTCAACAATCAGACACTCAATAGACTTGCTATCTTACCTATTTTTCATCTCCAACCAGTATATTACATTGCAGTTATTTTAAAAGATTCTTGGTCCTGTCACGTCTATTCCCTGCTGTTTAACATACTTGATATAGGCGCTTTAAATGCAGGCCCTCATCCAAAGTGTTGGTGCTACCAATTAATAAGATATGCATGGACGGACTAAAGCTTATCACCATTCAACTGATTATAGAATCTATTGAATTGTATTAACTTTTCAATAGGTTCAATATTGGTGCTGTCATGAATATATTACTCAAAGGTAAAAGTATTTTGTTGTTGTTATAAAGCTGCCGCGTGCATTTGTCTTTTTAATTTCCACTGTTATATTATAACACTGATACGATGACTTAACTGCATTTATTTTATATCATGCCTGTCGGGTATTTCCGTACAATTGATCATTAACATTTAGTGGTGTTGTATAGTGGTCCCAAAGGCGTCTCCGACAAGATGGTACAAGATAAGTTTATTTATAATTCTCTGCAGAGACACAATATCCTGATAAACGCGTAGCTATCAGCTCATTAGTCCTAAATTATACAGTTTGGTATCTGGTTAAAGGACAACTGAAGTGTTATTAGTGAAATCACTTGAAAGAACACAAGCAACTCATATAAAAGGCTGCCATGAAAACGTTAAAATTGAACACGTATTTTGAAATTCGTGTACAGGTGATCAATTTACAACAAAATGGCAAATGTAGTTATGGTTAATTGTCTATGGTTTAAAGTTAGACGGATGTCTGTATGATGAATGTGTATCGTTAAGTCTACTCTGTCGTCGATTTCATATTGTTATTTAAAGCAATATAAAGGGGGGGGGGGGGGTAAATTGCAACACAGCTTGAATGACCTAGGCCTACATCTTAAACATTAAAGGGCATTAAGAGATCATTCGTGGAGGGAGCCCTCAATTTTTTTCTTCAGAAGTTGGGTTTTTCACATATAGAGGAGAGCGGGGCGAGTCCGCCCTCTAATTTTCAGGCTTGCCTAGGGGACTCATTTTACAAGTTAGAAAGCTATCCTACTTCCAAATGAAAGCTACGTTTCTTAGCTACATACCCCATAGTTTCAGCACTCTAGAACTTTTAGTGAGTGCAGGAGTAAGGAAAAACTCCAACAGGACGGACTTACCCCACACTACTCACGCCGGGGCAGGTTCGCCCTCATTATGGGGCAAGCTCGTCCGGCTTCATAGGCAAGTTAAATATTGCAGAAACTATCAGTTATTCCATGTAACGATTGATTAAAAGTCAACTAGACACAACTATAACAAATTAGGCCATGTGGCCCCAACATATGAAATGGACACATCTTGTTGGGGCGAGTCCGCCCCCTTCTTAGCGTATAATTGGGTATGGGCGGACTCGCCCCGGCGAAATAGGGCGAACTCGCCCCAGGGCTGATTTTTTTGTAAATCTCATGGTATACCTACTAAACACGGAATGTGAAGTTTTAACTGCATACTATGTTAGGCAAAGCCCTTACCTTTTGAATGACTATATATACAAGTTAGTACCATCGCTGTGATGTGTTTAGATTATAGCAATATTTTTAATGACAAATAATTTTACTTTAATTATTCAAAAACAATTATTCAATATAAATCCTTATGGGAGGTGTAACCGGGTCTGAAGTTTTAATAGTTACTTTGCTATGACCGGTGCAACAAAATTACACCAGTCTGATACTTTTTCAACAGTCACGTGATGAGAAACACGTAGTGGGCGGAGTCGCCCCGCTCTCCCCTACGTAATGCTTATACGTACGAACTACAATCCTAAATTATAGAGCTTAATATGCAGTAGGTTTATTTCATGTGATATTCATGGATTTGATAGCGTTTTGAGTTTCTATGTGATCACATCGAAACTACCCATCTAAAAGGCCACAGATGGCGTCTTACTTACTTTTTCATCTTTATTCAAAATAACCTTGAAGACTACCCATGGCTTGTTACGTGATGTATTATAGGCATGACCTCCCTGATTCAATTTGTGGTGACATTTAACCAAAATACAAGAAAAGGTGAAATACCTTCGGAAATGCTGAGAAAATGTCTTTATTTTTCATTTGTACTGATTCTTTTTGACAAAATCTTACATGAGAGGGTTTCTATGTATATCATCTATCTAAACAAGGTGAACATATTGAATTTTATTTTTTGAGCAATCTCTCTGTGCCCCTTTAATGTTGCAAAAGCAACCGTTTCTATCTAGCACAAGCGTCGCCTTGCTTCAGATCAATCGGGCCATGTTTGATGAGGTAGCAAAAAATCGCTTCACACCCGAGGTGTAGAAGGATTCATCTATAGAATACAAGTAACATGTGACATGCACAATTTCCGAGTAAGGTCTGCCACCAACTATGTTATATACTAGGGGGGGGGGGGGGGGGTACCGCGCCATTTTGTCCCGAAGCAATGGTTATGACGTCATATTTTTGTCGATTTTCAGAACTCTTGTATTGGATTTACGTGCAAAAAATATGCCCTTGGCATCATACTTTCCCAGGTGTGCAGTTCATTTTAAATTTCAGATGTTCTAAAATGGATAGTTTTCTAACAATTCGAAAAAGAAAATCGAACTGCACACCTCAGAATTGCAAAAAAGCATAAAACAAGTCAACTTTTTTGTGCCTTTGAACAGAGTGGCGGCCGGGAAACGTGGGAATGATAATTTAACACAGTGCATTAACCCATGACCCATGATATAAATCAATTATTTGCTCATATATTTTTCAATTAGCACGTCTAGTGTAGTGGAGAGAACGTCGTCTTGGGAGCGAAAGGTTGTGGGTTCGAGCCCCATTAGGAGCACTTTTTGTTTTATATGCTGGATTTGCTTAGCCTGCCGGCATCATCTGTATGCTTGTCCACACGGACTGCTGGAGTTTACCGTATCAGTTACGCCATTTTTTTTCTCGAAAATGTCAAACAAAATTACCGTTCTTTTAAAAATAAGGATTATAATCAAATTACAAACACATTTTGTGCGAGAGCAACACACACATTTGGCAAAAATGGCACACTAAAAATCCGTTCGTTATAAATAGATAGATATGATTAAATAATAAAACTATCACAAATACAGTCGTAGATCTCTGTGGCGTGCGTAGGTTGACCATGTCGTTGGCAATCGGAAATCACGGGTCCGGTTCGAATATTCCTTTTATTTTTCTATTTTTTAAACTTGATGGTAGATTAATGTAACATCATTGTTATGTCAATTTTTATCAATTATAAATGCCGCCCATGCGTTTATAGTTTTCTTTTTATTTATTTATCTATCATAAATGTATCCTTGATTTATTTAACTTTGTATCTAAACAATTAAAATGCGTAAACAATTATATTATTGCTCGATAAATAGAGTGATGTAACTTGAGTTCAGTTTTATTAATGATAGCAAAACTTGTTGTAAAACCATTTTTACCAGTGTGTCCAACAATTTCTCCTTTGCACACTTTGGTATACATTCAGAGATGTCATTTGTAGCTTGTTATAGCTAGGTTAAGCAAGTTTGCGACCGGGTTTGCGACCTCTATGATTTTAGGCTGGTAACACAAACCCACAGTGCATTTCGTTAAAACAGTGTAAATTATTTTTCCACGATACGTATCACTTGATAACCACGATCGATTTCGCAAAATATCGCAAAATGGCGCGGTACCCCAACCCCCCTAGTTATATACACACTTAAACTGTATACATATAACATTGTAGTTTATAATAAACATCGTTGTCTCTTAACTACATGTCAATTCTAAATATTCAATTTAACGAAGGAGTAATTATAAGTGAACGACCTTGCATTAGTATCAATGCAAAGACTATCGATTGTTGAATCGCCTCAACTCTTACAAATTATCATCTGTTTTGTTATGTTATTTTCATCGCTAACATATTTCATTCTTCGTTCAGTCTAAAACGCAACAGATTGGACCATAGAATAACATAGAGAGTTGGATTTCCCAATAGGCTCATACATGTACTAACTGCAACCCACCATACCGTTATCTACTAAAGGGTTCAACAAAAGAAAGTATACCACTTTGTTTATGTCATTTTGAGTAACTTTCAATTTGTTTTTGTCCAAACAGGCTAGATAGGCATTTAGATGAATATTTCAGGCATAATTTGATACAAAATGTGCCCACTAACAACAAAGATAAACCATGATTAGCACCATTTAAAGGAAAACATCCCATTTTCAAAAGTCGCATTTCAAATACACAGCAAATGACAATATTCAAACTGAACATTAATACTCTCGTAACAAAACCTCGAGAACATGATACCCCCACGTGACTGATAATGGCATATGCAGACGATTTTTTTTAACCAGATAGATTCCTAGGGGTATTTTCTAAATGTCTATAAGACCGTATATTGTTGATAAGATGACATATGATCTGGAAGCTGTCGAGACATTAATTAGTCACGTACATTCTTCCTTTCATCTGTTGCTTTGAACACTTCAATGAACAGTACGTAAATGTAAAAATACTGACATTATGGATAATGAAACTCACATGAAAGGTCATAAAGAGTTAAATCTGACAAAATTTGTTAGGTGATATCATATGTTGTTGTTACGTTAATGGAGGAATGGACAGGAAACGAAGCATCTCCAAACTATCAATAACTATAAACATCCACTTGTTAGACGTATGGATTAGCAAACTATGTCGCTGATAGCCATTATATCGTAAATAATAGGGATTCATTATACATTTGCTTGATTGCATCAATTTGGACGCTTTGATGGCTGCTAGTCTGTCTTTGAGAAATCCATGTAGCCTTCGATTGCATTGCACCTGTAGTTCCTGTCAAGACTAATGACAGTAAACACTCGGAATGAAATGAGAACACGAGTGCCCGACTTAGTGCACAGAGAAATATAACTCGGATGTACATAAATACAATGTTATCTCAGAGGTTAGGTTGAAAATTGTTCGTAGTAGCAAACTGAAAACATATGAATACAGAACACATTTATAATTATTTTGATACCAAGTCCGACCTCTTTTCTGAGCCCACTCAATATAGAACACCGATAGGTTTGGACACAACTCAACTTGCAGATCGCAATGTGTACGTTGCTTTAATCACATTATTATTATATTATATTTTTATTTTTATTTATATCATTATCTAATTATAAAGTTGTTTAAGTTAAATTATTAGTAGATTAAAGTTGTGTAAGTAAAACCACGTTGTAATGTAAGATACTTTTTGTAACGCGCCTCAAGCGCCATTTTGATGGATTTATGCACGGTATAAATCGATATTATTAATATTATTGTTATATAATTATTTGTATTACCTATTGCAGTGTATTGTTCAATATAGTACTGAATATGCCAAGGAAACGTTCAATCTTTTCAATTTTTCACCCAAACTAGAAGTGGCTAAAACAATAATTTTGTGAAATGATACTGACAACATAGTCTCCTACAACAGAGCAAACATGTTAATTATTTTGGTCTGTTGTTGATTTTCATTGAATTTGGTCGCGGGCGCTAGACAGTTCGCCTAAAATCAACCAAACGATTCAATACGTTCAAAATGTGCACATTTGCAAGTGGTTTATAAATATATTTGATATGTCATCCCATCTTAAATATTATAATGTATTCAGCAGATATAAATTTAATATTAAATTACTTGGCTAGGTAGGCAGGGGATTACCAGCATGGTACCGGTGTCGCCAAGATAGTTAAAACGTGATGTTTCGCATGGTAATCACGATGGTATTGGCAGACTTTTGTTCATCAAAGACATAATGCCCACAGCAAACAACACCTCCTCCAGTGAAATGTGTTATCCCACGTGACTCTTAAGCGACCGTATTGTCGGTTTTAAGATGTAAGTAAGCTGACTCTTATGCAGATATGTCACGTTTGGGGTTATGTGACGCTTAAGTGTGTATCTGAATCAGACGTACGTGGTTTAGGGTAATACGGTGGATGCTGTGTAATCAAAAATCTACATTAAAGCTTTTTATATGATCTGCCAACTCAACGGAACGATTTAAAATATACTTTGTTGTTAGGCCTATATGTAGATATTTTGGCATTTAGGGAGAAATCATGCATTTGTAAATATTATATTTCTGAGACAAACATAGTTTCGAGTCGGTTAATACAACATTCCCAATTTTATTATTAATTGGAAGTATAGAAATGTTCATGTTCATGTTATGATTATTTCAATTGAAGGTTGTTGAGTAATAATCTTTATAAAATTATTGTAGTACGAAACCAAATCTGAATTTAATTTCCGCTTTCTCAAATATCCATGGCTAACTTTTGTACCAATTTACATCCATTTTAGTATAAACCAATAAATCCCGAACAGACAGGGTAGCCACAGACTGTTTTACGGAAATGCTTCAGATTTTCTTAGGTATCTTTTATATTGCGCAACACTATTTATTTGAAATCCTGATGTCCCATCTGAATGATGAACTCATAGTAAATTATGTACGGTTGAGTTCTATAGTTAGACAGTGTACCATAGGGAGGCAGTTCGGCTTCGCCCGTGCCGGTAATCGAACTTGGATCCCCTGCTTGATCGCGCCACGGAGTCCTGGAGATTTCTTTTTCAGTGTACGAGTAGTGTAGTGTTTTGTGTAGTGAATTTGAAGGTTTGGGTTAATATCCACGGATTAATAAAATGTAACCAATTCATTTCCACAAAAATTTATATCAAGCTAGCTCTTAATGATCGGTAAATTACAGTATAGTACAGGCCTGCAACGTAGTAGCCCAACATGGAACACTTAGAACATGCATGCAAAGCTCACGTTCGGACATTATTGATTGATATGATGATTGTTTAATAACGATTATTTATTTGTATCTTCATTAGCTGAATTCGCTTTTAACCACAATTGTTGTAGTAAAAGAAACCAATCTTAAATTTGATTTAATGTTGATGTCCGGCAAGACATGATGAGGATGGTTTTGGTCTGATGTTTCGAATATGCGGTTTAGATCATCGGGATGTTCATATGTCGATGCTGGTACTGATAAAGCACATCATGAAAATAGTGAATGAACTTCATCTTATGAAGCGCAAGCCATAGCGAATTTGTAACAAATGTATAATTAAAACGATGGTTGTCTCACATTCTCTGTACCAAATTTTCGTCACTTTAGAAGCGTGATTCTCTTGAGGGTAGACTCACATTATATTTTATATTTTAGATTGATTCGTAATATGTACTCGTTTATAAAATTATGGTAATTGACAGTTAGTAAATGTGTGAGTCTTCTGGGAAATCAACTATATATTTTCTTCTTTGTTGAAATATATTGTGTTTTAGACCTGCGCGTTCGGGCTGATAGGAAAATGAAATATGTTGGCGTTGAACATAACAGATGATACATTTTTAGAGTAAAGAGTTTATCGGTTGGAAGCATTTGCATTGATGATAATGTCACACACTTGACTTACTTGACTTAGGGCGGATGATTTTTCCGAACCACAATGCCTCTCCAGATCTTCCTATCCAACATAGCTGTCTTGATTTCTTCCACCTGTAGTCCTGTATCACGTTTGAGTATGTCAATGTAGGTCAGGGCTGGTCTACCACGCTTTCTTGCTCCGTGCTTTGGGATCCAATGTATAAGTTTGTGTACAAGCTCCTTGGACCCTCTGAAGCAGTGTCCAGCAAATCTTGCTCTGCGTTCTCTGATCTTGTCCGAGACTTTTGGCATGTCCCCATACAGGTCCTTATTTGTCACATGCTGACTCCAGTTGATGTTGAACACAGATCTTAGCATCCTAGTGTAGCATCCATCCAGTTGTTTACCAAGCTTTGGGGTGACTGTCCATGCCTCACATCCATAAAGGAGGAAGGATTCTACTGTAGCTATGAACAGTCTTTCTTTGAGCTTTCTGGATAATGATTTAGCCTTCCATAGCTGACTAAGTTTGCCACAAGCTCTCCATGCAGCTGCCTTGCGTGTTTTGATGTCCTTTTCAGTGTTGTTCATCCAGGCTCCAAGGTATTTGAAGTCTTCCACTTTATCAAGGCGCATGCCTTCACTTGTGGTAATTACAGGTACTTGCGTCTGGTTGAAGGACATGTAATTCGTCTTTGCAGCGTTCATTTTGAGCCCAACTCTTCCCACTGAAGTCTCCACTCTATTGAGTAGTGATTGCGCTTGAGACACTTCCTCAGACAACAGTGCAATGTCATCAGCAAAGTCTAAGTCTGTTACTACGGTTGGTCCTATTCTTCTGCTGCTTCTTTTTGTTAGGTGGAATCCTAGCTCTTCTTCTCTGCCATCTATGGCCTCTCTTAGGGCATAGTCAAGAACAATGACAAAAAGATATGGAGCCAGGGTGTCTCCTTGTAATACTCCAGCCAGTATCTCAAACACTTCTGTTTCTCCATCTGGTGATATGACCTTTGCCTTGGTGTCTTTGTATATGTCTGCTATCGCATTTGTAAGCTGATCAGGTACACCATAGGGTTTCAATATTTGCAGCATTCGTCCCCTATGTATTGTGTCAAACGCTTTCTTGAAGTCGATAAAGGTTATGATGGCTGGCAGGTGATTTGATCTTATTCCCTCAATAATTCTTCGAAGGGCAAGTTTATGACCTACAGTGGTACGTCCTACTCTGAAGCCATTTTGATTAGCTCTTAGGTGGACGTCGAGCTCCGGTCTAATTCTGTTGAGTATCATCTTGTTGTATAGCTTGGCAACAATTGAACTCAGGCTTATTCCACGGTAGTTACCCCCCAAGCTGAGATCACCTGATTTCGGTATTGGTACTATGTTGAGAATGGACCACTGTTCTGGCTTTTTCCCGTTCAACAAGACATCATTGCAGAAGTCGAGAATGATGTTATCCAAATCACATCTTTTGAGCATTTCAGGTGTAATACCATCTTCCCCACAGCTTTCCCCCTCTACTAGTGCCTTCTTAGCCTTCTCATATTCCTCCAAGTCAAAGGTTCCTACTTTAATGTTGAGATCTGATAGTATTGGAGCAATTTCCTCATCCTCATTACTTATATGTGGTGGGCTCCCAAGTAGATTTTTGAAGTGAGTGTACCAGTTGTTTAATCTCTCCTTTTGCGTGGACCCTTTGATTTGCCCCTTTCTTGTTGTCAGTCTTCCTGATATTTGGTTTATCAGTTTCCAACTCTTACCATGCTTGCTGTTTATGTGAGCATTTTCTACCTCTCTTAGCTTATTGGTAAGGTCTTTCTCTTTCACTTGATCATAAGCCTCCCCTAGGCTCTTCTTAGCATCCTTATAATCTCTGCTATTATTCTCATTGCTAGTGTCTAGTTGATATTTTGCGTAAGCTTCATCAATTTTTGTTCTCGCCCCGATAACCCGAGCGTCTTTTGAGAAGTAGTTTCTTTTCTCTTTCTTCCTCGCAGGAATGACTTCCTCTGCAGCTTCTTGAGTGGCTGTAATGAACCTTGTGTATTTCTCAGTTGCAGTTTCTACGTCATCCTGAAGGGGCTGAAACCTATTGCGCACCTCTATACTGTATTTAGCTTGTAGATCTTGATCAGTTGTCAATGGATTCCAATCGTACTGCTTTTTCCGTTTGATGATCTTACTCTTCCTGAGGCTTAGTCGGATGCTAGCAGAGACTATTCTATGGTCAGATCCCACACTAGCAAAGGTGTTGTATGCTTCAGAATTTTGAACACTGTTTCGCCATTTCCGCCTGACAAGGATGTAGTCCAGCTGTAGTTTGTTGCCGCCTGGGCTGACATATGTCCACAACTTGCCTTTTTTCTTGCGAAAGTAGGTATTTGCGACTATTAGATCTTTCTCTTTAGCTAGTTCTGCTAGATACTCTCCATTTCTGTTTGTATCATCATGGTATGAAAATTTGGCGTCATCCTTTCCAAGTCTGGCATTGTAGTCGCCAACAACAAGCAAGATGTTGTGTGCTGGAATGGAGTCAATTGCCCCCTTTAGACTGTTGTAGTGCTCTTCTATGATGTCCTCTTCCGCCACATTTGTAGGGCAGTAGGTCACCACTACAGTTGTTGCTGGGTTACCATGGAAGTTAACTATGAGTGTACGATCAGAATGTGGTTTAATACTCGCTAATGATCGGAGTGCTGTGTTGTTGAGTAGTATCCCGACTCCACCTACAGCTGCACCTGCTTTATTTCTTGTTGCTGAGGTAGTGATCAGTGTTCTGCCCAAAATGATCTCATATTTCACTGGGTCATCATGGACAATGCGGTGTTCCTGTATCCCGATCATGTCAATTTTATATTTGATTAGATTTGATACAAGCTCCTCCCTACATCGACTCTGTCTGATAGTTCTCACATTCATGGTAGATATAGTGATATTTGACTTGCATGTTGCAAGTCGTCTCCTCTTGCGCGCTCTGCCGTCAAGCTTACTCCTCCCTTCCGGGTTTGGGGGTATGCCGTCATCAGTTGATTTTGAAAAATCCGAGTCTGCTCCAGGAGACGTTAGGTTAGTAGGGACTTTAACCCTAGTGTTGGTTTGGTTTGTCATCATGGTTTTTCTGTTGCTATAATCACTGCGGTCGCAACTCCTGCAGCATGGTTTATTATCAAAGTTGTCCTTCTTCTAGAATACTTACCAGCCAAGGCTAATGAGTATATTCTACCCGAGTCTCAGTGATATAGATTGAAACATATTAAGCAAAGTTCAGTAGACCTTCAAACTACTCCAATAGTTCTAGATCTACTACCTTACTTAGCTATTTTACCCATAGCTGGGTGGTTTATGTTCAGGTTTTCCTTCCTTAACTCAGAGCCCCGTTAGTGGAACAGGCCGCAAAGCCTGATCGTAACACTTAGCACCAACTGCCTAGCAGAGAGGGTGGGGATGGGTTGGATGTAAGGAGGCGATTATGGACAGATGGGCTGATGGAATTGCCAACTGTGCATACCAGCTGGGATAGAGTAGAATGAAGAATGAGCAGAAAAAAAGAAGTGATAGTGTGCATGAAGGAATGCGAGATGGGAAAGCAATAGAGGAAAGGAAAGCTGAAAGTTGCGCATTTACACCCCTTTTCATATTATTGTCTCGCGCTCCTCAAAGTCATAGAAATAAAACATTGCGTAAAACTTGCCTTGCGCAATGGAATTCCCGTTCAGCCAAAAACAAAACTACTTCTATTACTAATTTGATCATCGAGAAAAAGCTTGACATTTTAGCAATCACAGAATCGTGGCTGTGTGGAGATGAGCGTGATGAAATTCCAATCGCAGATATTAACAACACTCTGCCACATTATGCTGTTCATCATGTTCCACGCCTTAATCGAAAAGGTGGTGGTGTTTGTCTGATTGTCCACAAAGGTTTCAATGTTAAACTCAATGAGACGAAAAACTTCCGTTCTTTTGAATATATGGACGCCACCTTGTGCCTGTCAAATAGGTCGTCGTCGCTTCGACTTGTTGCTATCTATCGCCCACCACCATCAACTGAGAACAAGCTGACGGTCAATATGTTCATGACTGAATTTTCTCAACTTCTGGAAGTTCTAACCATTGCTCCTGGATATCTTCTCGTCACGGGTGATTTGAATTTTCATGTCGATAATGCAGCGGATCGAGATGCTACGAGATTCCTGGATCTTCTAGATTCAGCTGGACTCCGCCAACATGTCCAGAGAGTAACCCATCGCGGTGGACACACATTGGACCTTATAATCTCGCGAATTTCGGAAGAACTTGTTTCCAACGTATCAGTTCTTAATGGGCTGCCATCAGATCATAAAGCTGTAAAATGTAACGTGAATGTTCACAAACCACCACCCGTTAAGGTTAAAGTTTGCTCAAGAAACCTGCGAGCAGTTGACCATAAACAATTCAGAAGTGACATTGAGAATTCATCTCTTTGCGATGCCCTAGAAAGCGACGATACTGATCCTTCCTCTCTGGTCGATCAATATGAAACTGTACTATCTAAGCTACTGGATACACATGCCCCTATGAAAACTAGGACAGTTGTTTATAGACCAAATACTCCCTGGTTTGATGACGACCTTCGTGAATAAAGCGTAAAAAGCGGAGATATGAACGAAAGTGGTTGAAGTCTGGTTTAGAAATTGATCACCAGCTATATATCCAACAGTGCAAAGAACATCGCAAAAAACTCGAGGATTCAAAGTGTGAACATCACCGTGCACAAATCAGTTCAAGTAACGACCGGCAGCTGTTCAAGATCGTTAATAAGCTCAGCAAATCTTCTACCTCTAAAATCTTACCTGATCATTCCTGCGACAAGACACTTGCGAATGATTTTAGTGAATTCTTCAGAGCTAAAGTCCGAAATTTGCTGGATGCCCTTGATGACGTCAATCCCCCTGACCTGTCCGTATCGTTGACTGACGCGTGCAGTACTGAGTTCTCTTCATTTCAGGAGGTGACAGTGGATGACGTTAGAAAGATCTTGATGAAGTCCGCTATAAAATCGTCCCCTCTGGATCCAATACCAGCAGATCTCATGAAAAGATGCTTGGACTTACTTCTTCCGCATTTCACGCGAGTCATCAACTCTTGTCTACTTCCAGGCGTCATGCCACATTCTCTCAAGGTTGCACAGGTCACTCCGCTCGTGAAAAAAGCCAATGCTGATCGAAATGAACTCAAAAACTACCGCCCAATATCCAATCTCAAATTCTTGTCCAAGACTGTTGAACGTGTCGCTGCCTCTCAGCTGAACCAATACCTTGTTGAGAATGATCTTTATGCTAAAAACCAGTCTGCTTACAGACAATTTCACTCGACTGAGACAGCCCTTATAAGGATACATAACGACATTCTTCTAGCTGCTGATCGACATTTGGAAACGATCCTTATCCTCCTAGACTTCTCCGCGGCATTTGATACGCTATCACATCAAGCATTGATCAATCGCCTATACGATCGCTACGGAATAAAAGGTAATGCGCTGGAGTGGTATAAATCCTATCTGGAAAGTCGCCATCAAGCAATATCTATCAAAGGTGAACTGTCTGATAGTATTATTATGGAAGAAGGTGTTCCACAGGGATCGGTGAACGGCCCTCTATTATTTACATTATTCTCTGCGCCACTTGGTGATGTGATCAAGTCTCATAACTTCGACTTCATGTCATACGCGGATGATACACAGATGTATTTAACTCTTCACCCAAATGAACGCGAATTCGCGATCCCGCGTCTGGAGCTATGTCTGCGTGACATCAAGGCATGGACCACAGCAAACAGACTTGTTCTCAATGATTCAAAGACGGAGATTGTTCATATCAGTTCAAAATTTGTCAAATCACCACCTTTTCCAAAAATTGCAATCGGTGAGTCAGAAATAGATTTCTCTTTTTCAGCCAGGAATCTGGGAGTCGTTTTCGACAAACATATCGATATGAAAGAACATGTTAAAAACGTAGTACGTGCAGCATCTTTTGCAATCTACCGCATTGGCAAATTACGGCGCTATCTTGATCGTCGTTCGGTTGAACGTTTAGTACATGCATTTGTTTCTTCACGTTTAGATTCCTGCAATGCTTTGCTCTATGGTCTGCAGAACAAGGAAATTGCAAAATTGCAAAGGGTTCAAAATTCTGCTGCACGTCTTGTAACTGGGTGTAAAAAACATGAGCATATCAAGCCTGTTCTCAGAGACCTTCATTGGCTCCCCGTGCAGCAGCGCATTTGGTACAAAATTGCTTTGCTCACTTTCAAAGCTCTGCACGGGATGGCTCCAAAATATATCGCCGAACTTGTTGAGGAGCGCAAGCCAAGAAGGGCTCTGAGATCGGCTACCGAGCTGCTTGTATGTCCACCTAAGATCACCAAAACAAAATTCTATGGTGATAGGGCTTTTTCTGTAGCAGCACCAGCAATCTGGAACAAACTACCCAGTAATCTACGTGCAATATCAAAACCTAATTCATTCAAGAAACATCTCAAAACGCATTTTTTCACATCAACATAATTTTTCGTTTGGAATCTTTTAAATGTACTTTGTGACTTTTTACAATGGACACAATTAATGGGGAATGCCATTCTTTTAACTTTATTGGTTTCTTCAACATACACAGATGATTCCCTGTGATTTTTAGTATTATATTATGTGTGTGCAATTACAATATATTGTTGTTTGATATTCTTTTAATTATATTTATCTATTAGTTCTTGTAATTTAATTATAGGTGCAATTAATTTTGGATTACAAATTTCAATTTCATATTTATAATGCTTGCTCTTTGTATCCGGATTTGTTGTTGTATTTTTATATTTGTATAATACCTATTGTGCTTTATCATATATTAATTGTTTTTAATTAGTTAGTATGCATTTGTAAATTAAGTTTTCTATATCACATTGTTGTAAGGCGCCTTGCGGTTGTTTACAACATAAGGCGCTTGATAAATTGTACTTATTATTATTATTGTTAGGACACTAAGCTAAGCACACACTGATTATTATAAACTACATTGTTTTAAGTTTTCATGAACGTTAAGGTCAATAAATTCAACACAAAATTGAACCACGTCTAACTTTAAACCAGGTTTACAAGAATTGATGAAAACTCTACGCGATTATCGTTTTCTTGGTATAAATTAGAAACATAATTTCCCTCTCTCAAAAGCCAAAATGGTGGTGACATTTTACATTTTTATTTTGGCCTATATTTTAACTGTACCACGGAATTATGACGCCTGCCATGTTCATGACGTCAGAGTGACGTCATGACGAGATGTTTGTACTTTTTTGGTAAATGTGAAAAGAAGAAACCACTAGATATACCAAGCATAATTCTGCATCATTTTTGGATTTAATTGGGGGTGGGGTGGAGGGGGTGGGGGGGGGGGGGGGGGGGTACCACTCCGCTTAGTAAACCGTGTTACAAAAAAGGCTCTGTAGGACGACTGTTGAAATAACCGTAATGTGAAAATACTGGTTAGATTTGAAAAATATGGAAGATAGCAAGTCCATTGAGATTATTGATGTTAAAATATAAACTTCGCCGAAATAACATTAATATAAGCTAAAAATAATCTAAAGGGCTGACCTTTAAACTAAGAGAGTTAGTATCCATCATAGAAATATGAATTAAAGTAACAAGTTGCTTTGGAGGTCATCCATGAACCGGAGCTCTTGGACTTGAATTCGATAAATTAAGATTTTTAAATGTATGCATCCGACTTCTTCTCATCACCAGTTGTTATCAACCAATTCACATTATTAAACCAAAAATAAACCCAACATCACCTCATCCACTATGGAAGCAATTATCGTGACAAGAAACCTGAATTATTTGTGTATGTTTCATTAGGGAAAAGTTATGTTACTCTATAACTGACACAGTATAACGAGTTCAAACTTGCGATGATTTGTTGCTAAATACATTTAGTTAAGGAAATGTTAATTTGAAATAAAATAGTCACTATTGATAGTGGACATAATTTTATTATATTCAAATGTTTATTGCGTATGACCCTTTTAAACATGATTAAACCTATACGTTATTGATATAGATACGAATTTAAAACATAAACCTGACATAAACCTTTACCCGTGACGAATCCATCCGGCAAAGACATTCTTACATAAAACGTGATTGTTTTTTTAACCGATAATCTAATAAATGTCCATAATTCAACTCATTAGTGAGCATATCTGTAGTTAGGTGAACAATACGAGTCCAACAGGTGACCTGGTCCACAAAGTCAGGTCACAGGTCAGTCTTGCTCAACGCTTCTTCGTTGGCAGATAAAGGAGGCGGAAACGGCAGAAAAAAATCAACTCATGATCCTGCAGAATTTCGAAAATTTAAACGCATCAGTAGCTAATCTTGAATACAACAGCAGTAGCGTTGCTACTGCGGAGAAATTGGAAAATCTCGAAGACAAAATATCATCAACGATCCACTTAAAAACGAACGAGAACCAGAATGATGATGGCGATACACACGCAAATAATGACAATTTGAATTAAGGTCAAAATGAGGCCGAAAGTGTAAATGTAAAACAACAACAATTGACCGTTCATATAGACACAGGAGTCGTCAATCAGAATTATCATGCTAATAGACATTAGCCCGATATACCAAATGAAAGTGTGGACCCTCAGGGCGAATTTAATGCCATAAAAGAGGCAGTAAATATAATCAAGTTGCCGTCCGACCTGAGATTAAATGACTCAAAACAAGGTATTAAAAGGGAGGTACTACAGCCGACGCTTAGTGTTATCACTCGATCAGCCAGATATGTTGAAACAACAATTCCACTTTTAGGTGCGATCAACCCAGGTGCCAATAAACTATCGCTAGAAGAATAAAATGATTTGTATGCCGTCGATCCAAAGGGCACATATGCGCTATTTACAGGATAAATATTCCGTTTTGGTGGTACAAAACAAGTTCAACAGACAAACATCACAAATATTCAGGTCATTACAAAGAAATACTTCTGGCCTCAATGAACGGTCACTGGGAATTTTGAAGCTGGCAACGTCAATAATGGCTACAGCAGCAGCAAGCTCTTCGACAGAGGGAACGTCGTCGTCGACATGTATCACCGATACGCATCTCGCCAGACGACGCTGGCCACGCGTCTCGGACGATCCAATATGGCAACGGGAGTGCACCATTTTGAAATATTTTAAACAGTTATCGCCCGGTTAACGATGAAAATAATTTAAAAAAATAGCATTTACAATGGAGTAGGTTAGCCAACTCCAACGGTTTTGGATTGGGAAAAAAAATCTTCTAATTATGATGAATTTTTCAAAATGATAAGATTAACATTCGCGATTACGTGTTATTCCAATACGAATTCAAAATGTAGGTTTCGCGTGGCCATCGTCGTTTGCATCTCGCAACGTCCCGGCACAGCGCCCTCAACAGCAATTTGATCCAAAATCAGTAACCTTGAATTCACACGGGTGAAAGGATTCACATGATAAATCTCACATATTTGAGAACTCAATGTGAAAACTATCCATGTTGACATTGCATATAGCATATCTTATATGAATGCCAAATGTCGTTAGACCACAGATCAATATCCTATCAGTGTTTTAATACTCGATTAAAGTGTTTATTAATTAGGCTAACGGCTCAAAATTCATTTTTATTATAAGGCTCTATCCTTTTACGCCTGGTAAAACTGTGCTTCACAGTTTAACAGTATCATTGCTGTTCCCACAGTGTATATTACAGGATTAGTTTATTATGTGTGTTGGAAAACAATGGCCATTTAAGGCAGGGTCTTTACAGCATCATTTATTATCCTGGAGAGATATTGGTACGCCTAAGGGGGTGCTGGATTTGATTGAATATGGTGTAAGTATTCCTTTTATAAATGCCCAGGAGGTTTTCACATGCCAGGGTGTTCACAGGTAAACAAAGTGAATGCACCAATCTGTATTTCGCCCATCGGTTTTGTGCCAAAAAAGGGTGGTAAGTTCAGGCTAATTTTTGACCTGCGTATTATCATTCATGCTTGCCATTCGCCAAAATTTCAATATGAAGACATTAATACGGTCATTAATTACGTCCAACCACATGATTTATTGAAAACAGCGGATATCATAAATGAATACCACCACATACAAGTGGCTTTTGAGCATCAGCAGTTTTTTGGGCATTAGGAATGGAAGTACGAGGCCCTAAAACGTGGAAAGATTCAAACATTTATACAGGGCCGATATATTTTCAGGCGGAAACCTATACTATGCTTCAATGACAGGCTGGGGCCCGAGTGAAGGGCAGAAAGCAAATGGCGGCAGGATTTTGGAATCTGCGATTAAGTCAACAACCATCCAACTACCGCGAACTGATGGCGATTGTGATCGCGGTAAAACCTTGGTTTAATAAAAAATAGATTAGTGTAAAGACCCCATTATGGAATATAGCTGTATACTCCAATAATACGTCAATAAAGGATTTTGTGTTACGTTAATTCCGTGCTGTCTTACGCCAAGGATAAACCTGAAATGCGGCGCATTATACATTACATATGCACGGCGAGGTTATTACGCATTCGGTAGTTGGTCTAAAATGATACTCTGTGCTCCAATCAAATGTAGGTTTAGATACCACCCCTTTACTTTTAAAGGTGTGTTACAAAGTCTCGATTTCTTTTGATTTTTCAACTTTTTTCTTAAAGTTCATGATATTTGTGATCATTGAAGTACCAAATGTATAGGGTAATCCTGAAAGTTCAGAGAAATAAGCCCCCGATTTTGGACAGCTGGCGTAACGCTCTCATAATATCATCAACAAATTGAGCATTGTTGACGGAACATATTCAGTCAAAATCACACAAAAACCTGAAACATAAACTGAATAGATCTCTTTTTGCACTGTGGTAATAAGTATTAGTCCAAAAATCAGGATTGTATGCCATTTTTTTATCATTTAAGGGCAATAAGTACCTTTCCTGATTTGATTACTTATGATTATGATTGGGACACGGGATGGTCAGATTGAGAGAAAAGCCGAAAATCTCTTGACAAATAACTTCTTTGAGCTTACAAACTTTTGTTGTACGATTTTAGTCATAATGGTACATTAATATTTTCATTTTAATATTTCATGACAATTACTCATTAATTCACACCATTTTATTCTAAAAGGTTGACATCTTGAGGCATATGGACTTGCCCCGACTTGTTGTACGGCGCTCCACCTGTATTAAGTATTTTAGAACTGTATATTATATTTATTATTTTCAAACGAAATTCCCTGCCACCGAATACAACTAGATTATATTTTTTATAATATAATAGAAGGCCTCAGAATATTTTGACTTGACCCCCTCCCCCCCCCCCCCCCCCCCCCCCACCCCTACATCTGAAAGTGAGAGATGACACATAACCAGAAATCGGGGGGGGGGATTATTTGCCAACACGTTAGATTGTATCTCACCAGCCTGCTGCTGCAAACTGTTCACACTTCTGATATTTTCCACTGGTGTCCGTCCACCACTCGCTTCATTCCTACCAAACTCCGGCGGCGAAAAGGGTTTTAGTTCAGCAGACAGAACACTACTCGCGCCGCCATTTTCAAGATTGTGTGGATTCTCTGTCACACGAAGTACCGGTAGTGGCCCGCTGACACCTGGGATAGCTGGCCCGGTGATCTGGATAGTGTTTGGTGAGACGTTCGTCGGCAAACCTGTTGAGGCAATTCCGCTCGATCCAGGGCAACTCAGCGTGCTTAGGGACGCACCATTAGATTTTCAGGGGGGGGGGGGGGGGGTAGGAAGTTTTCGGAAGAAAAAAAATTCCCCCTCTATGCAGGCAACAAAAAAAAAATCACCCCCTGATGAGTAAAAAAAAAGAAAAAATTCTACCCCCACCCAACTCAATATGAATGGATACATTAAAAAAAAAAAATCGCCGCCTCTGGTGGCGCAAAAAAAAAAAATTCACCCCTTGCGGCGGCCAAAAAAAAAAATTCTCCCCCGAACCCAACTTCCTACCCCAGCCCCCCTGAAAATCAAATGGTGCGTCCCTTATACTGGCCCGGTTATGTGCCCTCGTGTAACCATGGTTTACTGCCTGTTGTTGACCCTGGCCTTCTGCTAGTGCAGCGGTGAGGTGTCGTGCCCGGATTTGACGAGAGGCGGTTGCCGCAGGCGGGTTTTCTGGTGCTTTCCGCTTGGTTCCACGACCCCTAGCCATATTATATATGAGAGTTAAGTTTGTTCGTTTTTGGACACTTTTGCCGCTGTGAGCACCCAATACAAATTTGTGGCGGGAAAGTATGGCACGCCACGTGGGACTTTATCCATTGAGAAAATAAACCTTCCCCGCGAAAAAAAAAAACCTGACCGAGAAAAATAAAACCTGACCGAGAAAAAAAAAACCTGACCGAGTAAAAAAAAACCTGACCGAGAAAAAAAAAACCTGACCGAGAAAAAAAATACCTGACCGAGAAAAAAAATACCTGACCGAGAAAAAAAAAACACAACCGAGAAAAAAAAACACAACCGAGAAAAAAAAACACAACCGAAAAAAAACACAACCGAGAAAAAAAAAGCACCACCGAGATAGAAAAAAAACATCACCAAGAAAAAAGAAGTTCATGGAGAAAGAAAATTACAAACAAGAAATAAATCGTTAAGTTTTAGTCTCTTTATATCGAGTGAGGCTAACCAACTGTGTAAAAGACTAGACTTCGCGGGTAGGGTACGTGGGTGTAGGATGTACGGCGTAACGGTGGGGGGTATTTTTTACCGTAAACAACATTTGAATAGGGGAAACTTATGGGCAGAAAGTCGTATACACATACATCATGAAGAAATTTATATACGGTATGTGCATAGTAAGGCAATGTATTACATGCAATTAGTGTAACAAGTTCTATGTCTTATTTTATAAATTAAATGTCATTTGGCTCGGTGTCTTGGTGTCCTATGTGTCATGAGAGGGTTTTATACTTTTATTTGTATAAATGGCTCGGTGTATTGGTGATGGTGTCTGATATGTCATGCGAGGGTTTTATACACATTCTACATTAATGTTTTTATTATTTGATCACTTAAATTCCGGGAGGCGTTCCCCCCTGATGCCACCAAATGAATTGACAAACTCTATGTATTATTATGCAAAATATAGCCGGTTGTGCCATGGGACTAGTTTGACCCCCCGGTTGACATGTGGGTGGGGGTGGGGTGGGGTGGGGTTGGATGATTGACCAGTGATTGCACCAGTAGAACAATTTTAGGGGGAAATAGGGGAAAAGAAGAAAAAATGGCAGGGGAAAAGAGCGCTCAAAACGCGCGAACATTTTGGGTTTTATTGTAAATATTGCCTGAAATTAGCTTAATTTGTTCTGAATTAGACATTTCTAACACGGTTGTCATTTTATTATGCATGACATGGGGAGGGGGTGATTACATAGGCCATCCCCATGATCAACTATCAATTCTTTTTGGGCCTGGGAGGGGCCGGGGAAAAGGGGGGATATTTATTTTTTGTAGGTATGAAGATTTTGTTGTTGTTGACATTTTACGCTAAAATTGTAATATTTTGTCTTGGTATTAAAATAACTGGTTTCCACGGGGTTTCCAACTCTGAAGAAATGGGTGTTTGACTGCTACAAATTATGGCAGTGTCTCAGAAGGTTATTTATTTATTTTTCTAAAATATTTCATTTTATTTTAACTTTGCAATCCCCTATGACGAATTTCCTGAGTAGAGGTTATTCTAAAAAGTAAAGTCAAAGGCCAAACGTTGATGAAGTCTGTACGATGGCAAATGCAACACATGGACGGTTCATGTGCAAAATCGGAAAAAGGGGTTCTGACACCACGCTCAATTCAAAGCTCGGCATTTCAAAAACCTTATGATTTCACCAATTAATGTAAAATATGTTTGATTGTATATCCCCAAATCTTCATCAGCCATGTTTTGAGCCAATACATGTTTAGTTTTTTGATAAGCTTTCCGGTTTTGGACCAGTTTTGTTGGGGGACACGTTATAATTGGGAGTAGGCCTATATAGATATTTATAATCTAGATGGTGGTCTAATTATACTGTACAAATAGAAGACCGTTGCCTAAAGTATCAATTGCCACACAACAGGGGGATGGCTATGGCGCGTTGTCAATGGGTGAGTTGATGAAGTTGTGAACGTGTGCGAGTTATGGATCGAGGGGGTTGAGAATGGGGTGAGTTGGCGTGTTCATGAGTTGTGAAGTAACTTCATAAAATGTAGATAACGAAATGATGTGTTTTAACCCTAACCTTCCTGGACCTTTTACAAAACCTTACGGTGCTACAATCTTGTAACGCGCGGCGGCCCCATCAATCTCGTGCCACGCTCAGCGCGTGGTTTAACTTGTTAAAAAAACGTAAGGTTTTTGAACATCACCCGTGTAGCTCAGTCGGTAAGGCATCAGACTATTGTTTGTTTGTTGACACCACACGCTCAAGCAAAATGCTCAGGCCAGGCTTCAAAAGCCTATAGGCCTAAGCATGCTGGCTGAATGAAATGAAAGTTAGAAAAGATGTTTTCTTCCATAGCTCAGGGGGGGGGGGGGGGGGGGGCAGGGGGGAAAATGCCCCCCCCCCCGACGAAAAAACCCCCATTTGTGCCCCCGCCCCCCACCACCTAAAAAAAAAAAAGTGAAAAAAAAAGGAAATAGGAAAAAATTAAGAAAAAAGACCGATGTTATTAGCCAAATAGAAGGCAAAATTGTAAATAGAGTACATTTACTGTGCCGATTTTTTTCTGAGTGTGCGATTTTTTTTGGACTGTGCGAAATTTTTCGACATTACCCCCCCCCCCCAAGGGGCAACCTTTTACGAAAATTTTAGAAATCTTGCCCCCCCCTGAAAAAAATCGCGGCGCGTGCGGAGACTGATTTTCCCCTCAAATTTGACCCATTTTTCTCCCCTGATACTTAATTCGGAAAAACACACCCGGGGATAAGGACTATATTTTCGGGGTTTAATTGTTCAGGGTAAATTATAACAGTAATTTGTTGCATGATGAGAGTAAATCATAAGCACATGCTTGCTATCGTCTGTGACCGCCGCCCCTCCCCCCGTCCGCTTTTTTATACCTAATCAACATTTGTAAAATTTACTTATTTCGTTTTAATACGGAATTAAGCAAAATTCACTGAAAGTCAACTGATTTTACAAATGTTGATTATTTTTTTTAAAAATCGTCCCAGCCCACACCAAGCGAGGTACGTTACTAATTTAGAGTAAGGTACTCTTCTTTTTGATTTAAACGAAATCATGCATTTATATATTCATGTATGCATTGCACTTTTGACAATTTTCAAATAATGGGCCCTCCCCCAAGACATTTCTGGATCTGCCCCTGGACTGAGAGACATCGAAATCACTCAAATACATGTATAATTTATCATGTTTATTGAGCGCTAACCATTTGGCGGAGATCGTTAGTTTTTTACAAAAATCGTGGTTCAAACTGAATAAGCTTGGTGTTCATTTCAATTCTGTTAAATAACGTTCGTAAATTTATTTACTTGGCATGCTTGGTGAAAGTCCTGAATTCACCAATGTTTTATGAAGGAGTACCAATAGGCCTAAACCTTCAGGGGAAAAGAAAGTTCTTCAATTATGTAAGGTGCACTAAGGTGCATTGAAACTAAATCACTCCACAACTCGCTACAATTTCTTTTGAAAAACACCTCACCAACTTACGATCCAAATCAGCAACTCGACCATCTACAACTCGCTACTTGAGACAAATCTGCGGTATAATCTAAGTCAAACAAGATTAATAATGTCTCTCTGATGGGTACCCTCTGTTAGGCTATAGTTGTTAACGCAGTCTGTTTTACCCAACAAAGACGGTCCCGTTTGCCTCACTCAGCTGCAGCTGTGGAGGAGACTATTTCTCATCGGCGTGTATTTCTCATCGGTGTGGTTTTCTCGGCTGTGTGGAGTTTTTCAGTTGCGTTCTTTTTTCTCGATAGAACATTTTTTTCTCAGTGAAGATATTTTCTTCTCGGTGACGATTTATTTTTCTCGGTGAAGATTTATTTTTCTCGGTCAAGTTTTATTTTTCTCGGTCAAGTTTTATTTTTCTCGGTCAAGTTTTATTTTTCTCGGTCAAGTTTTTTTTTTTCTCGGGCAAGATTTTTTTTCTCTGTCAAGTTTTTTTTTTCTCGGTCAAGTTTTTTTTTCTCGGTCAAGGTTTTTTTTCCTCGGTGAAGTTTTTTTTTCTCAATGGATAAAGTCCCACGTGGCGTGCCATAGGAAAGGGGGGTGACATCTGACCACCAAAGGGCAGAGGCTGTCTATAATTTCCTGTCACCAAATAAGTTTTCCTCTAAGCCTGTCGGAAAAATTTATTATCAAATGTAGCCTTTCAGCATGTTCAGAGTAAAGTAACACAGTATATTTTGTCGTTAATATAAGTGCTTTATAATGTTCTTGTTGTAAACTGCGTCCGTTGGGAATTGCCCACGTCTTCTACCATTTGAAAGAGAAATAGAGAATCGAATACTCTGCGATTGCCCTATCTTCTATAAGGAGGTTATTTTCCCCTACGTTATCTGCAATTCAAATGTATATTATTATTTCGATATACCAAAGGACATCATAAAATTCATATACCAATATACATGCTAAATTTGCTAAAACTTAGTTATTCGTTTTAATATAACAGGGAAAATTGAAATACAAATTCATACACAGTCTACTCTTCCAAGCATGTAACTCAATGTTTCTGTCAGATACTAGAAAGCGTTAGTCACAGGCTTAGGCGGCAGAGGTGCGAAAAAACCATGTTTCTGGCAGGTAAATGATGTCTCCACCGGCAATGCGTATTTGATTCATCGCGCAGATTATAAGATGAACATTCTATTTGGTGTCAAACAAGGCAGGTTTATCTGCAATCTTATGTTTCATATTTGTTAACATGATGTATTCAAAACACGTTTTGATAAATGCATTATGCAGTATAATAATCAATTAAGCTTACTGACGGGGATGATTTGTATTCTAAATAGCAAACCACCATCATTTATTCTTAAATCGTAAAAACAGTATGGTATTGACATCACTCGTCTCAAAGAATACACAGATAACAAATATACATTAAACTAATTGGTATATATCTTTATTTTGCCTAAAAACGCAAAATTAGAGAGAATTTCGTGCAATACGTCCTGTTATTATTATCTATTTATATCGCAATCATAAAAAGACCCACAACATATGGAAATAACAAAAAATGCTTAACTATAGGTAATGGTATCTTTTTCAATAATGTCCATAATTTTGAATATAAGTGAAACAGAAACAGATCCAAAAATGAATCAAATCCAAAATTGAGTACCAACTAGAGAGAACACTTTTCCGTGATCAGCATTGCATCCAAATCTGATATATTGTAATATTTGATCTGTAATGTAATAACATGGTATTATTGCATAAACTTGATTTCGACGAGGCGAGCATATTATGAAACAACAGAAATAATGATATACATTGTAGAGTAGAACTGTATGTTTCTAAATAAGAGTTTTGTATCGGTGATACGTATTTTGGAATCTGTCGTGTTATACTGATGTACTGGTCATGTGGCCAGTTAAATTGTACTCGAAACGGCTGTTTCTATACAGAACGGCCCTTTAATGACACAGATACACATTAAAGTATCAGTATCCATATTTACCATATACGGTATCTCTGGTGTCCACATTTCTTTCAAATATAACCTTTTATTCAAATGTTTTAAAGCAAGTTTTATATTTCAAGGGTATTTATTTGGAAATTTACTATGTTAACTTAATTTCGTTAACTTAATCTATGACTCTTATTGATCTGTTTTTGTGAAATATTTACTTTTTATTATATTTATATAAGGCTGAATGTATTTTTGGTAAGCAGTCGCTCAATGGTACAAACGATTATTTTATTATAAAAATCCAGTTCGTACTTAAGTAGATTATTTAATCTAGTTAGAATGACGTCAATAAAGTAAAACTATATTATTTGAATACACATAGAATATACAATAATATCCAAATATAGGTAATTTATCACATAAACAAAGCAATATCCATGACGAAAATACGTGATTTAATAATACATTAAAATATGATATTATTTTGATACTGTGTTTTGATACGTAGGTAGGTAGGGAAAACTTTAACCATTAACATGTCCATACCTCAAAAATCGCGTCTTTATATCAATAAGGTATCAACTAGGAACATTTTAACATACCAGGTAGGGAAAACTTTAACCATTAACATGTTCATACCTCAATAGCGTCTTTATAATTAATAAGGTATCACAATGTTTCGAACAACATTTAATATTCATTGGAAAATTTAATTCCGGTTTGTAATGCAACAGTGCACTTGATTTATAAGTTCAAAGGAATAACAAGAACGAATGAGGCAGACTGGCAACAAATGACAATATTCCACTTGAACATTATTACTCTCTTAACAAAACCGAAGCGAACATGATCCCCGCACGTGACCGATACTGGCTTTTGCAGACGACTTTTTAAACCAGATAGATTCCTAGGGTATTTTCTAAATGTCAATAATACCGTATCCCTGCATAAGGTGTTAGGCTGCCTATGCCGTATTTCGTTGATAAGAAGACATATGATCTGGAAGCTTTTTAATATTTTTCCTCATATTTGATCCGTGGATATATTACTGGTAATTTCCTTCCATCTGTTGCTTTGAACACTTCCATGAATATTACGTAAATGTCAAAATACTGACGTTTGATAATATATACCTCACTTGAAGGGTCATACCAAGAGTGCACTCAGAGTGAAGAGAACAGTTGTAAGGTGATATCATGTGTTGTTGTTACGTAAATGGAGGAATGGACAGAAAACGAAGCATCTCTGAACTATCAATAACTACACATTCACTTGATAGACGATATCTGGATTGGCAAACTATGTCGCTGATAGCCATTATATCGTAAATAATAGGGATTCGTTATATTATATATACATTTGTTTGATGCATCAATCTGGACGCTTTGATGGTTGCTAACCTCTCTTTAAGAAATAAATGTAGCCTTAGATGCATAGGACCTGTAGACTAATGAAAGTAAACACTCGGAATAAAATGAGAACAGGTTTTCACTTGGCATATTTTGTCATAGTGGAAAACCTTTGTTCTCTGCGCTACCTCTCTCTCCGTTCACGTCATAAACCTCATCATACGCTATTATACCACGCGGTACATACGATGAAAGTGCAGTTTTACTTGACATCCTTCTTTTATAATTTGGCAACACATATGGCTGTTATTGTTAACATAATTCTACAATTTTTCTCTATCCAATTGGGTTTAAGGTTTACTAACAGTTAAAATAGACCCTGCATTCTAACCTGAATTTAGATCAAGACCAATGATACACAACCTGTACTTGGTAAAGGCTAAGTTATAATGGTTGTTAAGTTACAAGTACCCCCTCTTGTGGTGATGGACATGTGCTTTGTGTTGTTGGAGCCAACTTTGAATAGGTGAATCTGGCTCATGGGTATTTGCATATTGAATGGCTAGCCTTCCTAGTGGTGATGTTGACAACAGTAGAGGTATTGTTTAATCTGTGTGAAATATCAGGATGATTTTATCAAAGCCCACCCACCACTCCCATTTCGGTTTTTTGTTTGTTTTGGGGTGGGGGTTATGGATTGGCAAGAGTTTCTGGTAGGGTTTTACATGATTTTGGTTTGATTCGATTTGGTTCATGACTTTAGGATAAATTGCTTCATCGGTATAGGAGGCGTCAAGGCGACATAATAATTTTCTTATCAGTTTATGAGGCAACAAGCTTAAATAATAATTTGCTTCGTCAGTATATAAGACGTAAAGCTTAAATAATAATTTGCTTCATCAGTATTTGAAGAGCTATGTTCCAAAAGAGATCAACTCCATATAAGTGAAATAGGAGAAAAGCAACGTTTTTTAATTGATTTTGCTAATTTTCTGCCATATGAAAGATACCATACGTGTAAGCTTAAAAATTGGTTTTATTTATTATAATTTTTGTTTGTTTACAAATCCAAATATCTACTCACGACTAGACAGTTTCGTCTTCCCGTTCGGAAGACTTCTTCGGTAGTGACTTGATCCACTTGTTTTTCCCGCGAGAATTTCTTCCAATCTCGTTCCCAGGAAGCTCAGGTGTTGTTAACAGTGGATCGTATACATGATTTAGAGAATAAATATCAAATATTCAAAGATTGGTTTTATTTAATTTTCAAGACATTATCAAATCACATTAAAAACACAAAACCGCATTCAAATACCTCATTTTTTAAAAATTATGACATTTTGTTTTTTCTTGAAGAATAATGAAAATGTGGACAATTTAGCATATTTGTTGAAATAACAACACTTTTGTTGGTGTGCAATTTTAAAAACAATTATCCCATACATTTTACGTTTTCTTCATTGCATTTCATTAAAGACGGGGGTTCCGCAAGCATATTATTAAGCATTATTCGTAAGAAAAATAATTATCGAGCCGAAATTGCGTAATTATTTAGAACAAAACATCATACTAGTCACAAAAACGAATAAAAACTGCCATCTCTCAACATGCAATTTTTAAAATTTGCGGCGATCGAAAGTCCCAGTGTCAATGACGTCATGGCTATCAGTGCTCAAATTTGCGCATGTGCATTGTATAACTATGACCTCATCGACACCGGGATTTTCGATCGCCGCGAATTTTAAAAATTGCATGATGAGAGATGGCGGTATTTATTCATTTTTTATCATAATTGTGGTGTTTTGTTCTATGTAATTACAAAATGTGGGCTCGATATTTATTTTTCTAACATATAATGCACAATGTTGTGCTTGCGGGACCCCTCCTTTAAGGACATTCCCTCAATGTTTTACCATGATAAAAGAACCCTATTTATACCATTTTGGCTTACAAAATAATGAATTATATTCAAATTTCCGGAAACTTCCGGAAATTACCGAGGGCCATAACTTTTGACCCGAACATGCTAAAGATGTAGAACAAAGTTTAAAAGATGTATTTCGTAACTATCTTTCATGTTCTGCACCTAACTCAATTTCGACAAAAAGTGGAGTTGATTCCTGGAATAGAGCTCTTCATATGAGGCGTCGAGCTTAAATAATAATTTGCTTCATCAGTATATGAGGCGTCAAGCTTAAATAATAATTTACTTCATCAGTATATGAGGCGTCGAGCTTAAATAATAATTTAATTCATCAGTATATGAGGCGTCGAATTTAAATAATAATTTGCTTCATCAGTATATTAGGCGTTTGCTTCTTCAGTATATGAGGCGTCGAGCTTAAATAATAATTTGCTTCATCAGTATATGAGGTGTTTGCTTCATCAGTATATGAGGTGTTTGCTTCATCAGTTAATGAGGCGTTTGCTTCATCAGTATATGAGGCGTCTCTCCCGTTCAGGCTGGTAGTTCAGGGGTGTCCTCAGTTATGTGGAGGACGTTTGGTACAGGGAGAGGGTGGAACGAGGTGCCAGAGCGCTTGATCTTGATGTTATGGAATGATACCTCGGCCTTTGAGCCATTTAAGTTTATGTACAGTGTTTGATTCTCTGCGATAAACATCACCAGTATTGCATATCTTTGTGTTTGTGTATTAATGGTGTCGATCTAAAATGCAATATTTCTCCGGATATATAAAGCTTTAAACGGTATGGAAACGTTTAGGACACCTTGTAATTAGCTTTTGCACGAACTGTTTATTTCTATTTCAAATTGCCCGCAGTGATCACATGTTTAAGGTAGTTGGTCGATAACTTTCTGTTCCAAAGATGTGGTTCAATTTCTTGTCGTTACAATTTGTTATTGTATTTAACCCGCAACTTAACTTTACCCGTTAATTAGTGTCATAACAATTACAATGATACTATAGTTTCTATATCCATTTATTGAGCTACAAAAACAATAGTTATATTTACATGGTCAAAACAGTGATTGGCAAAACATGTTAAAAAATGATCTGTTATCTGTTGCCGTGCAGTCGTTACCAATTCAAAACTGTGATAGCAACTTGATATCGCACGTCTAATCCCCATGGAAGACAGCGATAATAAGGTCACTATAAAGCAATTCAGGATATTGAATATAGTCTCAAGTAGCAACTAAAACCAGCCCGGTGATACGTCACAATTTGAAGCGTATTTCAATCCACAATTCAGTCCCGAACTTAATTGAGTCACAAACATGTCCTATATCAGTTAGATAATGAGTTGAGAAACTTTATTCCTCATTGATTACTGAACTGAATTGACCTGCTAGAAAATCTGCAATACATTAGCTGCGATATTTATTATTATGATTTGAGATAATTAAAATGAAGTAAATATAAGGAAAAAGCTAATACGTTGACTGCTGGTCGTTGAAGATGGGAATAATTATTATAGTAACTATAATGCAATGTTTTATTCAATATTGGTGTTGCTTAGTACTGAAACATTTATATTTCATTATTTCCTTCATTACTTACTTCATTCAAACTCGAGGTGGCTAAAACAATAATGTTGTGAATTATCATGTCAGCATAGTAGTCTTGTGTATTGCGCCTGTAACCGAAAGCAAGAAACATGATCTGCAAAAGTATTTGCTTTGTTGCTTTCACGTAGCTTGAGAACTGTTTAACTCTTCCTTTCATTGTTCGGCACTAGTTTGTAAAACAGCCAAAAAACCAAAAAGGTTAAATACGCCTTGAAAACGAAATTTGAACATTTTCAAGTGGCTAAAAGATGTTTTTGATATTCCATTCCATCTGAAATATATTCAGCAGTTTTATATTTAACCTTAAACGAGTTTTCTAGGAAGGCAGGGGTGCACCAGCATGGTGCCGTTGTCACCAAGATATATCAAACGACACGTTTCGCGTAGTAATCACGATGATATTAGCAAACTTTTGTTCGTCAGAGAAATAATGCCCGTAGCAAACAGCACCTCCTCCAGTGAAATGTGTTATCCCACGTGACTCTTAAGCGACCGCATTGACGCGTTTTAAGATTAAATAAACTGACTCGTATGCAGATATGTCACGTTTGGGGTTATTGTAACGCTTAAGTGTGTATCTGAATCAGGCGTACGGGGTTCATGGTAATACGGGGTTGACGTGCAATCAAACATCTACATTAAAGCTTTTAAATGATCTGCAAACTCAACGGAACATTTAAAATATACGTTATGGTTATATATGTTTATTTTAGTGTTTCGGGAGAAATCATACATTTGTAAAATATTTAATAAGTAATATTCTGAGACGAACATAGTTTCTAGTCTACGTCTGAGTAGCTCAATACCACATTTCCAATATTATTAATATTCATTCATGCACTATATTTGCACTATTCTTGATCAGTGTCTTGCTGTAAACTGTATCACATGATGTTTTTCTATTGTGCATTCATATTTTGTACATGCTATTTGTTATTTTGTTAAGCGCTCTGTGATCCTTTCAATAAAAGGCGCTATATAAATGCCTTTTATTGTTATTATTGTTATTGGACGAGTGGAATAAAATTGTTCCTATGGGTATTTAAATTGAAAGTTGTTGAACATATAATTTCAAAATCTGAATTTTAATTTCCGCTTTCAAATATCCGTGGCATCAACCTTCGTACCCTTTAACATCATTACTATTAAATCCCGACAAGACACTAGGAAGTAGCCACAGACTGCGGAAATGCTGCTGATTTTTTTAGAATTACGCAACGCTATTTATGTGCCATCCTGATGTCCCTTTTGAATGATGAATTCATAGTAACTGGAAATTGAATATTATTTGATCTATGGTGTACGGTTGAGTTCTACAGGGTGAGTCAAAAACAAGTTTACTCAGCTTCAGCGATTTTTTTAGAAAAAAGTATTCATTTGTTTTCAAAACAAAGACAAATTAATTAGCTTTAATATGAATTTTATCTGGTTTAGATTGGTTGAGGGAAACTTATTTTACACTGCTTTGAATAAAAGTGACCAATTTAACGTCCGAACACGCTTCCAGATCTTGACCATTATATTTCATAAGATACGACCAATAAAAAATTACAATACCGACAGCGATAGGATCAATTCCTTTGTTATGACATGATTAAAATGTGGTAATTGTGTCATAAATAGGCCTTAAAGCTGTCTATTGTTTTAATCTATTAGGAGACAATTTTGAACAAGTCTATTGTCTACTTAATTATTTTAATAAACAAGATGTGCAATGCTTTACATCATAATCCTAGTAAACATCATTAAGCTCGTTAAGCTTGAAATTAAAAACCGTGTTTTTGGTGAAAAAACAGCTCCTGTACAGAAATAGTCATATTTACTTAACGGTATCATCAAATAGCGTGAATTGTTTCCAGATGGTAGCAAAGAAATGGCGCCTTGATTTTGTGGTCAGAAATATGTTTTATTATTTTTTCAATTAGGGTAAACTTTTTTTTGACTCACCCTGTATAGTGAGACGGTGTAGGATAGGTACATGGTAATGTGTCAAGATTTTTTTGGAATAAGTGCACTTTAGGTCCCATATTCTGGACTGACTGTACTAGTATCGTCCGATACTGAAACTCGATACAAAGTCAGTGTTCCAGCATCATCCGATACTGGCACATATAGAATGTTCCAGTATTGGGCGATACTGTAACACAATTATGTACTAGTATCGTTCAATACCTTTTTTTAATCTTTTGTGGTTATTATCTCTTCACATACCTAATTACTATTTCATACATACAATATGTTCAAATAATAATCATATCACATGATTTTCAATATTTTGTTGCATATTACATGTTTTCAATATTTTTATATTACACGTTTTCAATATTATCATATTACATGTTTTCATTATTTTCACGTATTACTCATATAACATAGTATTACATGATTTCATAATTTTCAAAATTTTTAGATAAATATTTTTAGATAAATATTAAATAAAACAATCAAACAACTACATCGTAGACCTGGGCTGCGCTCTACATTTCTTCAGTCATACATACATAACATATAATTATTGGTTTCATACATAATTGTACCAATATTATATTACGTCATAAAAGTAAAGTAAAGACTCGTGCCGAGCAAAGCTCACGCGCGGAGTGCCCATCTCTCTTTCATTCGCGTTTGGGCCAGACTCCCCATGTAATACTTGGTTGTGGGGGGTTCGCCACTCCTCCCGCACAGCGAGTCTGTTTTACTTCCCAACATGAATTAATGCCGGTACCCAATTACGTCATGTATCCTTTTAATTACATAGTTATTTGTATATTATTCATATTTAATTTTAATATAAGTTTTACATAAAATCATCAACATATTTATACCACAGATGGTTTGTTTCGACCATCTGTGGTTTGTTTCGACCATCTGTGTTTATACAATTGAATTTGTATCAATATACATATGCATCATACAAATATCTTTGATATGCAGGTACATATTTTAAATAATCATATTTTGAATATCTACGTTTTATAAATCTCTGATTTGCAGCGCAAACAATAATAAGCTAATTTAATGTATCGTTCAATACTGGGACAAATCACTACTGGTGTATGTGTACCAGGACCGCCCGATACTGGAACATATGTTCCAGCATCGAGCGATACTGGAACACTAAATGTTCCAGTATCGACAAGATGAGGAAGGGGGACTGGAGAAGCGCGCTAGGTTTCACTACCAGTAATTAATATCGACGGAATGGTAAAATGCAATCAATACATTATCACAAAATAATATATGTGAAACTTGTAACGAAATAGATTACATTGAACCTTTCTTTTATAGCTGTAAGAAAATCAGAATAATATGGAAAGAGACTGAAAAAAATACTTTAGCAACAGTATAATCTAGACGATGTATTGTTCGGCTAGCATGATGATTATACTAATACTAATAGTAAGAAAGTTAATATCATTAATACGTGTATGATTATTGCAAAATCAACTATTATTAAATAACAATATGAGAAACATCCCGATTTACTAAGCGTCTTATATTTAGAACTTAAAATGAGAAAACTCCTGTAAGAATTGGAAGTGAAACGCGAATAAATAAATGCAACAACAAAAAGGTAATTACAAACATGATGATGCTCTGTATTATGATATACAATGTTAACATGGTGTTATTGTGTATTATGATATACATGTACAATATGCGTTGAAATTATATAATTATGCACTTGCATGCTATACTCTGTAATGATGAATGTATACATGCTCAAAATTATATGAAAATGTGTTATAAATATAATGATATGCAATGTAAACATGATGAAATTATGAAATGTGTAAATTATAGGAACATGTATTTATATGATTGATAGTAAAAAAACCACATTATCACAAACATTATAATGATTGCTGTGGGCAATGCTGCGTAGTTTTAATTCTTGCTTGACATTATTGTGCAAGATGTTGATGGCAACCCGTGAACAATGGAAAGACTGCGGACTGTTTACACACATTTCAGGAAAAAAGGCAAACAAAATATTGTTGTAGAAATACACCTAGCACATAACGTCCCTGACCAGGTGCTTTGAGGTTCGCTAATTCAAAATATAAAATCGGTACGATTCAATGTGATTGAATGTTGATGTTCGGCAAACCTTGAAGAGGATGGTTTGGGTTTGATGTTTCGGAGATTATGATTAGATCATCAGCTTGTACATCTGTTGATGTTGCGAGGAATAAAGCACATCATGAAAATAGTGAATGTAGTTCTTATAAAGCGGACATTTACTTCACGATTAAACGCAACTATTGAACTTGTAACAAATCAAAAGTCTTAAAGACGATGGTTGTCTCATTATTCTCTGCACCAACTTTGAGTCACTTGCGTGATCCTCTTGAGAGCAGACTTACGTAATATATGTTTTATATTCTTAAATGATTCGTAGTGCTTAGGTTTTATGTCCTATTTGGTAAAATGATGGTAATTGGCAGTTAGTGAATTTGTGAGTCTTTTGGGAAATCAACTCTCTATATTCTCCTATGGTGCAATTTGTTGCGTTACATTCCTGCGCGTTCGTACTTAATAAAAATAAAAAATGTTGGCGATGAACATAGTTTGCATAACAGATTTTAAGAGTGAAGATTTCAACGGTTGGTAGTATTTTCATTGATGATAATGTCACCCACTTATATATTACTCCTTCGTTTAATTGAATTTGTAGAATTGTTGGAATGTAGTTAAAGGACAACGATGTTTGTTTATAAACTACATTGTTTTAAAGGTAGATGACCCGATCACATTTTCGTAACACAGAATTATTTCAAACATACGGAGATTTTCATATCATATGAAAGCTCGTATTTTTCTCATCATCATACTGAAATTTGACGGCCTACATCGGTATAATTACGGAGAAATCGATGAAATAACGTCGAATTACCGCGAATGGTGGTAACCACTGATATAGTTTGTGTACTACTCAATGGGTACAGTTTACAGCATCTTGTGCGTCTAAAATAAGAACCATTAGAGCTATGCAACTCAAACTTTGGAAACCGACTTTTTTAAGGATGACCTTTCATGTAGAATAGAAAACTTCAAGTTGAAAATCGGAACATCTACCTTTAAGTGTTCCTAAATATTTAGGTCAATAATGGGTCAAAGGTATGTACACAACGTGTATGTTAAACCACACCCAAATGTAAGCCAGGTTGACAATGAACGGAGGAAAACCCAACGCAATGATGGTTTTTCTTGATATACACTTCTAATCGACAGGATAGACTTAGGTCAAAATATATGGGGGGGGGGGGGTAGGGTTGCCACCTTACAATATTTAAAATCGCCATTTTGAATAATATTTAGCATTTAGCATTTTATGTTTTATCATTTCCCTCTCATACAAGCCAAAAACCTGACATTAACTTGTACGCGTACTGAATTCAAAGGCAAAGACATTCTTACATAAATGGGATTGAATATTTAACCATAAATTCATAATTAAAGTAACCAGATGACAGGTTACGATTGATTGCTCGAATGACCCATGTTTACATCTATAGGATTAGACATGCGGTATATACTTGGTGTAAGACATTCATAATGTCGACTAGTGTAAATACCCCCATTATGGATAATGCTGTACATGATCCTTTAATGTGTTGTTACGTTAATTCCGTGCTGTCTTACGCCAAGGATAAACCAGAAATACCGCGCATTATACATTACGTATGCACGGCGAGGTTTTACGTATTCTTTAGTTGGTCTAGCAAAGATAATCTATGCTCTAATCTAATGTATTAGTAGTTTACCTATTCATGCCATTCCAAATACATTTCCTACATGGCCAAGATGCATTATGTCGACATATTTGATAAAAAAGGGTACTTCGGTGCTGGTGCCGGACAGGGTAAATTTACGTTAACATTTTAACATAAATTTACCATGTGGATGAGCTACGAGTTATTAGATTTTGCCAACTTTGACAAAATAATTCAGTGACAATTATAGCTGAATAAAATGACCGAATGAATGACTAAATTGGTAGAATCAAATGTTTGTAAACTTAAAGAAGTTATTTGTCTAGGGATTAGAGCCACGGTCATATCTAAGCGAGCAACTCCCTGATTCTTATCTGGTGATACAGCGTTTTAATTTATTGTTGAGATTCTTGTAAACTTTAAAAATGGTCATGATCATTCGGTACAATCTGGTATCTCGGTTGTACATTCCAATTCCGACGACATCTCCAATTGATTTATGAGCCGATCTGAGATGTGTCGACTTAGATATGTTGTCGCATTCGAGTAACTCCTACTGCGTACATGCGATATGTCAATCCAATTTGTTTAGGAAACGTGATATGCTTCATTTGGTCATGTTTTGCCGCCATAATGTCTCTGTCAACGGCAACATGTTGCAATAATAAGGTTGCACGAAATAATGTCTCAGAGTTCATTATAGTTTACACAACAGGTGTTACAAAATAAGTAATAGTTGGTAAACTTTACATGTTATGCAAACATAAATACACCAACGTAACCTTTCTAGATTGATCTGATCTATCTTTTGTCAATTGGTAATTTCTGTTTGTCTGTGAATGGTGATTAGCTCAATTGAGATAAAGACATAAAGAAGAAAAAAAAGTCAACTGATATTACAAATCATGATTCAAATGTTGATTAGTAAAAGAAAAATCGCGGGCGGGTAAGGGTATAATGTAGAAGTCCTAAATATGCGTAATGTGTCGTTAATATAATTAAGTGCTTTATAATGTCTCTTTGTAAAATGCGTCTTTCATTTGAAATATCCCACGTCTTTTACTATTTGAAAGAGACAAATAGAGAATCGAATTCTTATATATGGATTATCATGTCTTTTAAAGAAAGTTTACTTTTCAAGTAGCCCTACGTCACCCGCATTTCAAATTATGTATTGTTTGGCAAGCTTATTCGATATAACTTATACCAGCGGCTGTTGCCAAAAGAAATCACCGATATGACATGTAAAGTTCGGATTACATAATTTGTTGGAATGTAGTTACATGTATAGTTAAGTGTGAATATTACATAATTTGTTGGAATGTAGTTATATATAGTTAAGTGTGAATATGGCCTACTGTGCTCTTATATGCATGTAATCCAATAGCTTTCAGTCAGATACTAGAAGACCTTAATGAAGGGCGCAGGCGGTAGAAATGCGAAATTAACTCCCAAGCTTAAAGGTATATATATTATGTGATCTTTCCAGGGAACGCTCTCAACATCGAAAACACATTGAAAGACGATTTTCTTGCAGATTTACATTTCTGATCATAAATCGTACATATATTCCAAGTTACAGGGCGATACGATTCTTAATTACTTCAAAATCATGGTTTTAGAGTGAAAATAAACTGTCGTGATAACACGACAGTTTATATTTTCACTCTAAATTCTCTCTAAAACCATAATTTTGAGGTAATTAGGAATCGTATCGCTCTGTAACTTGGAATGTATGTACGATTTATGATCAGAAATGTAAATCTGCAAGAAAATCTACTTTAAAAGAATAATAATGAATAGAAGGCGCTCTCTAGAAAATATCACATAATATGCCTTTAATGGTTCCAATGGCGATACATCGAGCATTTTACAAGATGATTATTCTATTTGTTGTCCAACGAGGCAGGAATCTCATGTTTCATGTTTGTAAAGATGATGTGTTTAAACCACGTTTTCATAAATGCACTAGACAGTATAATCAATTTAGCTTATTGAACGTGTCTGATTTGCATTCTTAATAAGCTAAGCCAGATCATGTTATATTCGTTAATCGTAAAAGGTCACAAAAGTTACTCCGGTAATAACTAATATGAATTCAAAAATTTGATATAATACCTTGCCTAAATTGATTGATATATCCTGCCTAAAAACGAAAAATTCGAGAGCATATCACGCATCATCTTGTGTTTATACATGGATAACGGAACGTAATACACACTGCAACTGACGTCCTGTTTTAGTTCACCGATTTTTGCTAAGACAAGACACGATTCACGCATCTGTCAATGTTAAATCACATGAATTAATGACGGATAGACATGCACAGAATATTGAATTAGTTGCATGATATTGGTACATAAAAACCCATGACAAGGAAATAACAATTTCTTAATTATAGATGAATTTCTCCGCGTAGTAATTTACCAAATTTACGCCACCTAAGAATAAAATGTGTTTCATGTAGTAGGTCCAAAATGATATTTTGTCTGAAGAAAAAAAGAAAAAGAAAAGGAAATTATAAAAAAATGGAATCATACATGTGTTCGTATATATTAGTTTAGACTCCTAGTAATATTCCTCTAGCAGAAGTCCTGATACTATCAAGATCGGTTGAATGTCATCCGCACTCACAAAAAACAACAAAAGGAAATGAGGCTTCCCACTAAAATATATCCATTATTTCTTTATATTTATGATCTCTCTAAAAAATTGAATAATTTATAATCTTTAAAAAAAGGTATTGGTGAACAGGAACAAACACCTAACGGAACGAAGAAAAAACACTAGGCTTTACTCAACGGGAACGTTAACTGATCCCATTTGTGCTGAATCTGAACTGATTGATTCGCCACACCCTCACATTATTCACACATCAATATGACAAATTCCAAAACTTTAAACTGTGCCCCCAATCTCCTCACAGTAAATAACATATGTTTGATTGTCACTGAATATAAATAGATATCACGTTCCCACTATTGGAAAATATGATAAGAAATGTTTGGCAAACCTAATTATTCAATGCTCCAAACTGTCTGCTCTTAAATCATACAGTCCCTTTAAATAACTAACACGAACTGTGTACACTAGAAGCCATGGGAAAGATGACTACATAACAAATACAAATTGAAATACAATACTGTCCACTTTAATCATAACAATAAAACTGGAAGTCAGGGATTTTAATTTCCGTTGTACATCCGTAAATACAATTTTTTTTAACGGTCTTGCAGCGTAAACATTATGATTTCATCAGGTTTGCTTTTATTCATAACACTTTATGGGATAATAAACACACACCCCGGCATAAAGATGACACTTATCGTTCCATAAGTAATCTTAAAACTTATTTACTTATGAAACGATAATGTTAATATTGATCACTTAATTGCCCAGAATAATTAATTTACTATCACTGCAGCTTCAATAGAATTCAATATCCAAACTCTCAAAGGATACAGACAACGGCTATTCATTAGATACAGTTGATGCCATGCCAATGTTTTGATTTACTATAAGTTCATCGACAATAAATGCTTTGCTTGATCATTTGTTATTAAAGTTGCACTCCGCAGAGGGTTCGTCCTCAAACAATTATTAGGGAGCTTTCGATTTGGACGACGGACGCTTAAGATGACACTTTGAGTCATGTGCGCATGCGTTGACTTAGCAATCCATCGGTCGTCTAACTAGGATTTGTCTTCGGCTGATTATTAGGGAGCTTTCGATTTGCACGACGGATGAATCTAGGACGGTTGAATGACACACTGAAAACCTAAACTGGTAAGCCTGACTAGATAAAAGCTAGTCCAGATGGTGCCCATCTGGACTAGCTTTTATCTAGTCAAGCCAATTTAGGCTAGTCGCTCGACTAGCTTTTGCCTAGTTGGTCAACCCTGCTTGACTAGTTAAACTAGTCGCTCGACTAGTTTTTGACTGGCTAAAAGCTAGTCCAGATGGTGCCCATTTGGACTAGCTTTTGCCTAGTCAGTCATGATCGACTACCTAGCTTTTGCCTAGTCATCGGTTGCTATGGGAAAATGGCGTGACCTCTATATCTATATATATCAAATTCAGACCCATGAAGTATCATGCGTTGAAATTGATCTTGCTGGTTGCTCTGCGTTAAGACAGATCACTCTAATCAGCCCATTCTTTTCTTCCATTTTGGAATTCTGCGAACTATCTGGTGGTTTTTACATGGTCGGCACTCGCCAGTGTCGTAGAGACGCACATGTGCCGAATTTTGCACCTGTGTTACCACATGCTTTTCATTCAGGTTTTTTCTCTGAATTCCTTTGAATCTTTGGTGGCCAAACTTATAGTTTGGCCCTTGCAGTTTGGTGTTGCACCTTTATCATTCTTTTCATGTTTGTGTTACATATTTCCGCTAAAAAGAGAAATTTCTTCAGCGCTCAGAACAGTTGCTGTTCTCTCGATGAGGCTATGATCAACGCATGTGCAGTTGGGATCTCAGCTTTAAACTAGTCAGTCTTCAGGTTCCCGCTTGACTAGTTTGTCGAGGCTGGTGCAAAAACTAGTCCAGCACTGATTTTAACCTAGTCAAGCATTCTCAACTAGTTTTTCCGATATCTGAAGCTAGTAAACTAGTTTGAAGTACCGCTTGACTAGAATAAACTAGTCAAGCATGCTGGACTAGCCAGATTGACTAGTTTTAAGCTAGTCAAGCGTGTGCCCGACTAGTTTTGGTTGTGAGTGCACTTTGAGTCATGTGCGAATGCGTCAATTTAGTCATTCGTTGGTCCTCTGAATGCTACAACGCGTAAAGGGACTAACAACCGACGTGGGGACGACGGTAACGTTTTGTGTTTTACCGTCGTACAAGCGTCCGTCGCGCAAATCGAAAGCTTAAGATCACAGGTCCCAGAAATTAGACGACCGACGGATTGCTAAATCAATGCATGCGTACATGACTCAAGGAGTCATCTTGTCGTAGAAGCGTCCGTCGTAGAAATCGAAAGCTCCCTATTACCAGATTCTGGAACTAGAATCGTCCGATACTGGAACATCCAGTATCAAGCGATATCGGACGAGACTGGCACATTATATATAACATGTTGCAGTATCGGGCGATACACAATAATATACCAGTATCGTTCAATACTGGGACAAATCCCTACTGGTAGCATGTGTACCAGTGGAACATAAACATGTTCCAATATACTTGAACACTATTTGTTGTTCCAGTATTGGACACTTCTGGAACAATAAAATTGTACCAGAATCGTGCGATACTGGCAAATATCATACGCCAGTATCGTGCGATACTTGTATACCAGTATCTGGGACCTTAATGTTTTCCAATAGGCGTGATTCTTATTCATTTACTGTCATGACTGTCAATATATAACATTTACAAACAAAGAGGGCGCAACCATTAAAACAAATAATTCACCAATCTTAACCCAAAGCCCATACTGAAATTCGCGGAAATGACATGCGCGCGATTATCGGTTACACTGTATTTGATAAAGAAGCGTAACACTAACACTATACAGGGTGAGTCAAAAAGAAGTTTACCCGGATTGGTGATGTTTTAAAAAACAAACAAATGACACTCGAGAGTTCAGTAAAGCATATATTTAACAAGCATTCTCTCCTGCTTATTAGGAAAAAAGAATGACACAAATTGATCATTGCTAAGAGGAGTTATGTCTATTTTAATAAAGGTACTCATTTTGCAAGCTGTCCACGGAATAGGCCTACTTGACAAAACAAATGTAATGTAAGCATTCCATGGACAGCTACAAACATGAGCGCTTTCAGTAAAACAGGCATAACTTCTCTTAGGAATGATCAATTTGCTTAATTGATTTTCTCTAATAAGCAGCAGAGTATGTTTGGTAAATAAATGCTTTACTGAACTTTTAAGTGTCATTTATTTGTTTTAAAAAACATCACCAATCTCGGTCAATAGGGAAGTACGCAGCTAAAATACATACTTTACATTTGTTTGGTCAAGTATTCCGTGGACAGCTTGCAAAATGAGTATCTTTATTAAAATAGACATAACTCTTAGCAATGCTCAATTTGTGTCATTCCTTTTTCCTAATAAGCAGGAGTAAATGCTTGTTAAATATATGCTTTACTGAACTCTCGAGTGTCATTTGTTTGTTTTTTAAAACATCACCAATCCGGGTAAACTTCTTTTTGACTCACCCTGTACTTTTTCAAAAGACCATTTCACTTTGCGGCTGTAAGAACGCATTTACAAATGGCCTACAAAACAAAAATGTCTTGGATATAAAAGCTGCACATACGGTATTTCATATCAGTATGGTATTGACACATAAAATGGAAAGGGTTACTCAGTGATACAACTGATAACATGTTGAGCTATTGATGTTTAAGAAAATAACTTCATTTGAGTGTGCTCCTTCAAATAAAAATAAAAACAGTGCAATTTGGACCCAAATTAAAATGTACACGTTTGTTAGTGGTTACTAGAATTTGTTTCTTTGAATTGGCCAATCATAAACTATTCGCAAGTTCGCGCATGATGTTTAACTTTAACTAATGTGGAATAAAGAGCTATAGTAAGCTTGGGAATAGTTGCGTGCTACTGCGATTCTTGAACAAGAGGTTTTGAGTCGTAATCACGATGGTATTTGCAGACCTCTTGTTCCATATTAATGCCCACAGCAAACAGCAAACGACACCTCCTACAATGAAGTGTATTATCCCACGTGACTTTCGTGACTCTTAAGCGACCGTATTGTGAATTTAAAGATGTTAGTCAAATAACTGACTCTAATACGGTAATGTCACGTTTGGGATTATGTTACGCTCAAGTGTGAATATTAGTCAGGCATACACGATGCTACTCAAACGTCATGGAATCGTGGATGGCATTAAGTTTGGTTAATTCGTTAGACATATTCTACTAAAAGTATTATACAAGATAAGCCAGGCATTCTCAACTGGTGGCGCATCAAGGCATCCTAAGTGGCGCGAGTGTGGTTAAAATTTGTTTGTTTTAAAAAAAATCATAGCATGATATAGCCAGATTTCATAGGCCTATGACGGTCAGATGTATAAAAAAAACATTTTTTCTCGCGCTACGCGCGCATGTGCCCTTAAAAGAATAATATTAGTTATTATGCTGCCTACATATAATGTTAAAATATTTTGAAATTAATGTCATAAAGGAATTTTGCCATTGTAAATTCTAAAAAAATATGACCAAGTGGAGCTTCAACAAGTTGGTTACTAAAATGTGGCGCATCAGTAAATCTAGTTGAGAAAGCCTGAGTTAAACCAACACGACCATTTTGAAATATTTCGCACTTACGTCTTGACTTAAGCTTTTTTTGAGAAAACTAAATTTAAAATAATGTTAGTAATAAGCATCACATGTAGCAGATAAGTTAAAGTAACAGAAATGGTTGAAAAATAATATAATTGTGAATATGAATGGGCAGACACTTACCAATTAATATAATCCGTCCAGATGGTGACAGACGTGCAATCAAACCACTTGCTGCTTTAATAATCGCATTCGTTTTGAAAAACAAGGAAACACTTCCGATATTCTGTTTTAAGAACTTATACTACGTGTGTATCATCATCATCATCATTGGTCGTCCGTGGACGAAACGGAGGAAGCAATGATCGCAACGTACTGGGCCCAGACTTTCCTGTCATTCATGAGTTGGCGGATCTCTGGAGGATCTAAACACACCTAAATACATGTGTATCATAGCACATGTACAGGTTATACTCAAATGCACCCAGTTACGTGTTTAAGGGACACATAATGATCCCTTTATTAAGAAATCTACTTAAAGTTGCGACATATTACCAATCGTTTCATTAGGAGCTCCAACTGCGCAATTTGGCATTTGAATTAAAGATTATTTGTTGGTAATTTAAATTTGGATTTTAAAGCAAACCTGTGTGGCGTTGAGATGTGTGCCAACGTTTTGGTTTACGATGTAATCAATGAAGAGAGTATTTTGAATTTTAAACAATACAATGAGGTAAATAGGTAAATAACATGTCCATTTTGGTTCTTTAAAGTTAACTTTGCAAACGCAAACGTAGTTTAGTAGGCATCTTAAAGTATCATGTGACTGATGCCAATGTCTGTTTATGTCACATTATTGTAGCCATTTTGTAGGGTTAAGTTCAATAGAGAGGCAGTGCCGGGTAGATTGATGGTAAGGTTTCAATAATATCGACGGATTGGTAAAATAAAACATTAGAGCGGTTCAATAGTAACTGACAGTTTAGCAATTACCATCGTAGCCGGATGTTACACTATAACGTCATAGTAACCACATACGTCGTCGAATACATCGCAATATTCCAGAGGGTATTTCCGATACTTAAAGAAGCAATCAAGTGGAATAAATCAATAAATCACTACAAAAACTAACACCCTGGAAACATTGCACAGGTTAAACTAGAATGTCCCCTGTAGCCGTGATGTAAAAAACAAACCCAGTCCATACGAGGGTCATTCAATAAGTTCTACCTCCTACCTCATAACTATGCTATTATACAAGCCAGTCGTATGAGATATTCTCCAATTGTAGCTTTGAATCTTAGCTACAAAATCATAGTAGATTGGTCTGTATACTCATTGTACTTTTCTTTTCTGGATATGCAGTAAAAACCAAACTTCCATTTAGTGCGACGGAAACGGGTAAAAACAGCCAAATGTCTCCTATAAGTGCTATTCATTTGGCCAATTCTAAAAGACAAAATGTACCTATCGGTCAATTACAATCGTTCTAAGTTACAAATATCTCTTGAACAGACTTTAAACAATACAAGTGCCTGATTTCTTGGCGGAAAATGCCCTCTAATTAGCCAGAACTAGACCAGGACAGCCATAAATGTTAACCCTACCCTAGAGAACCACTGCAAAAGTCATATATGCTTTTCATAGGAACTAAGAGATCTTCATTATGCAGGACTAAATGGATGTATTTCAAGTCTCTCGAAGATATATTTTTCTATCACTGACTACCTGATTAACTATTCTAAATGTTGCATATAAGGAAAACTGATAAAGTTACTATCTTGTTAAGATTTAACATTCGAGGCATCACTGTGGCGTGACTTGTAACATCGAACATTTGACTGAATATCAGTATTCCAGTATGCAAAGGCGTGTCAATACATTCGAGTTGATATTATACTATTTGCAAGCTACCAAGGTTAATATTGCCTACAATCTGATTTATACATGATAGTATAGCATTATATTCAGAAATCATCCATTGTTTTACATTTTCAGTATTTAAATCGGGCGGTCATACAATATGGAGGGAAAACAAAAACATGTATTTATCTTTGGGGTACTATTCCGTGTCCGTTGTCCAAAATCTCTCTCTGGCTTTGATTGAATCATGACAAAAGTGAAATAGGTATCAACTGGCATTTACTATAAATGTGTAGTTATTATTAAGCAATAACAGGTGGTGTTATAATTAAGACAAAGAGGTCGAATGTTGGTGTAAATAATCTTGAGTTAGAAATATCACATGACTTTAACATGTTAATCTTAATGAAGAACGTTCGAAATTAACACATGTATGTACATCGTAGACAAAAAAACGACAAAGTCGGATTTACTCTGTACTCAGTTCAGAAAATAACAGCACACACGTGTAAACATATATTTGATTCCTGAATATTAGCGTGGAAGATAGATTTGGACCTATTTCGATTTACAGAGGAACCACAATACAGTGCCCCTAAAAGAGTTAAGCAACTAATCCGCCTAACAAAAACACGCGTGCATTTAGTTTAAACTGCCCGGTTAAAATGCGATCTTAGAAAGTCACATATCAATCACCATTTACTTGTTTATTTCTTCTTTTTTTCTTAGGATTTTAATCTTGCTTGTATTAATGAGGGCGAATTTAGACAGAAAATCAATTTGAATTATGGCACACCAACTGTGTCACTATTTTGGATATGAATTACTTACGATTGAAAGAAAATATGCATAATAATAATAATAATAATAATAAAAGGGTATTTATAATGCGCCTCACGTTGTGAACACAACCCCGAGGCGCATAACATACATGTATGTAAAAATATAAGAACATAATAAGGAAGCTATACAAATACAACAACAATAACTTATCATACAAATATAAATAAGTAATCATTAAAAACCACAGTACATTAACACAATGAAATATAACGTACAATACATGAGAGTATTATAGAAACACAGTCTACAATGCACAATTCATAAATTAAAAAGATATGTCTTCAATGACGTTTTGAAGGATTGCACTGATGTAGCACGTCGGACATGTTCAGGAAGAGCATTCCATTCCTTTGGTGCAGCGATGAAAAAGGCTCTACTGCCATAAGTCCGTTTAGCAGATCTGACCGCACGTGGTACTTGAAGGAGCCATTTGGATCTTGATCTTAAAGTCCGTGAAGGATGGTAAGGTGTGATGAGTTGTTTGATGTAGGTAGGTGCAAGATTGTGCAAGGACTTATATATAACAAGGAGAAGTTTAAACAGAATTCGCTTTCTGATTGGCAACCAATGTAAATCCTTTAAAATTGGCGTCACATGGTCCCATCTTCTGGCACCGGTAGCCAGACGTGCAGCCGAGTTTTGTACGCGTTGGAGCTTTAAAATGTCTGTATCCGGGAGTCCATAAAGAAGACAATCGCAACTGTCCAGTCGCGATGAAATGAAAGCGTGAACTAAACGCTCGGTTGTAGAACGATCGAGGTACTTGCGCAATTGACCGAGAGTCCGTAAAGAAATAAGGGCCATGCGACACACATTTTTAATGTGATCTGACATCATGAGTTGGCCATCAATGAATACACCAAGATCTCTTACACCATCCATAGGTCTGATATCCGAGTTCCCGATTTTGACACTTGGAATAGCTCTGTCATTATGAAAACGTGATCTGATGTATATATACAATCTCAGTCTTTGCATCGTTTATTTTGAGTTTGTATAGCACAATGTCAATGACCAGATTAATATTTTCAATAATTGGCTCCTCAATTAGACGATAATACCGTGTATGGATCTTTTTTAGTCCAAAGCAAACAATTTTGAAGCCGTATCTTGAAAAGGAAGTATATATGGCAAGTCTTATGTGCGGAAATTCTGGCCTCAATGATTAGAGGAAATCAAAACATAAGAGGGATCAAGATAAATGACATTAATTTTAAAATAACACAATACGTAGATGATACAACTTTAATATTAGATGGTACAGAAAGGTCACTAAAAAGCACATTTGATACTTTGGAAATTGTCCGTGAGATTTCTGGTTTAAAAATCAATATACGAGGGTCATTCAATAAGTTCTACCTCCTCCCTCATAACATCGCTAATATTAATGTCAACCTCATGACATTTGTCATGATTATAGCTCCGAATCATAGCTACACATGTGTAGTAGATGATAATTGATATCTGTTTTACTTTTGTTATGACACGGTCAAAGCCAGAGAGAGATTTTGGACAACGCACACAGAAAATTACCTTAAAAATAATACATGTTTTTCGGGTGTTTTTTCGTATTATATAGTTAGATATAAGAGCATGATTTAAATTCTGAAAATGGAAATGAATGAATGATATCTGGATACATTACAGTATTATCATGTATAGATAAGATTGTAAACAATATTAACTCTTATAGGCTTGCAAATAGTGTACTATCAACTCAAATGTATTTATATGCCTTGGCATACCAGAGTACTGCCATCAGTCAAATTTTCGTTGTTATAACTTAAGCCACAATGATGCCTCGAATGTTAAATCTTTACCATAATAGTCACTTTATGAGTTTTACTTATGTGCCACCTTTAGAATAGTCAAGCAGGTAGTCAATGATAGAAAATTATCGCTTTTGGAGACTTGTAATCCCTCCATTTAGTTTGATATATTGAAGATCGCTTAGTTATCATAAAAGTCAAATATGACTTTTACAGGGTTCTCTATGAGAGGGGTAAACTGAATGGTTGTCCTGACCTGGATCTGGCTAATCAGAGAGCATATTTGTTCCAATCAGTCAACTTTATTGTTTACAGCCTGTTAAAGAGATATCTGACATTTAGAACGGTTATAATTGACCAATAGGTATGTTTTGCCTCTTACAATAGGCCAATTGAAAAGCACTTCGGCGATATTTTGCTGATTTTCATCCGTTTCCGTAACACTAAATCGAGGTTTGGTTCTCACTGCATTTCTGGAAAAGTACAACCAGTACAGAGATCAATTTACATTGGATTTGTAGCTGAGGTTCCAAGCTACAATCGTGTGATATTTGATAAGACTGGCTCATATATAATAATAAAGTTATGAGGTAGGAGGTAGAACTTATTGAATGACCCTCGTAGATAAAACAGTAGCAGTATGGATTGGGTCATATAAAAACAGAAATGCAAAAATGTGTGAAAGATATCCTGGCATTTTGATGGTAATTTTGATTTTTTAGGAATTTATTTTAATACTGATTTGACACAAATTGTTGAATTGAACTATGATAAGTCACTTAAATTAATGAAAACAATGATTTTAAGCTGTAGTGGTAACATCTTTGGTCCTACCTAAGTTACGTTATATTGCTCAAATGCTTCCAAACCCGAACAAAGATTTCATAAAGACTGTTAATGATATAATTTTTAAATATGTATATGGGGAGGCAAGGCAGACAGAATAAAAAGATCTCATTTTGTGCAAAATTATGAGAACGGAGGTGTTAAAATGCCAGATGTGGAATCTCATATAAATTCATTGAAAATAAATTGGATTCGAAGGGTTTTGCAAGGTGAAATAAATTGGGTACAATTGTATATATTATGTTTAAATGCCAGAAAAGACGATATTTGTTGTACAGGTTTATTCCAATTTAATGCAACAAAAAATAAGATAGACCATAAAAAGTTCTGGTATGATACTCTATTCTCTTGTTCATCTTTGATATGTATTGTTAACAACGATGACATAGACTTCAATCGCATTGCAAAGCAATACTTGTGGTGGAATGATAAAATAATTATTGGAGGTAAATCGATAAACTATGTTCATTGGAAGCAAAAGGTATTATTTTTCTCAATGTTTTACTGAAAGACAATGGGACTTTTATGTCAAAAGACGAGTTTGAAGAAATTCATCAAGTGAAAACCAATTTCCTAGAGTATAATGGTTTTGTCAAACTTCAATATCAGTCAATTAAATGAGTCGAAACTAGCATCACAATTTGGACCTAGTGACTTGGAACTACTGTGCATCCAGAAAAGGTTGTACTTTATTCTACAAAGTCTTTATAGAATCAAAGAAAATGAAACAATCCATTAATACATGTCAACTAGACTTTGGTATAGAAAATAGGGAGTGGAAAAAATTATGTCTTTTAAATTTTAAATTTTCCAATGACACAAAGTATAGATGGTTCCAATATAGAATCAATCAAAGTATTTTAGGAATGAATACCGTATCTAGTCTTTTGCCAAAATGTAATATTAGAGGAGATGACTTATGCACTTTATGGTAAAGAAAACTCAGAAACAATTACGCATCTTTTCATAACTTGTCAAATCTCAAATTCATTCTGGAATACTTTTTTAAAAGGTGGGTTAAAGGTCAAACAAATGTGGATTTGAATATGAATCCATTAACAATACTTTTTGGATCAAATTTGGATTTCACCCTAACATTTATAGTGACAATGGCGAAATTCCATATTTATAGAGCAAAGATGACAGAAAAACAGCCAGATTTAGACACTTTCAAACACGAAATTAAGTAGGCCTATTATTACAATATTCTAAAATACCAAGCCACATGTAATTCAGACTTGAATACATTTCTGGAAAAATGGCATAAATGGCAAAGTCGCTGCACTGATTAACGGATAAGTCTCATTTACATTTATTTGTCAATATGTTACCCATGTAAAAAAATGTATGTAGGGTAAGGTCACTGAGTAAGTGACAGTACCATGTTTATAACAGCTGTCAAGAAAGAATAACAAAAAAATAAAAAATAAAAAATATATATGACAAGTATTCCTCTTGAGTCACGCTGTGGATAGGATTGACCTTTTTAACACCTCATTTTATTACTGGTAATTTGACTAATAGCACTTCAGTTGTCCTTTAACAAGATATCAAACTATATTATTGATGAATAATGAGACGCTAGCTATCGCGGTTATCATGGTTATCAGGATAAAGTGTCTGGGCATAGAAATGTAAATATTTGTGGAGCATTTTATACAACAACACTTATTCTTAATTATCAATTGTACAAGAGCACTTAATAGGATATCTGTAGAATGAGATAGAAGTTGTTAGGTCCTTTGTGTAGTCTATAGTAGACAAGTGGGAGAGTCTCTACGTTATTTCCTTTGGTCAAGGAGCAGTCCTTATGAATAGGTTCTGTTAGAGCCACGTTCTACGTTTAGAGCTCTTTTCAGAGCCATCATCTCTGTTGAGTGAAAAAGTGACAATCTATCTGAAAGGCTCTTTTGAGAGCCACTAATCGTTCACAAGTAGGAAAGGGGCACCTACTGTGTCACAACATCGTTCAAGGGGCAGCCCAAATGATGATAACAATAGAGAAATGTTTTGCTTAATATTATAATAATTTGGTCCTGAAGAAGTCAGAGTTAGTCCTGTTGAAAGCTTGACAGTTTTAAACTTGTCCGACGGCGAACCCGTTAAACTATTAACTTATATGAATACCCGCCGTAAAAGCCTATCTCACAGTTAAAATTTAACACTTTCCACGCGGCTATAAGTTTTACAATATACAAAACAGAATTTTCAGAAACATTTCCCAAATTTCAGGGTCTATCTCAATGATTATTGGACCGATACTTGGCATGTTGGTACTTATTTCACTGCATTTCTCGTGGTGATTTCAAATATGGTAATGGAATTCAATAATTTTGACATTTTTCAAACATTTGGTGCAATTTTGGAATGTCGTCTGCAGCCGCCTGCCGCATGGAAAGTGTTAAGTAACATCATTAAAAATACCACATCCATATATCACTAACCAGAATTAATGTAATATGTCTCGGGGAATTGAATGACCATTCAGAGCGGGGGTAAAGCATTCGATGAAGGCCTACATTTAAAGTCGCCCAGTCTCTAAAACTTGTAACACCACAACTATGGTACCACAGTGTTTTAAACATACAAGCCATGTGTTTAAATTTACCTCTAACTACACTGTTTGAACGTGTAATGTGCCTTTGCATAGATGTAAATAGTTTGAAACATAGTATACAACAACGCTAATTCTTAATTAATTATTATTCTAAAGCTAAGAGGAGGTAAGTTATAGTCTTCGGGATGACACTTGCGTTACAAGACGGACTATTAAAGCCAAAATCCACTATTAGTAGCTACTATGACGGCACAGAAATGGTAAACCTACGCGGTCTGAATATTTTTTTTAAAACAAATGTCAGAGTGCTTATCAAATATTTGTTTGCATTTACATTCGAAATAAGCGACAAAGGAAAAGTAGATGCAATGTTTCATCTGCCCGAGGGCAGCTTGTATTCAGGCTTTTATTATGTGACATAGTAATCTATGAACCCCGCACGAATGGGGTAATCACACGCCTCCACGAATATTAACACCTTAACATGTATAAGTGCATGTGGCAACAGATATACTAACTTTGAAGGAGCAAATATTAAAGCTCTTCACTACGTGTTGGTCGGGGCTAGCGACTGTAGCTCCTCTTCCTTGCTCCCATACCACATAACTACAAGCCCTTCACTACGTGGTGGTCGGGGCTAGCGACTGTAGCTCCTCTTCCTTGCTCCCATACCACATAACTACAAGCCCTTCACTACGTGGTGTTCGGGGATAGCGACTGTAGCTCCTCTTCTTTGCTCCCATACCACATAACTACAAGCCCTTCACTACGTGGTGTTCGGGGCTAGCGACTGTAGCTCCTCTTCCTTGCTCCCATACCACATAACTACAAGCCCTTCACAACGTGGTGTTCGGGGATAGCGACTGTAGCTCCTCTTCTTTGCTCCCATACCACATAACTACAAGCCCTTCACTACGTGGTGGTCGGGGCTAGCGACTGTAGCTCCTATTCCTTGCTCCCATACCACATAACTACAAGCCCTTCACTACGTGGTGTTCGGGGATAGCGACTGTAGCTCCTCTTCTTTGCTCCCATACCACATAACTACAAGCCCTTCACTACGTGGTGGTCGGGGCTAGCGACTGTAGCTCCTCTTCCTTGCTCCCATACCACATAACTACAAGCCCTTCACTACGTGGTGTTCGGGGATAGCGACTGTAGCTCCTCTTTCTTGCTCCCATACCACATAACTACAAGCTCTTCACTACGTGGTGTTCGGGGCTAGCGACTGTAGCTCCTCTTCCTTGCTCCCATACCACATAACTACAAGCCCTTCACAACGTGGTGTTCGGGGATAGCGACTGTAGCTCCTCTTCTTTGCTCCCATACCACATAACTACAAGCCCTTCACTACGTGGTGGTCGAAGCTAGCGACTGTAGCTCCTCTTCCTTGCTCCCATACCACATAACTACGTGGTGGTCGGAGCTAGCGACTGTAGCTCCTCTTTCTTGCTCCCATACCACTTCACTACGTGGTGGTCGGGGCTAGCGACTGTAGCTCCTCTTTCTTGCTCCCATACCACTTCACTACGTGGTGGTCGGGGCTAGCGACTGTAGCTCCTCTTTCTTGCTCCCATACCACTTCACTACGTGGTGGTCGGGGCTAGCGACTGTAGCTCCTCTTTCTTGCTCCCATACCACTTCACTACGTGGTGGTCGGGGCTAGCGACTGTAGCTCCTCTTTCTTGCTCCCATACCACTTCACTACGTGGTGGTCGGGGCTAGCGACTGTAGCTCTTCTTTCTTGCTCCTATACCACTTCACTACGTGGTGGTCGGGGCTAGCGACTGTAGCTCCTCTTTCTTGGTCCCATACCACTTCACTACGTGGTGGTCGGGGCTAGCGACTGTAGCTCTTCTTTCTTGCTCCTATACCACTTCACTACGTGGTGGTCGGGGCTAGCGACTGTAGCTCCTCTTTCTTGCTCCTATACCACTTCAATACGTGGTGGTCGGGGCTAGCGACTGTAGCTCCTCTTTCTTGGTCCCATACCACTTCACTACGTGGTGGTCGGGGCTAGCGACTGTAGCTCCTCTTTCTTAGTCCCATACCACTTCACTACGTGGTGGTCGGGGCTAGCGACTGTAGCTCCTCTTTCTTGCTCCTATACCACTTCACTACGTGGTGGTCGGGGCTAGCGACTGTAGCTCCTCTTCCTTGCTACCATACCACATAACTACAAGCCCTTCATAACGTGGTGTTCGGGGATAGCGACTGTAGCTCCTCTTCCTTGCTCCCATACCACATAACTACAAGCCCTTCACTACGTGGTGGTCGGGGATAGCGACTGTAGCTCCTCTTCCTTGCTCCCATACCACATAACTACAAGCCCTTCACTACGTGGTGGTCGGGGCATGCGACTGTAGCTCCTCTTCCTTTCTCCCATACCCCATAACTACGTGGTGGTCGGGGCTAGCGACTGTAGCTCCTCTTTCTTGCTCCCATACCACTTCACTACGTGGTGGTCGGGGCTAGCGACTGTAGCTCCTCTTTCTTGCTCCCATACCACTTCACTACGTGGTGGTCGGGGCTAGCGACTGTAGCTCCTCTTTCTTGCTCCTATACCACTTCACTACGTGGTGGTCGGGGCTAGCGTCTGTAGCTCCTCTTTCTTGCTCCCATACCACATCACTACGTGGTGGTCGGGGCCTGTAGCTCCTCTTCCTTGCTCCCATACCACATCACTACGTGGTGGTCGGGGCTAGCGACTGTAGCTCCTCTTTCTTGCTCCCATACCACTTCACTACGTGGTGGTCGGGGCTAGCGACTGTAGCTCCTCTTTCTTGGTCCCATACCACTTCACTACGTGGTGGTCGGGGCTAGCGACTGTAGCTCCTCTTCCTTGCTCCCATACCACTTCACTACGTGGTGGTCGGGGCTAGCGACTGTAGCTCCTCTTTCTTGCTCCCATACCACTTCACTACGTGGTGGTCGGGGCTAGCGACTGTAGCTCCTCTTTCTTGGTCCCATACCACAGTTCACTACGTGGTGGTCGGGGCTAGCGACTGTAGCTCCTCTTCTTTGCTCCAATACCACATCACTAATCAAATAAACAACTAGAGGCAAATATCATGACAAAAAGGAATCTGAATTCATCTTTTTTTTAATTCCTAAACGTTGTATTTATCAGTGACAAGTTAAATTGCACAACAATTTTTTTAAATTATGTAAGATCACTTTCAGGTACGTTGATAATGCGCTTTATAGTTCATACAAGGATAATTTAATAGGAACATAAATATGTTATCTGCATCATTAACGAGCTATAAAATGGTTATTTTAGCATGCGGCCAGAACTCGTTTTGCATCTGTCATGTTTATGCACGCGGACAACGACCTGACTATGCAACATATGACAATGGTAAATAGTACAACATTAACATATCATATTTTGCAAAGAGTATCAATCATAGGAATCTAATTTGTACAAACATAAAAGTACTCTGTGTCGCTTTCGGTTAAATACCCAAGGGAACGATATCTACCCACGTCTGCATATAGACAGGAGATTTACATTATCAACGCTGGATGATTTTGGCACGACTATGATGAATGTTTTGTTGTTTTTAAAATAAAACCATTACAAAGTATGTTGCCACTAGCGTCCATAAAGGGATCTCTTGAACCTCGACATACCTCCGAAGCATGTCCATTTTGGTTCTTGATATTTCCCGCTTTATATTCTTCCAACTCGTTTGCATCATAGAGCAGCTGTAAGATAACAAAGTGTCTTTTGTAAGGGTTAGTCGATAAATAATATAAATTGATACGTATTAAAACTTATCCTTAACATTCATTTGAGACATAAACTAAATACAGCAGGAACACTATGTGGTATTGAAACATTGAATGCAAGAAGGTCGCATTTATGTTTATTCTACATGTGTTTATATTATATCACCTCTGGAATCATAAGACTTAATCATAAAGCACCATATGGCCATGATTTAAGCGGCTAAAACATAAGACCTTTTATCGCGAACTCATCCAGGGAACAAAGATGTTTTAAACAGATATAAAATTGTTATTGTTAATTCTAACCAATGTCCATAAACTAACTTGTATGCGATATATAGTGCGTTTCAATTCAATAACGTCGTTTTCTTTAATCGATTTAAGGTTTAAGTATGGGAAATGTGTATTTTTGGCCCACGCTTATGGACTAGTATCGTCAGATACTGTAACACACTGTATCGTTCGATTCTAGTACAAAGTCAGTGTTCCAGTATCACCCGATACTGGAAAACAAAAAAGTAAACATTTTTCAGCATGGTATAATTCAACGGAACTTTACCACTTCTAGAATCATCACCAAAGAATACACATTGTGTTCTAAGCACATCAGGCACAGTTCCACTATAGATATTTCACAATATTACAAATGTAATTTTGTAGAATTTCTGCATGAATGTCACCTAGATACACTTTTAATGAATGTCAATTAACCACTTCCGGAAACTATAGTAAGGATATAACAACGTAGTTGTACCACATCCGGCATCCCCAATACAGATACGCTATATTACATTATTTTACACTTCTTTGCCACTTCTGGTATTACTAGATGCAAAATAATCCATTTTAAATTTACCATTTCTGACACTATATCAAACATTTATCATACTAAAATGTAGGTTCTATTTCCAGCAGCTCCTTTCAAGATACACCGACAGTATATAGATTCACAAATGTATTGGTTCACAAGAGGTATTAAAAGTTGACTTTTAACAGATATAGACAAATTATTTATCATAACTGACCGACTATATAATGGTGTAAAATATCTCGCATTCCGAGTTTTCATTATTCCTGTTTGCGCTGTTCTGAGATACATTGGTCCAATCAATGTTTTGTATCGCTTGATTGTATTCATTATTATATTTGTCACAGTGGAGTAGCATTTACATTGTAAGCCAATTTTTGGGCAACATTTCTTGACAACCATGGTAATATGATTGATATGGTCGTGTATACTATTACCGCCATAATACCGCTGTTGTTGGCAACATGCTGCACGTATAGTTAAGGTTTTGCGATGGGATGTCTTAGAGTTCATCATAAGTTAATCTACAAGTGTTACCAATAATTAATCGTCGGATTTATTTTCTTGTCAGACATTCCATTGGCGTCACAGAGTAGATGTAAACCGATGGGAACGCAATAGTCGAACGCAGCGTATTCCGTTGTGAATGCAATTATTCATACAATGTTTTACATTTATCATTATTACTGTTGTCATTATTGATAAATATTCCATCGTCTTTTATACTATTTCTTGATAATCTTGAACTTCTACCATTTTCAACACAAAAAAACCCCACATTGACCTTTTTCAAATTACAGTTGTTATGAATTCCAACGTACTAAACCGGCAAAATGATTTCAGATAACTTATTGCAACGACTGCTCTAATAGTCAGCGTCATAATGCTATTGACATACTCCCAACAATGCGTGCGTGTGGGGTGCGTGCGTATATGCGAACGAGCGTACGAGCGTAAACACGGAAGTGCGTATCTGACATGCATGATAGTGGTTCGCGCATTCCATGCATTAAACGCAGCTCCGCGAACAGCAACAAAACACGCCCTCATTAAATAGCTTAAATTTCGTCAATAGCATTATGACAGTGACTAATTGTATGAAAGACCATTTAATGTTTGAAATACATCAATATATCACCAATATAAATGCAAATCTTTGAGGGCATAATTTGTTTATAGTGTATACATGTACATTGAAGGTGTGAATATGATATACTGTGCTCTACCGATTCATGTAACTAAATATCTTTCTGTCAGATACTAGAATATTTTATTCAAGGGCTCAGGCGGTAGAGGTGCGATAAAGCGTCCCATGTTTCTGGCAGGTTAATTGCTCCACTGGCAATACGTATTTGACACATTTAGCATTGTACGAGATGAACATTCTAGTTGATGTCTCTTATGATTCATGTTCGTTAAACATGATGTGTTCAAGACACGTTTGGATAAATGCATTAAACAGTACACTCAGGTTTAAGCTAAATACGTTTACGTCGGGGCTTCTTTTAATACTAAACAGATGTCACTTTAACTATTCTGCCTTGGTAATAACTAATATAAATTTAATAGATGGGTTTGTGTGTTTATTTTGCCTACAAAACAAGTGTTTTTATAAGGATAACGGAACATAACCCACAATGCAACTAACGTCCGTATATTAATTCCCCGCATTTACCAATTCACTGTAACTATTTACATAACACGGCATTGTTCACAATGAGACCCGGGACATTATACTATAAACTATATTATAATTAAGTATGCTTGATGTTGAAATAGAGAATAAGCAGTTGAATTTCAGGTAAGAAAATATACAATATTATCAATTGTTATATATGATTTTTCCGCGCAAGTAGACTGCCCACTCTACTCTAATAATAATAATGGTAATTTCACCACAGGTTCAAGTCACACATCGCAGTAATACTACATTCTGCACATATTGAAAGAAGAAATTAAGTGGATCACAATATTCAATAAAGACGGCACACCCGTTTCGCGCCCGTTCGCAGGGCGGTAATGATAGACGGCCACCTAATACCGTCTAATAGAAAATCAAAGAGTCCAAACAATCAGTAAAAAATGTCAACGGGTGCATTGAGTTTTGTTGGTGGTCACTGGGTCCATACCGTTATATACCGGGTCTATGCGGGGTCCTCACCGGCCTGGTATCGAGCTCACCGTCCTCATACGTAGCTAGCTTACCGTTGTCACCGGGTGCGTAACACCTCCTCACCGGTCCTCGGTCCATACCGCTCTACACAAGGTGTGTACCTGGTTCTGACCGGCCTGGTACCGGGCTCACGGGCCTCATACAAATCAAAGGAGTGTTTGAATGAAGTATTGAACACAATCGTTTTGATTTTATTAAACTCAAGTTGTCTAAAAATGTTATTAGTATTTGTTCTGATATGCATTACTAAATGGCATGTCTGGTTAATTGAAATACAAATATTCGTGACTGACGAGAACAACATTTTATTATTACAAATGAATTACTAAACTCGCATACGTTTGGCCCGCTGGTAAGAAAACAAATGAAAATCCATGCAGTTATCTAATCATTATTATTTTATTGTGAGATTGTAAGTCTATGTGTATATTATTCCTGACTTAAAATTGAAAACGATCCCTGTCTGTCTCTGTAGCTTTAGGGTGGTCTTTGTACATCCTAAATTATTCGTAAGTCTGCCATTTCGTCATATAATATCATTCATTAAACGATTATCGCATATCATTTAAAATATGTTAAAGGGATATTTGAATGATTGCAATTAGGGGAATATGGGGCAACTGGACCGTGGGGCAAGTGGACCGAAATGAAGGATTTTATAATTGTATGGGCATACTGCTTTCTTTTGAACAATACGACTTTTGTTGATACTTGACATATATCTTTACCTTCTACAATCCAAAACATTTGGAACTTTAGGGTATTTACACATGTGATTTTGTCCATATCTTTGAAGCTTTGACTGATTGAAAATTCACAGATAGTATGGGCGATATATGAAGATGGGTTTAGATCATGTTTAATGTACTTTATATGATTGACAGATATGCAACAGTAAATATATACATGCAGTACAGTCGTCTTAAGATACTAGGTGTATATTGCATTTGATGGGTGCTATACGGTATTGTAGTTTGCTTAGGGATTTTCCGAAATATGATTAAAACCATAGGTTGTGGTTGAAATGACCGTAAAATGGCGCATATTGCTAATTTGGGACATTGGTGGTTTGGATTTCCGAGCAATATTATCATTTAAAGAATGCTTCAACTTAAATCATTATCACGGGTATTCATTTGGTAGAGTTATTAGTTCATGAATTTGCAAATAACAAAGTACACCATTTCTTACTTATCTAAAGACACTCGTCTACTTGTAGGACCCGAACGCCGTAATATTTGCGAATTCAAAGATACTCACTGGCTACAGAAATCTGTGTAATGGCTAAAAACAAAAATGCAGTTTTGCCTTTTTCTGAAATGTATTGGAGTTATTGATTATTATGACAAATGGTGGTATATTTTAAAACATTTTGGCGTAAAATGTATTACGTCACAGGCGTGTTTTAATAACGTTTCATCTCGACAAAGTGCTACGTCATTTGTTGGGGTAAGTGGTCCGAAGGGGTGTGGGGCAACTGGACCGCCTGCAAAAACTTAATCAAAATTGTAAAATTCATTTTGAAAATGAGTTGTTAGTGTCAATAAAACATGACTCGGTATTGAAATGTGAATAGAATATGAAATAATTCACATTCTTTCAAGTTCTTAGACATTTTGGGGTATTTCGGGTCTAATACCACTATTTCTGATATTGAAGGATTACAATATGACATGAAATTGCTTTAGAATGGTTTAAAACCTCGGTATTATGAATTACATCTTTATTATATTTTGAATGGTGTCTGTAAAGGTATTTGCTATGACGAAATATCATGATTTATGTATTTTATCCATTGCTTTTTGTGTATATCAACCGTTGGTTCATCATTGTCATATTGACTAACTTCCCCTGTAACATGAAAAGCTGGCTAAATATCAAGATGGTTTATTATAAGTAATAAATGATGGTTATATGAAGTAAATACAATCATTAAAGAAAGGGGTATATATAGACAAATGTATGGGGCGTCTGAATATCACAACCATGTAACCATTTAACTAGGTTCATACCGTTGTATCTAATAAACGTGCAGTCGAAAATTGTGCTTGCTTTGTACACCATTAGTATTACTGCTTTTTACACGTTAACCACGAAAACTGTATAAAACATGGGTTTCATGAGACCTGTATCATTTTTACACGTTAAATAATATGGAAATGAGTTTGTAAAGAAAATACTGCTTAGTTACCGTGTTGTCAATCAATGATTTCTGTGTATTCTAACCGTTGGAACATATAGGACCAGTTGCCCCAACGATGGGGTAACTGGACCGTGCCAAGTAAAGTTTTTAGTTAGTGATAATTGGCCTTTTGTTTGGATATTTTTTAACATTGATTATATGTTATATGTAAACAGTTACATGGGTGATATTTTCATAGCAATTCAATAAATTTTACACGAGCTTTAAGCTTTTATATCATGAAATATGCTTAACCGGTCCAGTTGCCCCATCCTCCCCTATATACTCTCTTACGAAAATACAGCCACGGGGAAGGTAAATAATTCATTGGGTCATTTGTTAGAGAAATGATGGGTTTGGTACACGCTCGTTAAGGTTAGTTATGGTCCTGAAGATTAAGGGGGGAAAACATACAAACCATTTGGGGGTCTGTTTAAAGCGACAATATTCGAGCACTACTAAGTCTCAAAATGACTTTAATGGTGTAAGTGCGCAATCTTGATCTAAATCGATTACTATGATATTATAATCAGCAATAGTCGGCAATATGATTCATCACATATGGTACATAGCAACGTACTTGACAATCCTATGTTAAGTTGAGTATATAACCGGATTAAGATATGTCTTTGTTATTCCTTCTGACTCTACCATTTCCATGCTTTACTAAATCGAACCCCTGTGCATACTGTTGCGCAGAAACTAAATAGTTCTACCCTAGGCAATATTTCCAGACTAGCTGTCGATTCTAAGATATCATTGATCTCAATTCACCTTTTCCTCCGACTTTAACATTTAAAATAAATGTTTTTAAAATCATTCACAATGATAACATAAATGACGGATACGCAATTGTAACAAATATTTGTACGGATATATTCTTTCCGGCCAAGTCAATGTGAAATTCCACTATTATTTTGCTCTTGGGGAAAATTGCAGGTGTTTTGCTAGTAATATTCAGCGATATTTCAAAATAAAGATGAATTTAAAAATATATAGAAACTTTAGGCATCATATAAATCACTTGACTTCTTGCCCGTTGGTGAAAGTAAACAGAACGAGATGGAGCTGTTATTTTCAATCATTGCGCCTATTACGTGAATGTTATCTTAGTTTAATGCCATTTCAAATTGAAAACTTTCAACATATCCAAAATCCATAGTTATTGATTTATGGTAAGAATTTCATTCGTTATAATTTAAGGAGTCACAGGCACAATATGATTCATATACAACTACAAACATATCTATAGTATTTTGCAGTTTATTCTACCAATTAACCTAGTAGATTTTTGCCAACACCTCTCGCTGATGATAAATGTTCTACGCTGGTGATGAGCAAAATGTCAATAGTGGGGTGTAAATGTCCTCCAACTTTCTTGAAGGAGCTCCAATAGCAAGATAATAGGTGTACCAGTCAGGCGTACAATATCCTCAAAGGCTGTTAATTTTCGATGACATCAATTGACATAATATGGGTAGATATATTAAATTATTGTTTACTTATAAATCTTATTAAAAATATGGTACGTATGATCAAAATAATTAGTTAGAAAACGTCTTGGCAATGTCTTGATTTGAGCGTTTTGGAGAGAGAAATCCCCATAGATATTCTGATTATCAATTAAATACTAATTTACCAAATCAATATTTAAGATAATTATTATTCTCATTATCGCATCCAACTCATTTAATGCAGTTACGTTTAGTTTCAAGTTATGTAGACGTATTTACAGCAAGCACGCGGCAAGAAAATCCAATGTTTTACAGGTTTCCTTTGTCAATATGTCGCCAGAATGACGCTGTAGAAGACAATACTGATCAATGTTGCAAGTGTAGGTTGTGTGAAACAAGTTTAAATAGGTTAATCAACAGGTGATAAAAATAATTAATGTTTGGGTTAGTTTTACAAACAATATAGGTGACGTTTGGTGGACCATGAAGATTCATGGGTGGACTCATGTTAAACAAGGGCTCTGGACGATCCATTGACGAGGCATATTTGATGCATTGTACAGGTTACAAGATGATCATTCTAGTTGGTGTCAGGTATGGCAGGTATATGAATCGTATGATGTGTTCAGAACACGTTTTTATAAATGCATTAAATAATATAATCAATTAAGCTCAATCTTGTTGAGCCGGGGATGATTTACATTAAACAGCAAACCTTCATATAAGACTGTGATATCGACGATGCTAGTCACAACATACCTCTACAGTATAGCACATGTTATCATATAATATACATTAAATTGATATGTGTATATTGATATCTTGTCTTTTTGTATGAAAACTCAACAATACATAGCGTATCACGCAATATATTCTGTATTTTTACATGGATAACATACACACACCTGCCCGGCATTTCGTTTATCAATTTACCACATTTTACTAAGACACGATTTGTGCTTTTGGCGGTCTTAAATTACATGAATTAATGATGAGTAAACGTTAATGGAATAAGTAGACAACACATTCTCATCTTAATAACTCTTTGTATGTAAATTCTGTATCCATAGGAATTTATTACCCATAACGCTGATAATATATTTTCATAATAATCAATGTGCTACCAATTACCTTGCCATGCGTAAGAACTAGATATCCACGGGATCCGGGTTCCGACAGCAACCTCTTAAAGTGTTGACAGTGAATAAATTGAAGTTCATCGACTAACATAAAAGATAATTCGATTAATCATTTTGTTAAAGGTATACTCCCACAAAAGGATATTTGTCATGATCCCATTCGAATAAACAATTCAGCGTCAGTTCAAACAGTCGGGATAACTATCTTAAACTTAATCACGATCAATATGCTACTTACTAAAAAATGTAGTGCTATTAAAATATACAACGAATTGTTTCACCAAGCTTATAAATCACTATCACGATGCAGAATTCGGTTATCACAAGACAAGGCAGACGACACATTTTGTATAAAAGACATTCCTGTCCATGAATCAGATACGGAGTAAATCACGATGTGCTTTCTCTACGTATATTATGCGAAGATTATTTGGAATACATTTCAAACCGTTTGAATAGAGGCATACCTTTTCAAACACCATTTTGCTTTGTAGTTGTAAGGAAATTAACAAAAATTTCCTCTAAATCAATTCTCAACCATACGCCTGTATCATCATTCTAAAATAAAAAGGAAATACAATGAAAGCAGATTCCAACTGCGCATATCGAGTATCCCGATATTAACACATTTTCTTGAAGGCACATTGAAACCTGGTTCTAGTAACAAAGCTTTATTTATACGCAGGCCGAAAAGATGAACCGCGATTCGCAATTTTGAATTGTTTATAGCGCCGCGCGATAAGCCTGGGCGAGAATATGAGAGTAAGTCAACAGTGCAATTTATTGCATATTCTAGGCAAAGTTTACTCGCCATTGATAACCTGCTTCTTAAAAGGTTTTACAAAGAAATGGTTCAATAAGGTAAAATGTATGGACCCATAATTCCTGGTACAAGGATCCCAATTGCCAGGACGTAAAATGATGTTTCAATAAAATGGGACAAACATTGTCTCGATATACAAACGACCAATAAATGAAAATGATAAAATTAAGTATTATAATTTAATAGTGGTTTACAGAATGTGTGTATTCCCTGTATATATTAACCAATATTTGTTATTTTATCATCACGACGAACTGTTTGTTGACGTACGCTTCAATATATGACTTTGCTTTTCATTACCACAAATCTGTATGAAACTTTTTTATTTCCTGTTATTATATAAATATGCGAACAATACATCATTAAATAAATAAACAAAACATTAACAGACTAAACTAAATGAATACAATAAATAAAAGGATGTATTTTTTTTCTTCTCGAAAAATAATGATCAGAATTTCCTTTCCTATTCGTGTTTACATCCCAAAGAAATATGGACAAAACATAATACTCTTTCAGTGTGATTCTTACAGATGAAATACTGACGTTGAGGGCTTCTGTGTTTTTTACTTCCTTTGCACATGAAACTGATGGACACGATTTGTCCATTTAATGATTTCAAATATCACATTTCATATGAGAACAGAAATTGATCCAAAAAGTTGAAATTGGAAAATCTGAGCTAATGTTACTGGTATTTATGTCTTTGCCGTGATGTGATGTATCTTCAAAAGTGTTTCAATGAAAAAGATCACGACGAAAAATGGATCAGTATAATGCACTGATGTGCAAAACTAATGATATTCGACTGGGCGATTGAAATAAAAACATTTGCGAATGTTCGAGATATCGTGTTAGATAAGAAAAAGGTTATTATGACAAATGTAATAAATCCAATGGCAATCCATCTGGTTATCGATAGTTTATCGTGGGTTGTAAGAGTATTGTTGTATAATAATCCCGAATAAAATTGAAAACGATCCCAGTCTGTCTCTGTAGCTTCAGGATTGTTTTAGTTCATCCTCAATTATTCGTAAGTCTGTCATTCTTCATATTATTAAATGGTTGATGCATGCATATCATTCAAAACATATTAAAGGCTATTTGAATGATTGCAATATAATAGTACATTCATACTTTTATACGAACCGACAGTCATGGTCCGGTAGATGTATGAGAAGAGAAAACACAAACGATGTGTACACTCAATCCAGTGCCTGGCAAAACATGACTTGAGCATGTTGAGTGCGAAACTGTTTAAAGCGACAATAAGTCAGCACCACTTACATTAATTGTCCAAATACTCAATATTTATATAACACGGTTAATATTTGAATAATGTGATTTACATACGAAGAGCTTCGAAAGGCTCTAACTCACTTTTTGTTGCAATTTTGTTATGTGCAGAACATTCATGTGAGTTACAAAATATATCTTTTAACCTTTGTTCTACACCTGCAGTATATTCGGGTCCAAAGTTATGGCCTTCGGTAATTTCCGGAAATTTTGCGAAAATCTATATGTAATTTACTAAATTTTAAGCCAAAATGGTGGAATAATGGTTCTTTTATCGCGGTAAAATAGTGATAGGAATGTTCTTAATGAAATGAAATGAAGAAAATGTAAGATTTATAGGAATATTGTTTTGAAAATTGCTCCCGAACAAAATTGTTGTTGTTTAAAAAAATGTGAACAATTGTCCAAATTTACAGTTTTTTCACGAAATAACAAAAATCCATAATTCAAAAAGTGTAAGAGGTATTTGAATGCGGTTTTCTGTTTTCAATGTGATTTGACATTGTTTTTCAGGTGCATTTTATTTTGAAATAAAGATTTGTTGGTAAAGTGGTTTCTGAAAATTGGTCGAAATATTTTGGTTCCAAAAAGGCGCTAACTCCACTCGTTTCCGAAAAAAAAAAATCCATACGAAATACAGTGAAAACAAAAGAATGAAATCAAATCAGTTGTTCCACGTACGGTATCTTTCATAGGGCAGAAGATAAACATAATCAAAGAAGTGCAACATCCTCATTAAAAAAAACGCATTGCTTTTCTTTTAATATACTTATATTGAGTTAGCGCCTTTTGGAACTAAGCTCTTTTACACAGACGGCTACATTTTGATATGGGATAATTGTTGGACGAGATGTATATGTATCTCACCTCACCTATGCGCATAATTATGCGCAGTTTAAGTATAATTTCGTAACTACACAATGTCTACGATAACTTTACTGAAAGTTATACCCTATAACCCTAGGCAATATATCCAGACAAACTTTCGGATCTAAGCTATCCATGCTTGCAATTCACCATATAGTGTACATGACGGATACGCAATTGTAACAAATATTTGTACGGATATATTATTTCCGCCCAAGTCAATGTAAAATGGCACTATTATGTTGCTCTTGGGGAAATTGTAGGTGTTTTGTTTGTAAGATTCGACGATATTTAAAAGTAAAGATGACTTCTTGCCCGTTGGTTACAAGTAAGCAGAACTAGATGGAACTTTTATGTTTAATCATTGCGCCTATTGCGCGTATGTTTTCTTGGTTTAATGATTTTTTTTCAAATTGAAAACTGTCAACATCCAAATATCCGTAGGTCGATTGCCTTTTCTTTCCGAGTTATTGAATGAAGTCTTGCATTTTCCTGTTGATTACGTTCGTTGTCATTAAATGATTTATAGGCACATATGGATCATAGATAAGATAAATCAAATGCAAACACATCTATAGTATTTTGGAGGTTATTCTACCGATTAACCTGGATTCAAATTGGTAGCTAGCTTTCTGCAATAGCCCTACTTCTCTTTAAAACATGTGGGTACGGATGATTAATCTTTCTTGACGGAGCTCCATTTCAGCTGCAGCATGATGAAGGGTTTCGTTTTACGCAGTCCTCTACCATAAACTGATAAATAGTAATTAGCATTGATATTTATCTTACCTTACTTGCTTTTATCTTCATTCACCTTTTTCGTTTTTGCGAAATACTTAAAATAAAGGCCCTTTACGTACTAAATGAAAAATGCATAGTGAGGTGTATAAATGTAGTTGGCTGCTATAAAGAATACTGTTGCATTAGCGTTATTCACATAATTCATAGCGTTAAATAGCTGGAAGGGCATGTGAAAAATAGAAACTACTTAAATCTCTTTGAATTACTTATATATTATAAGGTCAATGACACAATTGTGCACTTGAGCTTTGTGAAAGTAACGCCCAATTTCTTTTACAGCGGTGTTTCAAACGATATGAAAGCATATGGGTATGCACTTTCCCGGTTTGCCTATAATTGCGACTAGATGCATTATAGATGGGGGGGGGGGGGGGGGGGAAGATAATCAAAATGCATTGTCGTTTTACGTTAGAATTCTAGCAGAAGTGTTTACTCGTGACTTACTCATGAATTTACAAATATGCCCGTTGCGAAACTGATATTCCTCCGTATTGTGTAGATTCATTACATTTTCGGCGCATAATTAGAACTTTTAGTGCCAAGTGTAACACTTTCTGGCACGATTTTCAACTCGATATTTTCCGTTTTAGATGCATAATTAAAATTGTTCTTATTTTAGAAGCATTGGCCCTATAGGGTGACATGAAATTTGCCCATTTGGAGGTAATTCACTGCATGATGGCCTAAAATGTCAAAAATGGAACTAAAGTGATTGGAACATCGACTTTTAATTGACATGATTTGAATTGAGACATCCATCAGGCTGTCATCCCATAGACATTACATTTAAATCAGACACCTAGGCCTTTGTCCGTCTCAATTGAAATAAGCCTTCATTATTGACCATAACCCATATTTAATTATACCTGAAACATGACCTATGTTTAATTATAGCTGAAAGACATTGATCAAATTGTGTACTTTTAATATAAATCTATTAAAGATGCAAGCTAGAGTTTCGACATTGAGCTCGCCGGATAACTCATATACCTAACTCGATTTTGACATCAAGTGTCACAAGATTGTCAAGTGTCTGATCTGCTCATTTAATACAACCATATACTTGTAAATAATAATCGGCTGAGGTGCTTGATATGAATGCCATCATCATCCAAATACTTCAATGATGATTTTTAATTGAGGACGGTACGCTTTGTCAATAATAGTATCGTACCTCTCCTGATTACACGGTCATGACGTAATTATCGATCAACCATGTCAATATCCACCATCATGTCGTGTCACTGTCAAGAGGCCGAGATTAAAATGATTTGAAAGACACCAAACAAAGGACAATTGCAGTCTATTGTATCCATTGTAATATGAATGGGACGTTTAACCACGTTTGAACGTCTTGTCAAGTGTAGGTATACATGCTCCATACTGCAATCTTTAACCTTGAGATTACCGATTGTAATCCCCTGAAGATATTTGCCCATTGTAAACAACAGCATTCAGTGAAGTATGATATCCCACGTGACTCTTTACACTTCCACCATATGAAGAACTTTTTTCCAAAAGGGCCTACTACAGACCACCCCCACATGTTACTCATGTTGCATTATTGAATTCGCATTGGCAAGTCAATGGAATTAATCAAATTATTGTATGGCTGTGTTCATTACTGTTTCTATGACTTGGATTAGTCCATCCATGCACGCCAATTGAGGCACACACAAGCCACATTCCACATAATGAATAGCCATCCATTCAATTATGCAAAATGAGTAATATGCAGAAGTGGATGTAAGCCCTTTTGCAAAACAGCTCTTCATATACAAAACAGATTCTTCAGAAACATCTCCCGACTCTAAAGGTCTATCATGTTTGTACTTATTTCAATGCATTTCTTATGGTGATTCCAAAGATGGTAATGAAAATCAATAATGTTGACATTTTTGAAACATTTTTGGAATTTCGTCTGCAGACGACTGCCGCGCCGAAAGTGTTAAGCAACCGTGTTGTAAGTTTTAAGAAGTAATATATTCAGTACAGTTATGTCACGTTTGGAATTAATTCACGCTCCACTGAAACGTACAAGATGCTACTGAAACGCAAATGAAGTTTCAATTACATTTTGACATGATATGGCGTTGCTATATTAACATATTATCCTTTAAAAGTCATAAGGTATGCAGGATCAACATAATTATTTAGACAACTTCTTCGCTACTACTTGTAAAGAGAAATGGTTGAAAACAACACAACACAACATTGTATAATATAGATATATGATTATTACAGGCCTCCTTAAATTGTAACAGAAGGACCATTAAGACACACTTCATTGTGATTAGCTGCACTCAAAACACATTCTAAACAAACAAAGACAATTGCATACTAAATGCGAAAAAGCAAACGAAATATCTTCTTAAGTTATCGGTACCAAGTCCTTTATTTATTGTCATAATAATTACGTTGCAATTCATTGAGATATTTCTACAAAGACATTGAAGTAATTCCGAATTGTAATATTATGAAAATTTAATATATTCAAAAGTTAACTTCCTATGCAAACGTAATCCATTAGGTATTCAGACGTCGCTTTTGATTGATGAATTCATAGTAGATATCAATTAATAGCGCATTATTGCATCCATGACGTAGGGATGGGTTCTATAGAGAGACATGATACAGTGAAGGGTAAATAGGTGCTAATGCTTCATGAGTATTATAGATGGGATGGTTTGTAATGCAACATTCATATTTCATGATTGGTTATCTAGTAGTAATGTTACGTATAGTTCCAATTACCACACTCTACTTCGCAGAAAACATCCACATTTCCAGAGGGTAAATTATTGATCCTTAAAGAAGCAATCAAGTGGAATCAATCAATAATTTAACCCAAACACTAACACCCTGGAAACGTTTGAAAGGTCAAAATAGAGTGTCTCCTGTAGCCAGGATGTTAAAAACGCCCGCATTATTATATGCTATAGTTTAATCAGTTCTAAATTGGCGAGAAATATTCGGTTTTTAACTATTAGCGCGAAAAGGTAATCCAAGCGTATTGGCCGCATGCACGCGTCAATATACAATGCAGAGTGCGTGAGGTGCGTGAGTTGTCTATATACGCGCCCGCGTCCTTCTGTATTCATCCGCTCTTGTAGGGTGGCTTTGCCAATTGGAACTGGTCATACAGAGTTCTTAAACTAAAAAAAGTAAATCTCAAATTGAAGGCACACACGCTTGTTTGTGTAAATTTATTGACGATTTTAGTTCAGTTGGTCATCAAAAACCATGCGTGAGTTTTAGAAAATAATAATCTTCTTTTTCTTAAAAAAAATAAAAATAAATATACCAATGGATCTGCGCTATAGCCAAACGAATTTGTTTTCATGAATATGTCTATATCGATATCTAAATACCTATTATATCAGTCAAGAACATCACCTCAAATAGATTTCACGCAGTTAAAACCCCACATTATTTTACGCTTGAAAGTTACTACGGGATTAGAATTATAAACCGTTGTAGATAGACAGAGGACTAGTCTATATTAAATAATTATATTGCAGAAAAAGAGGATAAACATCAAATTTAGAATTAAAAGTTGATGCGAGGCAAATATGTTGATCATTGATGCTAATGGTTTGATAGATATCGTGTAATACCCATCAGGTTTGTTAAACATTTCACAACACTAAATAGGTTCGCTGTACTTCCACTTGTTAAAGGGGTGTTACAAAACGCTCATGATATGTTTATGAGGTAACCCCGACAGTTCCGAGAAATAAGCCTCCGATTTTGGACAGATGGTGTATCGCACTCGTTTCTCATCAAAAGATAGAGCAGAACAATCTAGGTGATCAAAAATGGATAACACTTTTTCACCTATTATCCAACTTGAAAAAAATAACATCTATGAATTTGGAGAAAATAGATGAATAAAAATAAAGAATCAAATAAAAAATAGGTTTTGGTATGAGATATTATATGCATGGGCTAATGTTATTCACAACCAATTTTGTGACCCAAATTCGGATTATAACTCCATAGCAAGGAATTACTTATGGTGGAATGATAAAACATATAAATAAAAGATTAAAGCAAAAATACAACAATGATCATTGGTATGTTAAAGGCGTAGTGTTCATAAATGATCTGTTGAAAAGTAATGGTAAATTTCTTTCTTTCCATGAATTTTGTAACAAATATCATAATGCTCAAATATTATCGAATATTCTGGTATTGTGAATTCAATCAATCAAAAGTAAATGGCATAGTATTGGCAGAGGCAGAGCAAAAGTCCTGGAACCCTTTCAACTATGGCGTATGACCTGCTCTTAGGGGCGAAGAAAGGTTGTAAATCTGCAGCAATAAGCAATATAGACTTAATCAATATGATAACAAATGGGCTAAATGGAATCGTCTATTTGTCTTAATAGAAACGAAAAATATAACTGTGTATATAGTTGGATTTTGATTTTGTTTCGTTTCGTTTTGTTTATTTAATATTTTGATGTGGAGTTATTCACACCTTACTTTGACTGTGTTTTTTAGGTACACTTGCAAACGTATGCATACATTATGTATATATAAACTTGTAAAATCACCCGGGAACCTACAAAATGAACTGTAGTCCTAGAATCAAGATTATAGTCCAACTTGTATCATTTTAGAGCCATAAGCGCCTTTCCAAAGTACTTACGATTATACTTAGGCCACAGGGTTCTAAAATAGAGAGACAATCCATAGTGATCGGGATAATACTGGCAACCAGAATTATGTGTACGTTTACCATTACCCGGCTCCCAAATTAAAACATACACTATACTCAATGTACGTTTACCAGTCCGGGTATCCCACTAAAGATTACGGAAATCAAATGTAAGTTTAACAATACCGGAAGACCTACTAAAGATACACGGTTAGAAATATTGGTTTAAGAGATACCTTCTATCAAAGGAATATTAAATCAGGCATAACACAGACGATACAGAATAAACATTGACATTTATACATAAAATTTGAGTGGGGGTGGGCAGTAAACATTCATTACTCTTCATTAAAATAAAACAAATGATTTGCTCCATAAGCCAAACAAAAGCGTCTAATATAAATCAATATCAATATCAAAATATCTATCATATCAATTAATTAAATCAGTTCATTTCGATATCAATTATTTTTTTGTTCTTTTGTAATAAGCATCTTCCAAAACATTTTGTTGTGGAAGATGAATATCCTCAATTTGAATGGTCGGTCCTCTTATCAGCATCAATATCAAAAAGCTTATTATATTTGATTTGAGAAGATGGATGAATACAAATTATCTTGATTGAATTCCTGGCACCTGTTGTGCCATGTTAATGTTAATATTTACAATATCATTTATTATAATAATAACTTATGTTATTGCAGTAGCCTTAGTACATCGGTATCAGTTTTAGCTAGTCACTAGGAATCCTAGATAACTACACTGTATCTTGCAGGGAACGTTAACTTTATATGACTCCGCAAATAGAAACGGTCGTATCCTACTCGTTATAATACAGTTACGTTCAGTTTTAAGCATAAACATTCGTTGGCAAACTCTTATACAATCATAAATTAAATATTTATTTCGGTTTTGTCGTCGTATTTCCACTTTATTTAGACAAATATAATTTGTTTTGGACATAATTATTTCATGATAAATATGATATGATTGACATGATCATATTTTCAGTATGACGCCATAATGCCGCTCTAGAAGACAATGCGATTGATGTTGCTAGTTTAGGTTGTGTTCTGCAGGTGATAGAAATAATTAATGGTTGGATAGTTTTACAATCAAGTTATATGTGACGTGGACTATGTTATACAGGGGCTCAGGTGGATCCACTGACGAGGCATATTTGATGCATTGTACAGTTTAAAAGATGAACATTCTAGTTGGTGTCAGGTATGGCGGGTATATAAAAAAATATGATGTGTTCAGAACGCGTTTTGATAAATGCATTAAACAATAAAATCAATTAAGCTCAATTTTGTTGAGCCGGGGATGATTTACATATTAAACATTAAACCTTTATAAGCACTATGATTTCAACATTGCTAGTCACAAAATGACTCTATAGTATAGCCCAGGTTATCATATAAAATACATTACATTTATATATATACATGGATAACAAAACATAACACTTACTGACGTTTCGGGGTTTTTTCATTTACTATTTTTTTACAAAGACTCGATTCGTGGCGTTAAATTACATTGTGTAATAAAGAATAAACGTGAGTAGAATATTGCAATATATTGCAATTTTAAGAATTCTAAATGGATTAAAAGTTGATTATATAACCGTAATTCTTTATTGGGCTTGACATCACACCATTGCTTTATCAACGCCGCCTCGTATCATTTACTCCCCTAATACAAGAATGATCTTTGGTAAAGTTGGTTTATTGTAAAAGCTGGGTTAAATTAAAATATGTTTGTAGAGACAATGAATTAAATGAAATTATGAAAAAGTGATGCTATCTTATGGAATCATATTGATAACCGTAGTAAATTCGTCTTTCAATACTGTAACAGAGTTTCTTGTTAAACTCTTCAGGCTTAATTAAGTAATTGAGATAATTAGTTACATTGAACTTGTAATCAAATAGAGTAATAACTATGATATATAATGGAAATATTAACTATAAATTGTAAATAACTGGTTCCTTTCAGTACAAGAAGGACTATCAAGACATGCTATGCTAGACAGGTATAATATAATAATCCAAGAATGTATGACGTAGTAAAGCCATGATGTTTTTGTTATGGGGGTTTCCCTGAAACTAATGCATATTCATTAAGGCACATAAACAAATAATATTATTATTCCTAATTTGGTGATGGGATAGATGTTTGTCATTGTTTTAGCTAGAAATCAGTAGATGCTAAATTCAATTCCATATTTGGTAATGAGTAGTAAAGATGTGGGGGTGGCATAGTAAATGTATCAGAATAAATAGTGAAGATGACTTGAGATCAAGTTAGTTTACTGCAGCGCCAAAGCTGAAGACTATGACCGCGAGCATATCAGAAAAACAGTTAAGATCCGGCATAGTCGTGAAACATAATTATTGTGAAACAATTAGAGATACTTCAATCTACATTGTGTTAACCAAGAAATTTACTTAAATTTGTATATTATATATTAATGAAATATTAATAAGTCAATACACAAGTTGTGTTTGCGAATTGAGTAATATTCTTCTAGTTCTGATAGCGTCAAAACATATCATCGAAATCACGAGACCAACGACAGTTCTGGGCAACCCGTTGAGAAGACGAGTACAGAAGCATCGTTACAAATACCTCGTCAACCAATTTTATTTCAAGCCTCAGTAACACGTTTTGAATTGACGTCCCTCATAGCAACAACAATGCTAGCAATTCTGAAATGGTACTTTAGGTCCTAGATTATGGACTTTACTAGTATTGTCCAATACTGAAACACCCATCGTTCGATACTGGTACAAAGTCAGTGTTCCAGTATCAGACGATACTGGGACATATCGCCCGATACTGGAACATAGAAGCGTTCCAGTATTGCTCTTTATGAAACACAATTTGGAGTTCCTGTATCGACGGATACAGTAACAGTAACATCGTACCAGTATCGAGCGATACTGGCAACTTTTATGTTCCAGTACTGAACGATACTGGTATACCAGTATCTGGGACCTAATGTACACTTTTGTCAGTATGTCTTTACAGTTTAACACAAGTATTTATTTCACTTCAACATTGTTCAAAACACCATATTGAAAAAATGGAATAAACAGGCGAATACAAGTGTCGGATAATCATTAGGTCATATACAGAGGAATTATATTGGTCCCATTGGTGACAATATGGTACAATTGCCTCGCCACCTGCTTGACAAATTAAGTTATGTTTCAACGAGACTTATTTCACATGCTTAGGGGTTTAATATCCCGATCTAGTTAGAAGAAAACCCTGGTCACAAATCAATATATTACTAGATTGTAAAAACGACGTCTTTGGACTTTTAATGCAATGTTCCTTGATTTAAAGGTGGATAGACCGATTAAATGAAGTTATTCCAATGCAAATTGAGAGTTCAATGTCAAATGAAAATCTTTAGTTTTCTCATTACCCTTATAAATATCAGGATTTAAAGATATTTCCATTAAATGATATGATGACAACATAATGGATAACCCCGTTAAAGTGGTATACAACCCAATATTTTCCGGAAAATTTGAATTAGTAGCTTTTAAGGAGGGTAGAAAGTGATGAACTCAACTCGTTTGATTTCATTTAAGTCGACGAAAAATGGTATCTGTATAATGTTCTGATGTGCAAAACTAATGATATTCGACTGGGCGAATGAAATAAAAACATTTGCGAATGTTCGAGTAAACATGTTCGATACAAATAACTTATTACCACAAATGTATTACTAAACTCGCATAAATTTGGTCCGCGTGTAATAAATCGAAATGATACAGTTTATCGTTGTTGTTGTATAATAATCCCGAATGAAAATTGAAAACGATACCAGTCTGTCTCTGTAGCTTCAGGTTTGTTTTAGTTCATCCTAAATTATTCGTAAGTCTGTCATTCTTCATATAATATAATTTATTGAATGGTTAAGACATATTATTCGGAACATATTAAAGGGATATTTGAATGATTGCGATACATACATACTTGTATATGGATGACATAAGAGCGGGGGCTGTTTAAAGCGACAATAAGTCAGCACTACTTACCTCAATGGTCGTAATAGGTTTTGATATTGCACTTAGTTTTCTGGGTAGCTTTTTTCCAGATTGCAGGTGCTGCTACAGCAAATGTTCTATCACCAAAGACCTTTTGTTTTGGCCCGGGTGATATTTTGGGGACTCACGAGCAGCTCAGTAGCTGATCTCGGAGCCCGTCATGGCTTGCCCGTCTGGACACACAATCCATTGCCTGGTGAAACATTGTTAACATGACACGAGAGCGGGGGCTGTTTAAAGCGACAATAATTCAGCACCACTTAAATTAATGGTCTAAATACACAATATCTAACACGGTTAATATGGGATTAACGTGATTTACATACGAAGAGCTTATTTCAAAAAGGCGCTAACTAACATTTTTTGTCGAAATTATGCTATGCGCAGAACATGAAGGAGAGTTACAAAATACATCTTTTAACCTTTGTTCTACATCTGTTGCATGTTCGGATCCAAAGTTATGGCGATATGCCATGGTATCCGGGGTTGTAAATTATGATTCCTTTCCCCAACTTTTTGAGTCATTGCACACCAGCTGTTATTATAGTGCCTCCTACAGCGCTTTGGGTACCTGCTCTGGCCCTTTGGATAACCCGGTTTTGACTAGGGTGTGTTGTAGCAAGGCCGTCACACTAGTGGAGTCATTGTCAAATGTAATACATCCAGTTTTTTCTTTATATTCGTGAATTAAAGTACAAAAATTAATACATTATATAAAAATAGCACAGTCTGCTTTTTGAACGAGCACAATTGGTTTGATATATCTTGACTTATATATTAGAAAGCATTTGATGTTCACAGTATGTCATACTCAGTAGCTGTCTATAAATAGCTTTCAAACTTCAATAATAATAATGTGGGCGAGCAGCAGCAAGCCCAAAGTGTTAAGTTCATAATTTGCTATGTTATAAAAATTATACTTTAAACTTCAATTTGTTATAAAATTAGTGCTGATTCAGATTTTGTGAAATAAATTGTTCAAATTTCGAAAAAAATCACAATTATACTATTGCTTGAGCAGGTTTAAGTTTTAAAAATGAGCCCAAAAAATAGGATATTGAACAACCCTCGTGTGGCAACACTCTAATGCCTTTGTCAAGGGAGGAGGCCCGCAAGCAATTTCCACAGCATGTGGGTTCGTCCGTGGACGGTGCAATGTAGGTCTCCCAATTCCTGGTTGAAATGACACACAGCGCCCAAATTGTATGTTCTGAACATGTTTTAGCGAGGTTGTATAAAGAATTTCTAGATTTGAACTTCAATTTGTTATAAAGATTAGTGATAAGTATTTCAGATTTTATAAAATAAAATGTTCACATTTTGAGGAGGTGTCGATATAGCATTTCTAGATTAGACTTTAGTTTCAAGTAGTAGCCCAATTGGGCTGCATTAAACATGCTAAATAAAACGCGTCAAGGCTATATGCCTGTATTGGCTAGACAAAGTCAGGATTCATGTTCACGGAGCAATCTTGGCCTGTCATTGCAGTCAAAAACTAAATTCCAGTGGCTCAAATTATAAAGGCGATGGAACTGTAATGGAAAAGATTATTATATTTTATTTGAGAAGTTGGATGAAATACCCTGGGTCCCTGTTTTAGACATATTAATGTTATTATACAATGTTGTTATTAATTATAATAATAACTGACGTATTGAGGGATTGCAGTGGCCTTGGTTGATCGGTATCAGTGTCAGCTAGTCACTAAGGATCCGGGATAACTACTCTGTATCTTGCAGGGAACGTTAATGTTAGATGACTTTGCAAATAGAAACGGTGGTATTTAACTCCTAATAATGCGATAACTTTCAGTTTCAAGCATTACATTCGTTGGCAAACTTTATAAAATCATTAATACAATTTTCATTTCGGTTTTTCGCCGTATTTCCCCTTTATTTAGATACAGTCAAGTATAATTGTCAGCATGCAAGCGGCATGGAAATCCAATTTGATTTGGACATATTTCATGACAAAAGTGATATGATTGACATGATCATAGTTTCAGAATGTCGCCATAATGCCGCTCTAGAAGACAATGTTATTGATGTTGCTAGTTTATAAGGTTAAACAACAGGTGATGGAAATGGTTGGATAGTTTAACAAGCAAGATATATGTGACGTTTGTTGGATTATGTTATACAAGGGTTCAGGTCGATCCATTGACGAGGCATATTTGATGCATTGTACAGTTTAAAAGATGAACATTCTATATATTTGGTGCCAGGTATGGCAGGTATTTGAATCGTATGATGTGTTCAGACCACGTTTTGATCAATGCATTAAATAATATAATCAATTAAGCTCAATCTTGTTGAGCCGGGGATGATTTCAATATTAACATTAAACCTTCACAATGTACATAAAGTTGATATGTGTATATTTTGATCTTGTCTTCTTGTCTGAAAATGCAAAAATAGATAGAGTATCACGCAATGTATTATGTATTATTTTTACATGGATATCAGAATATAACATACCTGATGTTTGGTTTTTTAATTTACTACTTTTTGCTAAGACTCGATTCGATTCGTGCATCTGGTGGCGTTAAATTACATTAATTAATGATGAGTAAACGAGTAGAATAATGTAATGAAAGACCTGGGACATATGCCGATAATTCATACCAATATTAAGAATTGTTATTTATATGGGCCTTCCAAACGGTACAATAAAAGTGCGTATTGAATCTTATGCACAAAGTTCTCGGATGTGCGTCCAATATTCAAAAACTATTGCCGTCCTATATTCTTTGTGCGGCGCAAAAGATGTGCGCGTGAGTATTATATATGTGCAGAGAAGGTCAGTTCGGGCTAAATTATTTATTTTTTATAATAACAGTCTGTTATATAAATTATAATAATAATATTGAATGTCTTATTTTTGGGTGATACAAGAATATATTGCACTCGCTATAAAAATATTGCACCCCCCCCCCCTCCCCACCCCACCCTACCTACCCTCGGACTTTGAGGGTAAGGCGGTACCCTCATTTTTTTCCTGTCAAAATTAGCGTAAGGAATGTAAAAGCGATCACTCCCTAGGTCACTGTCCTTAGTTAACAAACTTGATTTTCCCAACATCTATTTACTGTAAAAGCCCTTTATAGACTACGAAATATGCGAGGTGCGTTTATAACGTAAATGGGCTACTAAGAAAACAATATTGCATTAACGTTCTTATATTTCCCTTGATTTAAAAGCTGCGAAGTCATGTGAAAAAGAATAACGATGAAGTCATTGCAAAGTCAGTGACACAACGAGCGCACTTGAGCTTTCTGAAAGTATCCCTACTGCACTTTACCGTGAAGGTCCAAATGATAACAATAGTAAGAATATTCAGATGTATTTCTCCAGATTACTTTGTGAAGACTAGATGCCTTTTTAAAAAGGTTCGAAACTACTTATTGATACTGGCAAACAAAAATAATTTTGAGGGAATCAAAATAATTTTGACGCGATAGTTCGAGTCTCCTCTAAGATAGGATATCTTTCTTTTTGATTGGCATTGTTCATTAAAAGACTAAAACAACCCACCATTGATTCGGAAACCACACCATAGCACGTTGACACTCAATGTGTACATCACATTATGTATGGTCAATAATGGAATCGTCAGAGATGTGCCAATATACGGCATCATAAGTCGTGAGTTATTACCGATTCCATTTTGTCTTTTTGTGGCATTTTCAACGACTATGACACAAACTACTAAGTACCACTAGATTTCACTCGGCATTACATATCTAACAAGGTTATTGACTGAGTTGATATCAGCCTGTAGCATCCATTAATATCCAAACGCAACATTTCATGTAGGTTGATACATAGATTGAAACCACTTAACATCTCTTGTTGATACAGAATAGTGTGTGTTTACTTGTAATATCTATGGAGGGGCATCTTGACACACTCTAGCTGGCCACTTATCATCTTAGCTCTAAAATAGGTCCCATTACATGTCTGAATCAGATAACTCGAGTGGCTTTCCTGACACCCTATTAGTCTTCCAGCAGGGACTGTTAATCGATAATTGTTCTGAACTGCTATGGCGTTTTGAATGTTTCCATGCATCGTAAACCTGATTGATTCTGCTTGGGAATCCTCTTATCACTTTGACATTTTATAAGTGTGCCCCGTTCGTTGTCGATTCCATTAAGTAAAGTCAATGCTTATTATGGACAACGACTAGCTCTTAACTTTAACATTTGCCTTTCAAGCAAAGAGCGGGTATAACATCTGATAGTCGTTCCTCTATTGATTGTTAAGTGAATGATTTTCTGTGTTTTGACAGAGTGAAGTAACGCTTTGGGAATTGTATGCACATTTAAGATGCCGCGAAGTCTGGTCAAGCTTTTCTAAAAGAAACCTCAGCATTCTTTCAAAATTGACAGTAAATAATAATGTTATTACCCACAAGATAGTAGCGAACGTGTTCCTCCACCTTATCCACAAGTCGAAACGTATGCAGTGACAGTCGACAATAGCAAATCCAAGCAGCACATAAGAACCACGACTACGAGACGATACATTATCAAACATTTGTATGACAGCACTTACCTTTAATTGGGAACATTGTCTTTCGTTAAAATCTATCAAGTTCCTACTGATACTTGGGGGAGATGTGACTTATGCACAATTTATTTTTCAGGAACTGAAACTGCTGCCTAAATTGCTAAAACAGCCTGCACGTGCAATGTTTATGTAATATCAATAAGTCGAACTGTCAATTTAGTTTATTTAGATAACACCTGTAACTAAAGTTGTGTTACTGAACGCATCGATCCATATTGCCTAATGTTCGCATTTTTGGGCACTTTAAAGCCATTTTGCAGAATTACGGAGGTTTTAGAAATCGCTTTCATTAATCATGACATGTTGATGGGATTATTTGTATGCTCAAAACTATGTTTTAAACACCGAATTAACAATGAAACTCATTACGCAATGACATGCTCTACTCACCTATATTAAACCATAGATACAAACGCGGAAAATGATATACTGACTAATATTCTTTAAAATCCTACTTTTTATCTTTGTCTGTTATCCTCCTAAGGCCAAACTGATTCCCAAAGGATCCCAATTTATCACAAAATCGTTTTTTTGTTTTTGCCGAAACTTACTACCATTACGCAAAACGAGGAGTGAGTTAGTGTTGTACGCCCTTAAGCTTGTTTGAATATATCAGTTTTATGTAAATCCTTTCCCGGGTGTCAAAATATTAGACCGACTCCCTCCGGCATCATTTTTGTCATGTCCATCAATTCAAGGTTTATTAAACATATCATATCGCAGCAAAAAGCTAAATTACAACAATATTGTCGATCAATGTTATATATATAACAATAGAAACAACATAGTTATAAAGATGACGTAGCGTGCATAACAAACTACCCACCTACTCTTACAAATGTATTATGTTTGATTCAAGAGATTGACTATATTGTGATTATATTGGGATTAGTTGTGTTTCTATATCCTGTAAGCCACTCGCTCTTCCATTTAGTATGTCTAAATAAATGGTATATTATATAGAAAGGCGGAGGGCCCTTGGCGGAACCTGCATTAGGACACACTTTGAAATAAGCTTGCGCTAACTTGTTTGAAACAGTCCAAGCTTTTCTTAAGTGACTCCCACGCACTAGATGAATCGACACCGCCTTAATGATTGCCAATTGAGCGCATAATGAATATTTTCGACTAACTGAGCTAATTGCAAGTCACATGCACATAACGTGATGACTGTACAGATCCATATGCCATGATGGTACAGTATACTGAACACCACTCAGTGTAGGCCTAGCACGCACATACTATATAAAAGCGTCCAACAATATCGTGAGCTGTCTAATATCAATTAGACCAACTTAAATGCTCCTTTTTATCTTAATATCCGCTCGCTTGACTTTTCAAACAACGCCTTTGCTTAACCTACACAAATGTTTGCCCCGAACTGACCAAATGGTCGGCGACTGATGACTGGAGGCTTATTATCTGCCCCATGAAACCCTGGTATCGCCTTTAGCTATTTGATTTAATCTGTCGAACCTGATTTAAATTATAGTCATGTTCATTTGGCCGCGTTTTACTCTATTAATTCAGCCCTTATAAACTATCAAGTTTGAAACATCGATTTCGTGTGATATTTTACACTCGTTATCTTTATTAGTAACGCATGTTCCCAATTGCTTAATATCACAGGCAATCGGAATACTTATTTCACACTCCTCACATGGAATTTTCTTAATGTGTGCTTTTTAAGAACAACACATTCTCCCGATGAGGGTGCGTAAGGGTTTAACTGAATTATGCCATAACATCATTGTTATATCTTTGCTAACAAAGTAAAGCGGCACGTACCACATGATATCCAGTTGGTCTAATATTCAATTTTATCTGAATTTAATTATCACTTGAATATTTGTGCTGATTACTTCGTGCAAGATTTTGCCTATTGGTAACACCGATTACTGCCTGTTTATAATGTTGCTACATATTTTTGTAGTACACCCTATACGTTATAACAACATCATAGGCTTTATTGGCATAATTATAATATCATTATAATATCATTATGTAGATTTTACACGCGAACAGATCTGCACAGTGATAGCACTCCTTTAGGTAACCATTAAACTTAAAAATATCACCAATATACTTTTAATAAGAGAGTGTTTAAACAATTCAAAATTACATCCAGGCAAGCCTCAATCCTACTCTGATCTAGGTGCGTGCGTCTACTATGTTGTAGTGGATATTATTTTGGTTGCCGCTTTGGTTGCCTTCTGCAATATTTCTTGAGCTGTCCATACTATTATTAACTAGAAAATCAAATAAGAAAGAATATAAAGATGTGTTTAATTACCTAAAAGTATGCGAAACACTATGGTTGAATTTCATAACTATAACATTATTTAAAAAGCAATTTTTAAACTATAAAATTAAAATAGATTAACTAATTTTTAGACTATAAAGTTGAAATAGATAAACTCATTTTCAAACTTGAAAATTAAAAATAAGGTTGAACTAAAGTAGAACGGTTTGGTATAATTTATTAACATGCGTTTTATTCCGTAATGGTATGCGAAAACACTGAAGTTGAATTCCAAAACTATAACATTCTAGGGTTACCATGAGAAGGAGAAAGAGCTAACTTTCTCTTAGAGAACCCTTTACAAACTAGAACATTTACAATTATACAAGCTTGTTTTAACAAGCCTTGTTTTCTTTGATCTGATGACATGTTGGGCTGCCAGCTGTGATTCCTACGGTTACCCCTTCGTTGGTCGTAGTGGTTGTTTCGTCTTTTTCTTGGGCGTTCAGTCTTCTCTGGCATGGCTGGCTCAGGTTCGTGTTTCCTCTTCTTGAACCGCCGAAAAATTTGAAGAGTTATGTTGTATTCGACGCTATCGTCGTAATCATATGTACCAACAATAACACTATTTTCGAAACTATCGAACCATACAAGTAAAGCGTAATGCACTTTCGATTACCCATTTGTGTATGCAATTAAATGCTCAATTACACTATGTATTAAAAGAGAATTTGCAGGTGTTGGTGTAATCATGAACTCATTAAGATCCATCATTACAATAACTATTATAGTTGTAAAACGTATCCCTTCAATTTAAACACATTCCAAGTTTAAAAAGAATACCAGCTTTTTGAAACTTCGATTGCCAAAATGAAATCACATTTATATGTATAGACTTGATTGGAGATGTATTCTTTTGATACGTATGATAGAAATAATTTCATATCGCCCGGAGCCCGCTTGGTAGTCAACTCTTCACTTTCTTTAAATGATTGATATACTTATTACAAGTATTATTGCTCATCATTCATGACGTTAAGCCATGAGATTTTAGTCAGTTAAACTTGAATAGAGAACACCTGTTTTAAGACTTCATAACTACATGTATTAGTTGATAAATAGGGTGACACATTTCTCGGTTAATATTGTACCTAAGAGCACCCGATGTCAAGACATGCCCCCCCCCCCCCCCCCCCCCCCTCCCTTGATTTTCGGAGGAAAAAAGAAAGGGGAAGGAAGTAAAGAGAAAGAAAGGAAAAGAAAGGAGGAAAGTGTTTTATACGAATCGGGAATCAGGGGAGGGGCGGTACTCAAGGCCGGATCCAGACGATGGCGCGGCGGCCGCGAGAAATCATAGTTGTAAGACCCTTGGTATCTTTCGAACACACCGGCAACACGAAAATGCGTCCCGGGATCCGCCGCGGTGTTTCTTGAAAAAGCCGTATATTTGCAATTATATTTGCAGAGAAAAAACCCCATTTGTTTACATCGTGTCGCGAAAAATAGCTAACAATTCAGCTAAAAATCATGTTTTTAGTGGACTAATTTCATTGGAGGCCAGCCACATGGACCACCGGATACTCGCGCTTCACGCTCACAATGTTATTCAACATTACAACATTTTGGGCCTCCTACCCACAAAACAGGGGTAAATGGGGAACCTGTTTTTCAACATAACAATTCCAACCATTTATATTTAATTAAAGAACATATCAGTATTATATTATGCACAGCTTCTTTCTTACATATAAAAAATAGCTATGCATTATTAAAAAAACCAAAATATTGACTGGAAATGAAGTGGTGGCTTTTCAATCAAATATTGGTCAAAAGTATACACCAGATCGCACCAAATGGGTTCGAAAATTGAACAAAATCCACTTGTGAGGGGTACTCTCCCTGTCCGCGCTAGCGCCGCTATCGTTACATTTTTTACCATACTTAAATATTTTGGCCCATAGAATTTTCTGGATCCGTGTCGGCTGTTCCCCAAATCACAACTACCACGCTACGCCCTGACAATGAGCATCTCGTTGTGATTGAATCCACTGCCTCTAACATGTACAGCGTTTTGACTTATATGAAGTTTTAGAGATTCTCAAAGATAAAAAATTCAAACAGCGCAAAATGGTAACTAACTTAATAGTTTAATAGTCTTTCGGACGTCATTGTACTGAGTATTCAACTTGTTTTTCTTAAAAACAGACAGTGCTAATTATGTGGTTTCTTATTTCACCAGTCTCTCGGCAAATCTAAACACTTCAAGTGTCAAGTAATAATTGACGGACTGGAGAGGTTTTGATTCCAATGGATGGCCTCTTTTCACACGTATTATAGGGTACTAGTAATCATGTATGAACTCGCCAATAACACCACTTTGTTTAACGAGTAGCATACTTTTGGGTGTAATATCATCTATCAGATCAGTTTGATTCAAACAGCCATATTAACTCGAAACAAGAAGGTAAATATTGCAATGGCATCATGTAATTTTGAAATGAGAGGCCCCAGGGTAAAGCTTGTAATTTAAGATGGAAAATACACATTTTGCATAGTACATGTATACAGGAGAAGCTCATTTGGGAGAGGAGGAGCAAGAACCCCCACAGGACGTCCACTATAGTCAACGGTAAAGAATTGCAATATTTGGTACTGTTATGATCGCATAATACGCGTAAACACGAATGTGCAGTTCCCATTGGTGAAATAGAATAGCACAAAGAAGATTTCTTGAGCAACACCAGCATGCTTCACTTTCATCACATGACCACTAGTTTTTGTCACCAGTCTACTGGTTCCCATTGATATTACATTGCAACGGAAGGCTTATAATGTTGTTAAACGAGGGTCCTTAAGATATCCTTCTGTAAGTATCTTGTTTTTCTTAAAGACCCTTTTATTTTTTTAAATACCCCCCCCCCCCCCCCCTCCCCCTGTTACGTACGCCTTGTACGTATCTGTAAATGGCGAAAATGATGGACGACCCCTTACATAATCTCATTTCATAATTGGCTGATCAGAACAAAACAAAAGTTACATTCAGCCAAGATTAAAAATTGTAACACCTTTGTGCAGGTCAGACATCTCTATCTGTTAATTACTTTAACACAGGTGCAAGGCAGACGATCTCCATATTTTAATTACTTTCACACCTGTTTCGCACTGTTTCGCACTGTTTGTTTTGAGGGAAATCCTGTAAGTACCGTGGTGTTGCTTAACATGCTGGACTAAATATGTAATCATCTTTGAGAGGACTTACTTACACGCACTTCAGATTGGCCCTATTGTATATATGGCGTCAATAATACAGCCTACACGCTCATTATTTAGCATGCGCGCGAGGGCCAGTGCTATGGAAGGCGTAAGGCCTTCCGTACAGTGCTGAACTTCTCTTCCGGCGATGCAGCGACTATAACCAGGGAGTTGTTATTAGGAGGAGGTTGCAGTAAACATTTAATCCGAGTTAAGTACCTCTCGAGTACCAGTAATCTGCTTACGCCTTTGTCCCAGCATGGTCCCAGCGAGAGAACTTGAATAGCCCGCACGATTGAAATGGTTCATTCAGAACAACATGCGTTACGATCACTGATACAGCTGAACGAACACAATCTATTGGAATGACCCTGAGTGACCTGTAGTATAGCTCATTCTTTGAACAGTAACAATTGTATTGAAGGTCATGCATTGAATTGATCTGAACAACGTGAGTGACGTGGCTACTCTCTATCCGCGATCTGGATTAACAGATTACGGTCTATCAAAATACTCCATTCATGGTGAATCGATCGTAACGTACGTAGGGACAATAGAAGCCATTACTGACGCGATGGTGGTAGAGATCGCATATTTTTGGCGGCGAACCATCTAGCTTGCTGAAAAAAAACACGCATCCTAAATTGGATATCCTACAATCTTAAACTAGTAGTTATTGCGATTTATTCCGTTTGAGGGCGCTCAACGGAATAAATCGCAATAACTACTAGTTTAAGATTGTAGGATATCCAAGTTATAGTTTTAAATCGCAATAACTACTAGTTTAAGATTGTAGGATATCCAAGTTATAGTTTTAGCTTGTGCCATCCTTGTTTTTACCTCCCCGACCACCAACCCCCTGAGTGTTTTGGCATACCATTATATATAAATATGATTTCCAAGGTGTCATATCTATTTATATTTTTGAGATATCGACCGTGCTGTATTATGGGAGTTACTAATTTTCAGCAGCCAGGTACCCTTTTTCAGATCGCTCGCGATCTATACCCCTTTGGCATTACTGACCACCCTCCTCTTAATAACAACTCTCTGCTATAACTTTTACGCTCTCGAATATGATTTAAGATACTATTGACACGCTTGTAAATGCTGAACGATACATGTACGAGTCTTAGTCTGATAACTTATAATAACAGTTATGCATGTTCGGGATAGTTATCAAAATGACACCTGATTCAGGTGACCCGAAACTCCGACCGTAGGATATGACTAATAATCGAGAGGTTGGCTGAACAGCTTAGTATTCATTTTGTATTTAGTACTCGGATCACTTAATCCTAACACTAGAATGATTTTCTTTTATAAATAACAGTAAATCCGGGTTAAATAAAATATGTTTGTAGGGACGATGAATCAAATGAAATAAGTTTTCATTTGTTCCCAACACAATCAGAGACTGGAACTCTTTACCGCAGAATATCACATCAATAACAGAACTAGAACCCTTCAGTTTGTTCCACAAGGGATGTTGAGTAGTATCTGAAAGAAGAAGACGAAACATTGTATGGCAGAAAAATAGGGTAAATATCGAATTTATAATTGAAAGATGATGCGAGGCAAATATGCCTATTTTCGTTTGGATTAGCGCCCTCCTGATTACTTATTATTATGCTTAGGCCAAAGGATTTTAAAATAGAGAGAACATCCGATTGTGGTCGGCAAGGATTACAATCATTTACCGTAGTAGTGATCGCGATAACACTGTCAACAAGAATTAGGTGTAAGTTTACCATTTCCCGCCTTTTACAAATTAAAAATTACACGATGCTCAATGTACGTTTACCACTCCGGGTATCCCACTTAAGATACACGGAATTCGAATGTAAGCTTACTACTTCCGACACCAAATTAAAAGATACACGATGGTCAATGTACGTTTACCACTCCGGGTATCCTACTAAAGATACACGGAAATCGAATGTAAGCTTACTACTTCCGACACCCCCACTAAAGATACACGGTTCAGAAATATCTGTATAAGACTGTCGAAGGCGTATCAAATCAGGCATTTACATAGACGATACAAAACAAAATTGACATTTAAACGTAAAATTAGATTAGGAATGTGCAGTAAACATTCATACCGCTTCATCAAATAAAAACAAATGATCTGATCCATAAGCCAAACAAAACAAGTCTTTTAAATATCAAAATATCTATTTTATCAATTAATTAAATCAACTTAAATCGATATCACACACTGACCGTCTCAAAAAGACGTTTTGTCGGTAATATGCTTCTTTCAAAACCGTTTGCTGTTGAAGATGTACATTCACAATTTGATTTCAGAGCAAGATTACGTGACTCGATCCTCTTATCAGCTTCAATATCAAAAAGATTATTATATTTGATTGAGAAGTTGGATGAATACAAATTATCTTAAATTAAATGCCATGGCTCCCTGTTTTAGACGTATTAATGTTAATATTGTCAATGTTGTTTATTATAATAATAACTAATGTCTTGAGGGATTGCTGTGGCCTTGGTAGATCGGTAACAGTTTCCACTAGTCACTAGGGATCCCAGATAACTACTCCATATCTTACAGGGAACGCTAAAGTTAGATGATTTCGCAAGTATAAACGGTCGTATGCAACTCGTAATAATACAGTAGCGTTCAGTTTCAAGCATTACACTCGTTGGCAAACTTTCATAAAATCATTAATAACATTTTCATTTCGGTCTTGTCGCCGTATCACCCCTTTGTTTCGATACAGTCATGTATAATTTACAGCATACATGCATGCGGCAAGGAAATCCAATTTGTTTTGGACATATCTCATGACAAACCTGATATGATTTACAAGTGTTTGGGGTCACTATGTCGCCATAATGCCGCTGTAGAACTTAATGTGAGCAATGTTGCAAGTGTAGGTTGTGTGAAACAAGTTTATACAGGTAAATCAACAAGTGATAGCAATCATTAATGTTGGGTTAATTTTACAAGCAAGATACGAGTTAAATAAAGGTTCAGGCCGATCCACAGACGAGGCATATTTGATGCATTGTATAGTTTACAAGATAAACATTCTAGTTAGTCAGGTATGGCAGGTATATGAATAATATAATGTGTTCAGGAAACGTTTTGATAAATTCATTAAACAATATAATCAATTAAGCTCAATCTTGTTGAGCCGGGGATGATTATTCGCCGGGGATATTATTATGATGTAATTGGTTAATTAAAGTAACAAAGTAACAAAACTAGATATTTTTGTTGTTGATTTATCTCAAAAGTAGTAATCATGACTTAGGCAATTATTTTATTAACCCTAACACATTTGGAATGGAAATGTTGAAAAAAATATCCGAGGGTGGAAATGGGCGAAATTTAGCGAGAAAAACCGGACTTGCCGCGCCGACGACAGGATTCGATCCCGGGTCCTCCAGCATGGATGACGGGGTCTTAGTCCACTCGGCCAGGGAGTCACGCGCCCGCAATTTACAATTCCGTGCGCATATATCACCTGGTGTCAGTGCCCGGCGAGACTGAGGTGACACGTGCCTCCAGCATAGTTTTCAAATGGGATTTCATGGGGTTCAGGGCTGTAAGGGTTATGCTGACGATATTATAATTATGGTAACCTGGATAAACTGAAGTTTACTGTAGAAGCATTTTGTCACTAGCAAAGTTGATATCACAGTGCTTATAAATGTGTTTTTTGTTTGAAGGAGGGGTCCCGCAAGCACAATACTGTGCTTTGTATGTTAGAAAAATTACTATCAAGCCCAACTTGCGTGGTTATATAGAACAAAGCACCACACTTATGACAACAACCAATAAAAACTGCCATCTCTCACCATTTACAGCATAATAACATGTTAATACAAGACAAACCATATGGCTATGCTTATTCTAAAATTATAAAAGTTCTTCGAAATTCACTATATTTACATTTTTTACATCCAGATTCTAGCACTACAACCTTTCTTAACTTATAAAACAGTCGCAGTCAAAATAGTCACTTTATTGATTTAGGCAATGCAATAAATATGCCTAAGTCACACGCGTGACTTAGGCAATAATCCTTTTGATTTGGTAGCACGATTTAGAGTTGAATATTTACCTAGGCACTTAAACCATAGGTGCCTCTCATGCTAAAGATGCTAAAGAGCTGATTTAGGCAAAAATCTCAATTTGTTAAAAAAATGACTTAGGCAATTATTTTATTAAGCTGACGATATACATGTACATTAAAATGATATGTGTATATTGTTTATCTCGTTTTCTTCTCCTATGAAAATGCAAAAAAATTGATAACGTATCGCGCAATGTATTATGTGGGGTTTTTACATGGATAACAGAATATAAAATACCTGATGTTTCATTTTTTATTTTACCACTTTTTGCTGATACTCGATTCGTGCATCTAGTGGCGTTAAATTACATTAATTAATGATGAGTAAACGTGAGTAGAATATTGTAATTAAGGATCTGGGACATATGCTAATAATTCATACCGATATTCAGAATTGTAAATGGCTTAAAAGCAGCTGGGTTAAATTAAAATACGTTTGTAGAGACAATGAAATTAATGAAATTATAAAAAAGTAATGCAATGTTATTGAATCATATCGATAACCGCAGTAAGTTTGTCTTTCAATACCTCGTCGTCAAAGGTTGTTTTCAAGCCTCTATAAATCGTTTTTTTATCGACGTCTCTCATAGCAACAACAGTGCTATCAAGTTTGAACCGGTGATCTCTTGGTTACAAATCTTGTTATTGTGTTAATAATTAGTGTCTACAATAATATTTATATAGAAAGTATTACTATACTATTTAAAAGTAGTGTTTATCTCCATTATACACTGTACCAAATACCTTATTAAAAAAAAAGAAGGCGAATACATATGTCGGAAGGCCGTACACACAGAAAACACTATGTAAAAAAGTATGTAAATATAGAACTCCATAATTATTATGTAAGAGTTTACATAAAACATGTAATATATACCCAAGCTTGTGTAAATTCCTATGCAAAAGCTTTACACAACTGTTTACATAGTATTATGGAGTTCTATTTTTACACAGATTGTGTATTTTTTTACATAATTTGTGTATTTTTTTTACATAGTGTTTTCTGTGTGTACACCGCTAGAATTATATTGGTCCCAATAATTGCTACACCTGCTTTACAGATTAAGTTCTGTTTCAAAGAGACTTATTTCACATGCTTATGGGGTTCAGTATCCCGATAATCTAGTTTTGGGGGGAAATAGGGTCATCCTTTAAGAGAAGCCCACACGGTGTATGACATACCAGTTACTCAATATTGGAATATATATTATATACTCATTGGAAGCTACGATTGGAGGTGGTTGGCGTACCTGCTTTGATCAGGAATCCATTTAATTATAGTTTTATGACAAACACGAACTAAATGCACGAGAAATCGCAGGAGAAATGGGAATACCTAATATAACAGGGAAGGACAATATTTCAAATAAATGCTATAGAATAGGTAGCTCTTATCAGATTGCCCTTTAATCATACTTTCCTATGATTTACGCATGTACTAGCTAACTTGAGACAATTCAAAGGAACAAATATATTAAAATAGAATATAGCTGCCTATTTCAATTTATACATAACAAACACTTGAAGGTAGGAATTCTGATATCCAATAAGTTAATCTATAAACACAATTGGTTATTAAAAGTAGTGTTGTAGCGCAAACACACTTATTTCATCCGGTATGCATTCACAATTATACTATCATTAAAAGGAATCCTAGGGAGTACAATACCTGGCGTCATGCCGATAAAAAGTTATGGAACAATCAATTTGCCACCAACATAATTGTCCCACCGTACCATGACTTGATATGTCACCCTTTTCATGGATTTGTATTCAAACAGAAGCTTTTAAGGTTTGACATTCAGAAGATTGTCGAATAATTAATTTACGATTAGGTTCATCGACCTTGATGCATAAAGATGTTTCGATTATTAAAGGTGCAAGTCGTTTACAGAATTTTATCATGTAACAAGGCAACCTATACAAATATTATTCACGCTCAATACAAAGGGCGTAACAGTAGAAAGGTTTGTCTAATCTACCACCCCATACATTGAATTATTTGAAGTTTTGGCAAATCAATATGCAATGTAAGACCTTTTCGAAGACACTTTTGCTCTACGGCTGTAAGTAAAGACTTACAAGTTTACCTTTATAATCCCCTACGATTATGTTCCCACTCCCTTAACACTTTCGGACCGGAGATTTGACATTTCGCCGGTGATAAATAATCTAAGGATGTTTTAATTCCCACTATGTGGTCCAATTAAAAGACTGCAAAGGACAAAAGTATGCCCCAAGAGCATAAACTAACCTTCATAACCCTGAAAATGGGCCACATAGTCAGCAGTTGACAACATATTAGATGATTTATTACCAGTAAAATGTCAACATCACCGGACCAAAAGTGTTAAGGGATGGGAACATGAGTGTATATAATAACAAGGAAATACAATGAAAACAGATTTCAACTGCTCAAATCAAATATCACTATGACATTAACAAAGTGGCATTGCAATATAAGACTAGCTCATCGGTGTGGATATAACTAGTAATAAATTGTAAGGAACCATAACACATGTAAAAAGGATCACATGCACATGAAATATTATGTAAATCATAAAATGAAACCTTACAATACAGTTTGACAAACACGGATTGTCTAGATATACAATCCACCGATTAAATGACAAAGATTTAAACAGTGTTACATTTCACAGTCGATTACAAATTGTATTCCCTTCATACATTACCAAAGATTTATGATCTTATCATCACGACGTATGATAAATTAAATGATATTATGCCTAATACCGGGTGCTTAAAAATTGGAATATGTTTGTTATTATGATCATGATCGTAGTTGCATACAACCTAATATTGATTGCATATTATAATTTTGATAGAGGAACATAACACCCAAATACCCCCTAAAAATGTTAAAAAACACAACAACCACCCCCCTAAAAACAACAACACAAACACCGTCCACCCAACATGAAATAATAAAACCTTTCCAAATAGAACACTGTAGAAACATATAACAGAATCCAAGTGTGTACAATCATCATTTTCTATCTAGAAGTATTTTCGAACAAAATATGCCAACAAAATCATTTTCTTGATTGAAACAATGTTGTTGTTTTTTAGAATATAAAAGTGTCCTGTCAGTGTTATAGTTTTTAAGATGGACGACTGTCATTGAGTGCGCCGATGTCCTTTTAATGTTTATAAATATCACATGCTATATGTTTTATTTCATCCTAAACTGTTTAGAATTAGGATGAGAATAATGCAACTAATATTGGTATTGTTTTTCCCATGATGAATCTTCAATCCATGTATTTCAAAAACGCTATTTGAGCTCGTACGCATGATGCCAGACGCATTATAAGGATTATATCAACGCATGCGCAGAATACATGAACGTATTGTTGTATTATCGATGATCTTTTGAATTTAAGTCATAAACCACAATGGTCACATATAGTAGTACCATTTCAACAATTGGCCGTTTCTAATGATCTTATATGGTGTTGTATGACCATGATACCGTTGTCCATACAATTTGTTTGATTTCATTTATACTCGAGTCAACGAAACATTGTATCGGTATTTGCTTTTATGTGCAAAATTCATTGCAGTTGACTGGGCAATTCAATTCAATTCGAATGTTTGAATTGACGCATCCAATAAAGAAACATTAATTAGTATTACAAACGCATTACTAAACTCTCATGATATTTGCAGACTAGTTCTATTAAGAAACGGAAATCCATTTGGTTATTCATTCCAATCATTACCTTTTTTTGCTGTGATCGTACGTGTACTGTATGTTTATAGTAATTCCGAAACGAACCTAGTCTTTATCGGTAGCTTTAGGATGGTCTTATCATCCTCAGTTATCAGTAAGTCATTTTATAATAACGTATTATTCTTTAAAATGTTTTGCCAGATAGCATTAGTTTCAAGTGGACATGCCGCCAAGGGACGATGATCATGTTAAATTATAGTCATGATAGTTAAAATAGAGTCGGTCATTTATTGAAGAACTGATGGTTTTAGATCACGAGTATTCAATTGTGGTTAGTTTTGGTCCAGATAGGATTAGGACTGGTGAAAGGTTATAGACACTCGAATGCTAGGCGTAGTGTCGGTGACGGATGATTTCTTACTGGAATCGTATACAGGCAACGTATTATACGAATAGCAGTTGTTGCTTATTTGTATTTATCAAGGCCAAATGAACGCTACCACATCTGTATCAAGATGTACAACTTCCCGGATGCGATTTTTTTTTTACTAGTAAACATTTGTACGGTCTCACAAGTAAAATCAGTTGACTTTTCAACAACAAAAAATGAAAAATCATTTTATTCAGTGAGTTTTGCTTTACTCCGTATTAAAACGAAATAAATAAATGTTACAAATGTTTACTAGTAAAAAAAAAATCGCTTCCCGGATATACCACATTTCACAACGTAAATTGTACAGATACTGGTTCGAAAATTATTAATACTTCCCGACCAATAATACAATTATATTTCAATTAATGTGACCGACCAATTTTTTTATCGACGGACGAGTGTGATATCTTTATTGAAGAAAAAAAATGTCGACTGTGTTTATAGTAGTTTCACGAACTTTGGCCGGTTTGCCATTTCAGTTTTGGTAATAAACATGATCAAAATGGAAGCGGTGATTTGGAATCTTTAATATGATCATTAGCACATATTCATTCATTTTTTCATTCATTTTATTATTTCCATCATAATAAAAAGCCATTTAAACAACATTAAAATACAAAAACGATGGAGGAGATGCAACAAAAGGCAAAGCCTGAGGAGGTGTTGCACCACCTTTACAAGGAAAAATATGCATAATCAAAACAGAAGAAATCAAAACTCACACACAAACATCAACACACCCCACACAACCCCAACCAACAAGGAATTTATACTTCCCTGTGTTACATAAAAAGATAAAAGCCCATTTACTACCTGTATAGTTACCTTTTTGAACCACTGTATCTTCAATTTGACGAATGTTATTATGGATATTACGACCTTTATGTGATGTGAGAACCTGTTGAAGTCTGTCTAGTGGCTAGAGCATTTATAATCAATATTCAGTAATGTAATCGGACGCCAACTGTCTAAGCTGTCTCTAGTAAGCCCTTTCCCTTTATGGAGCAAAGAGATAATCTCCTTATGTTGAACTCTGGTTAACGCGCCTTCATTATACGATTCATTAAAGGCATCAGTAACAAGTGGACCGACTTTTTCCTAAAACGTATAGCAGAATTCAGCTGTTATACCAGGGAGGTGGTTATACCATCGTATCCAGGACTTTTGTTGTTAGCCATACCTTGCTAGAACAGCGCTCTACCAACTGATCTATAATTATTATCTATAGGCCTTCAGTTCAATCCCATCTTCTAATTCAAGCTTAGGAAGAGGTTTTCGCAAATTAATCCATAATCATTATATAAGCGTAAACAAGTTAATTCATGATGAGGTCCCAGGTTCAAATCCTGGATGATCAGTGAATTTTGTTCATTGACCATCATTTATGATGTGTGGATTTAAGATGCAATTTTGTACACATATCGATTTACCCTCATGATTAATCAACTTGAAGGCTATGTCAATTATGGCCTCGCCCTGGTTTCGTACCTCGAATAAAATGTGGTAATATGTTCATTCGTGCACACTTACTGGAAAAGTCCACCCAATACATCATTAATGACATGTTAGTATGGTATTACATTCTGGAGAATTATGCAGATCACTTACAGAATCATGTTAACACTTGCTGTTTAATATCCCGTCAGAAATAAGCCCCATAGACTACGAAATAAATTATACGAAGTGCGTTGTATAACTGCAATAGACCACTAAGACAACAATGTTGCATTAACGTTATCCATATATTTCCCTGGATATAAAAGCTGAGAAGTCGTGGGGAAAAAAACGACTTGATCTAATTTTATTTGAAGTAGCCATTACAAAGTTAATGGTACCACGAGTGTACTTGAGCTTTCTGAAAATAACGCCCACTATATTTCACCGTGAAGGTTCAAATTGATAAGAATAATAAGAATATATAATTGTCTAGATTACTTTGCGAAGACTATACATGCTAGATGCACGTGACGGTTCCAAACTTATTGAGTTTACCAGCAAACAATCGTGTAGGATTTTGAGGGACTTAAAATAATTTTAGGAAGATGGATAGGCTATCTTTCTTTAATTTAAGTGTATCTTTAGAAAACTGACAAAACCAACCGGAAACTAAACCGGTACATTTCTGATACTCAACTGATGCATCAATTTGTCATGGGCAATAATGGAGTCGCCAGAGAAAAACAAGTAAAAATATACGGCGTCAGGAGTTGCTAGTAATACCAAATCCATTGTGCCGTTCTCAATGACTACGTCGACACAAACTACCACTAGATAGATTACACTCGGCATTAAATGTCTAACAAGGTTATTGACTGAGTTGATATCAGCCTGTAGCATCCATTAATATCCAAACGTAACATTTCATGAGATTGATACATGGATTGAAACCGATTGGCTGGCCTCTTAACATCTATGCTCTAATACGTCCCATTACAAGGCCGATACAGAATAATGTATTTATACTTGCTGTAATAGTTATGCAGTGGCTTCTTGACACCCTATTAGTCTTGACACCCTATTCTAACAGTGACTGTTAATCGATAATAACTGTCATGCCATTATTTAATGTTTCCATTCCATGCATCGTAAACATGATTGATTTTGCTTAGAGATCCTCATGCCACTTTGACATTTTAAGTGCGCGCCGTTCGTTGTCAATTGCAATTGTAAAGCCAATGTGATTGTGGACATCTCTAAACTTTAACATTTGCCATTCAAACCAAAAGCGTGTTTAACATATATATATATAGACGTTTGCCTATTGATCGTTAAGTGAATGAATTTCTGCGTGTTGACAGAGCTAAGTAATGCTTTGGAAATTGTATGTACATTTTTAGATGTCACGAAGTCAAGCGCTTCTCCTAAACCCTCAGCATTCTAACAAAATTGACATTGAATAGTACCTATATGGCATACAAGAGTGTAGCGAATGTGTCCCTGCAACTTCATCATCCAGTTATAAGTCGATACGTATGCGCAGCAGTGGAAATCTACAAATACAAATCAAAGCAAACGTGAGAACCATTTGACTATGAGACAATGCATTGTAAAACGTTTTATGGCAGCATATATTCTATCTTTACCTGGGAATACTTTCTTTCGTCGAATTCGATCAAGTTCCAACATATGGGAGAGACGTGACTTATGGCACAAGTTATTTTTCAGGAACTAAACCTGCTTACGAAATCGCAAACAAACAGTCTAGGCGTGTCATTGTAACCAATGTTACTATGATGTCGTTGCATTATTTTGTATATCAAGAACACATTTTGTAGTGTTAAAACAATAAGTCTAACTTCATATTTGTTTCACCAGTGTATTGTATTATATAATAACTAACATACCAGTTTATTAGAATGAAAGTTCATCTGTGTTGGTGATAAATAATATGAAGTTAAACTTTCGATCTCAACACAAGAAATAATTACCTGGAATTTTCATCAGCAGACTAATGATAATAATAATTACCTGGAACTTTCATCAGCAGACTAATGACTCGACTTGACCCGATTCTGACGTCACACCTCCAAAAGGTCAAGTTGAGTCATTAGTCTGCTGATGAAAGGTGTAGCAACACCTGACAATTCCAGGTAATTATTTCTTGTGTTGAGATCGAAAGTTTAACTTCATATTAATACCAGTTTATATTTCAAATTAGAATTGAAGTCAAAACATTATATAATCCAAAATCTTGAAGAAATAGCCTGAATTATAACCGAAATACCGCATGTCATCGTGTCTGCGAGTTGCAAAATTTAAATCATCACGATTGGTCAAATTAGGTCACATGTTTTTTCAGATATCGCTCCTTGTATTATTATTTGTTTGTATTACTTTTGCTGGATAAATTGAATTGAATTGAAGATATCGCTCCTTACAACGAGTGAAAACTGTCGCTCCAGTATAGAGTGAATTCTAAACCGATCGAGAAAAAAAATCGCTTTCACAAGAGTGAACTTCACTCAAAACGAGCGACTTGTGCCAATAAACAACAGTCACTCCAAGATATCGAGCTGTATTTGGGGCCACTATGACCAGAGTGAAAATTTAAAGATGAAAGAGTGAACAGTTTGGCTCTTTAAGAGTAAATTGTAGCTCAAAAATAGCTGAAACAGATTCACTCCTAATTCAGAGTGGGGTTTTCACTCTTTTACATTTAGAGAGTATGATGAGGTCAAGCAACGTTATGCTGTCATCAAGTCACCAATGTATGTAGTAGATCGATGGAATAAATCTATCTGTGTCATTTGAGGTAAAATAACGATTTAAATGTAGTTCAGTTAAAAGCCGTTAAAAGACCACGTGTGACGTCTTAACATATTTCTGCGCTCTTGTGGGATATGATGTGTCTAATTCGCCCTTTTGCAATATCAAGATGTTCCGTAATTATCAGGGGATATTTTCCCCGCGAGTTCGACGGTATAAATGGTATAAATTCCTTAGGAGAGATATATGGTATCATGGCATGTGCCTTAAGGTTTTGTTTGTGTGTCGGTAGCCTGGAAATACGTCTTTAACACATGCTGGGACCTGTGTTGGTATCTTAGTGACTATATATATATTATCGTTGTAACTAGTAGTTACCATGGCCCCAGCAGATTATCTAGATAATACAAAGACTGGTTTTGCATGACGAAGCCGTATTCATCACAAAACGACAAGCGTCTCATTGGAGCGTCCCATTGTGCTCGAATCCATTGCCTCTAAGGCAGCGAGCTACACACGACAGTTACCATGTGATTCCGTTGCAGCGAGCTACACACGACAGTTACCTAATGTGATTCCGTTGAAATTATATTCTGATTATGTGGTAATTCGCTTTGCTAACGAGTGAACATTATTCCTTTATAACCAGACATCAATGCATTATTGTTGATACCCCGGTAATACTAGGATTTATTCAACTCATCAATAGCCAAGGTAACGCACGTGCATGGCTCTATCTGGTAAGATACAAGGGAGATGAAAAGGTATTTAAATGCTTTAGATGGTAGACAGCATGCAGTAGACGACGGATTGGCTAATTGAAATTGCTTTGTGTTTAGATGTAGATGAATGTATCAAACACCACTGACTGGGTCTTAGATAGGCTTTAAGGCAAGCCATTTGAAGCATCACATATACGATCAACGCTACTTCACGTATATGTGATGCTTCAAATGGCTGGAAACGTGATGATTAGTTATTAAAAAGACATCGAGCATCTGTAAATCTATCCAATCAATCCAATCCATCCAATCTATCAATAAATAATTTCTTATGTCTCCCATCCTTCCAAGCTATGTGGTTAACAAATGTGAGTTTAAAACCCCAAGGTAAATTGGCGATTTGTTTTAATACCTTTAACACTTCATTGTATCAGTGCAGTATTCATTTAATGATACGTTTTTGGACTATTGTTTAGATTACGGAACTGCTATTTGATAGCAAAAGACGTTAAAAATCGGGATACGACTCTTGATAATTGTTCCATTAAAACACGCGGCACAGCGTGTTTGATGTCCAGGATCGGACTTGAAGATACCAAATAAAAATAAAACAGAAATTGCAACAAAACTAACTTTATAGCTAAGAGTACAACTTGCGGACGTCATTGCATTCAACTTGTCTTCCTTAACATGTTAACACAGGTATAGTGCTAATTATGTGGTTTCTTATTTCGCCAGTCCCTCGGCAAATCTAACAACTTCAAGTGTCAAATGTTTTGACTCCATTGGCTGGCCTCTTTACACACGTATTATAGGGTACTAATAAACCTACGTATACACTTGCCAAATAATACCACTTTGTTTTATATACGAGTAGCATACTTTTGGGGTGTAATATCATATTTAATATTAGTTTGTTATGATTCAGATAACACCTGATTCAGGTGACCTTAATTAATTTCCAGCCGTGGGATATGGCTTAATCGAGAGGTCACTTGGTTTGAGTGGCTTCGGCTGAATCGGTTTAGTATTCATTTTGTATTCAGAACAAATAAGACTTCCCATCTAGTACCTCTCGTTGTTTCATCAACACCTCTATTAAACAACCTAACATAACCACTACATAACGGTCGAATCACCATAATTAAAACAAAGTTGGTCGTTGAACCATGTTTATTATTGCGCCCCTGAGGATATCTGACAATTTGCAATAGATAACAACATCTAGAGATGCTACTGATACTATCAGGCGAACACTTTACAGACATTGATACGGTTACAGATCTGTTGTTTCGAAGAGTTTTCACCTTCTAGAGGGCTTGGTCAGAAAAAGAGTGTTTATGTATTTCCTAAGAAGAGCCATGAATAAAGCATGCTTCTCACTTACATAATTATATACCTTAGAGTATAGCTTGCAAGTGCTGAAGCCTTTTTCAAACATAAAACAGTATATTCAATACGTGTAATCGTGTAATGATATAGACCTGCCACAGATTTATAAATATATATATTTATACATAGGAACGTAATCACCGCCTTTTTAGTCTAAACTAATCTAATCTAGTCACATATAATGTAAAACATACTTGATCAGATTACTGCACAAACGCTATATAACTAATCTTTTTAGATAAGTGTAAGTAATGACATTGGTCTGACATTAACATGGTTTAAAAGCAATATGGCTTGAAATATGAGACGTGGTCTTCTGGTTTCCATTCTTCTGAGGTACACGAAAACAAATGCGTAATTGAAAATCCGATTACGAAAACACACAATATTTTGTAAGTATGATACTACGGCTTGAAGAAGACTTAAGGCTTACAGTACACACGTGATTCAAACTTGTCCTAAGAGACAAAACAATATTGATCCTGACAAAATAGTGCAACTTACTAATTTCTGGACACTCTGTGCTTCTTACTGGAAGATTCGCTGACAGATAGAAATAAGAAAACACTCACGTCATTTGGCCGGATTGTCTGACCACTCCATGAGGAGCCATTAGCATTATTTGAATACGGTGATAAAAAGTATCCTCTCCTAAAATTGATGAGAAACCCGCCATCTATATAGTCAAAAGGTGTTGCATGAAATACACAAGTAGGTAAGAACCGGAGGTGAATCAGAGCTTCTGATTGATGGATGGGATCGTGACTAATACTAGAATATAATATTCGATCTCTGAAATGCTCTTAATACTTCCTCCGTATGGCCTCTAATTAGCAACCTAAATTGAACAATTTTCAATTTTAATGATTTTTAATTTGATTGAAAAGTGTCGTTAGATTGATCCGCGGACCGCAACAAAACAACCCATTACGTTGGGACTTTCGTTCTCTAATATAGGACTTTGCAAATAATTATTTGTTTGCAAGTGCGTAAAGGTTCAACAAAAAGTAGGAACATTGGCGGCCATCAAATGGATTGCCGCTTTCACTGAACAGAGATGGTGGCTCTGAAAAGAGCTCTACACGTAGGTTGCTACTGGACTACTATATATAAATTTGGTTCTAATTGAACCTCCAAAGGACTGCCCCTTGACCAATTGAAATAACGTAGAGACTGCCCCTTGTCTACTACAGACTACAATAAGTCTAATGCACAGTAGTGCGGTCATCTGTAGAGATCGTTTGACGCTATAACGAACTTGAGCAGGGTATATAATGATTCATTGCGGACCTGGCTAAACAAAATTACAAGACTGTTATCGATTAGCGGGATTGATTGATCGTGTTGATAGGAAATAGAGAGCGCCACATGCGGCTTATATCTTTGCCGTCATTTCTATTGATTGTTGATTATTCATTGATTCTGATCGCTAGAGCTTCACGAACAAGCCGCATACCAAGATTGGAAACCTGTGCAATTGGATTGGTTCCAGAGTGGTTCATGACCTTCTTCACACGCATGTTCAGCTAGTGCCGAGCTATCTTTTTTGCCTTGTAATGTCTTCTCCTTGTCTACAGAAAATCAGGACGAGCAACATGTAATTCATTTTACTAGGCCTTGACGTATTGGAAGGATAAGCAAAATATATTCGAAATAAAAAATGAAGGAAGATAAGTTCATTAAACCACATACACAGTGAGTCTGTTAACTCAGCTATAATCTGATATTGATATTAAAAAAGTAGCTCTTGATTTGGATAAACATGTATTGTCAAGAGGGTTTGTTGGTAAGATACTTTTACAATTGCCCTAATCATGCTAGGGTTTACTGTTTATATTAACAATAAAGCAACTTTCATATACATTGTACGAATATGAAATGAACATGGAATGGAATATCGATCCAAATTCGTACATGGATATTGACTCTCCCTTATTGTCAATTGTTGTCCATTTCAATCATTGCCTGTAAACATTAATTAATCTGTATATTAGCAGATTTTTTACACGTTATGTCGAAGCATGGCGTATATTTGTCACATGTCTCTTTAATTGACCATGTTGACGGGATATGTGGCGTTGTGGGAGAATCGCACGTAGTACGCAACACGTAATGTACATCACTTGAACTTAAGGCAAATAAAATTGATTTGTCTGCAATCTCGAAGTGCATGGCATGTCTTATACCCCAAAGCATATCTTTCTACACGAGCCACCACATGTATATTTGTAAATAAAGTCAGGGGTACTGTACAATGTCACGTACGAAATATCAGAGAGTCTTTAAATTGGATAGAGGAATCTCACCTGATAATCAGAAGTCAATTTGTCATGTAGCACAGAACAGGAAGAACGAGCATACGGTATCCAACCTTTGGTTACGATAATTAATATAACTTGGAAATTACTACATTGTGTGCAGTTTTGTATAGGCCTATAATCAATTTTCTGGTTTCAAAAATCTACCAACATCCGTCCAATTTCATTGAATTAAATGCTCTAGAATAACCATCCAAGTTATGCAAAAATAAACCTATCTAGAAAACTATGATTGAACATAATAACACAGCGTAATAAGCCATACTTCTCGGGTTAATTGCGGTTCTTAGAATGGGAGGAGTTCTTGGATTTGCTGCGGATTGGTAAGATAAAGAAGAGTCATACACTCACAACCAAAACTAGTCGGGCACACGCTTGACTAGCTTAAAACTAGTCAGTCTGGCTAGTCCAGCATGCTTGACTAGTTTATTCTAGTCAAGCGGTACTTCAAACTAGTTGGGCGAGCTGGACTAGCTTCAGATATCGGAAAAACTAGTTGAGAATGCTTGACTAGGTTAAAATCAGTGCTGGACTAGTTTTTGCACCAGCCTCGGCGAACTAGTCAAGCGGGAACCTGAAGACTGACTAGTTTAAAGCTGAGATCCCAACTGCACATGCGTTGATCATAGCCTCATCGAGAGAACAGCAACTGTTCTGAGCGCTGAAGAAATTTCTCTTTTTAGCGGAAATATGTAACACAAACATGAAAAGAATGATAAAGGTGCAACACCAAACTGCAAGGGCCAAACTATAAGTTTGGCCACCAAAGATTCAAAGGAATTCAGAGAAAAAACCTGAATGAAAAGCATGAGTGGTAACACAGGTGCAAAATTCGGCACATGTGCGTCTCTACGACACTGGCGAGTGCCGACCATGTAAAAACCACCAGATAGTTCGCAGAATTCCAAAATGGATGAAAAGAATGGGCCGATTAGAGTGATCAGTCTTAACGCAGAGCAACCAGCAAGATCAATTTCAACGCATGATACTTCATGGGTCTGAATTTGATAGATAGAGGTCACGCTATTTTCCCATAGCAACCGATGACTAGGCAGAAGCTAGTTAGTCGAGCATGACTGACTAGGCAAAAGCTAGTCCAAATGGGCACCATCTGGACTAGCTTTTAGCCAGTCAAAAACTAGTCAAGTGACTAGTTTAACTAGTCAAGCAGGCTTGACCAACTAGGCAAAAGCTAGTCGAGCGACTAGCCTAAATTGGCTTGACTAGATAAAAGCTAGTCCAGATGGGCACCATCTGGACTAGCTTTTATCTAGTCAGGCTTACCAGTTTAGGTTTTCAGTGTATGTACCATAGGGCTACTCTAGTGAATAGTGATTTGCGTCCCACATCCATACAGTAACCAAATAGGTTTTTCACCATTTGGCTATTTTGTTGAATATGTCTGGCAATACAAAGGTTGGCCATACCGTTCAAAAAGGTTAGCGAAGACCGCATCTCTTCTGTGACCCTTATTGGATTGTTTGTCTTCATATCATGAACTACAGAGTCTACCTTTTTAATAGTAATACAGCGTGTCCGAAAAAACTGGGTTCAAAAGTTTGCGAGCTTATAACTTAAAAAGTAGGAAAAATGGATAGTTTATACTTAAGGATATCAAACAATATATAACTGAACTTAATCGGTTAAACTCTGTTATCAATCCAATATAAACTTTTTGAAATACAAATATTTAAATAGAGCGTGGTCAAAACCCATTTGTCCTACTTTTCAAGGAACACCCCCATGTGTTGCAATTACGCCTTGTTGTGACTTCATCAACGTTTTGCCTTTGCATTCATTCTTTACGAAGACTTGGGCAGTAAACACAATTATCTGGGTCATATTGCAATAAAACGAGTTCATTATTTACATAACATTAAAACAAAATGTTTTTTGTTATAGTCCGAGTTATTGTTAAGTTCTATCGGAGAATAAACCCCATGCCGGAAATACTGCACCTAGTGCACAGTTTCATGCAACGCACGGATGGTTTATTCCTTAAATCGGGACAAATGGGTTCTGACTACGCTCTATTCAAATCTTTGTATTTCAAAAAGTTTACATTGGATTGGTCTTTAAATTTACTCAATTAAGGTCAGATATATTTTGTTTGATATCCTTAAATATAAACTATCCATGTTTCCTATTTATTTCGTTATAAGCTCGCACACTTTTGAACCCAGTTTTTTGGGACACGCTGTAGTTTACACAACGCGTCTCTGCTTTTATCCCGGAATAGTAATTCAACAATGTCAATGTTTGAATTCGGTATCAAGCTATTCGTGTTTCTTATGAAAAGCAGCGGCATAATTGGGAAACAGCGATGTTAAGTCTCCGGATTCCATATACAAGTGTCATCCAATATTGGCACAAGTGCGTTCAGTGTTCCTGTATTGATCGTTGTTTCATTTTGGTAGACACAAATCGATATTAAACGCCACAATACTGTATTGTGCAACGTGTACTTAATTGTCAATTATCACCACATGGAAAAATTAAACAAGGACACATTGATCTGTTTGTGCCTCATGTCGGGCATTAAGAAGGAAACACATTTTATTTCCTACAACATACAACAGGCATTTATGAATGTACCATAATCTAGCTCTACATTTATTTTAAACCACGGATGTTCACAACGTCGTGCCCGATGCGGTCGCACAGGCGACACAACCCCCCAGTAACTACCACGGAGTAAAAGTTCTGTTCATCCAAAATAAGAATTCAGCTAGATTACATTTATTTTAACCACGATATTCACAGAGACTACCTAGAAGTAAAAGCTGTGTTTATCAAAATAAATTGTTTAATTCATACAACATGCCTTTGTGAATGTATCCAAATTCAGCCTGATTACATTTCTTTTAAACCCGGATGTTCACAACATCTTTGTGTTTCATCCCAAATAATTAGTTTACTCTTCTTCATCGCTGGATCACCTGTGTATAAACATTTCAACTCGTTCGCCTGAAGTAACTACTCAAACGGTCACCAACCCCCCAGTGAATACCTAGGAATTACATTGATTTGTTATACTACATTAACCTGCCACGGATTTGAGCAAATGATATATGGTAAAATGAAATGGCTGAACCTTTCTTATCATTATATTCTTTAATGAAACATAAGTTGGCTACTACGCGATTTACTTATTGTATTACATGTGTAATATATTTTTTAAAAGTGACATTTTATAAAATTCACAAAAAAACTGCTGTTCACGTGCCACCCTAACTGACGTGACTATAACCTCATGGGAGTGGTGGGTGGGTAAAAATTTGACTGCTCCTTTCTCAATGCTATCTTGACAGAGAATGAAATTTACGCCAAACCAAACATGGCGGCCTAACCCATAAAGCCTCTGATTGGTCTACAATCTATCTTGACCCCCAATTTCATTGGTCCTTACCGTAATGCCCCCAAACAACACAATAACATTAGCAACGGAACCTACCATTTTTCCAGAGGTGATAATGTTTGGTTTCAATGGACGGGCCATGGAAACTGAATTTTCATATTATTTTAAACCAGAAATTATAACAAGAACAATAATTTAAATCTTATGTATTATTTTCTTACAGTTGTAACGACAAGCAAATGGAAGTCTCCAGATAAAGCTCTTTTATGGAAACTACTCAATGAGTACGGTTCCAGATCCATTCGTCCAGTCATAAATTCTTCCGATGTTGTAACTGTACATTTCAGAGTGCTTATCGCCCGCCTAATTGACTTGGTAAGTATTACGCGTTAGTTTCCTGAACCAGAGAAAAGGAATGACGTATTTAGATTAAATGAGAGGAATGATTAGCACTCACATTGAGACCAAACAAACCAAGTAAAAACACCATCGAGATAAAAACATACAAATGTCGAATGTTTTGCGAACCGGCGTGAATTTTGAAACATTTCAGCTGCATACAAGAAACAACATCACATACCACATTGAATATGAAACACTTTTAGCCACACTTCAAACTAATCATCTGAATAACCGTTTTATGTGTAACTATGGAAGTTACATGGAATAACCAGATCTAATTCGGCTTCAGTACAGGTAATGACAAAGGGTGTTTATTAGTATTATCTTTATCTATATTATGCAGCAATGGAAATACCCACATGACTTTCCACCGGGTAAACAGTCCCGGGGTAGGGGTAGACCAACCCTGGTTGGACCAACCCCTGGTGGGTATATAGGGTTAGGGTTTGGGTTATGGTTATGGTTATGGTTATGGTTATAGTTATAGTTATAGTTATGGTTATGGTTATGGTTATGGTTATGGTTATGGTTATGGTCATGGTTATGGTTATGGTTATGGTTATGGTTATGGTTATGGTTATGGTTATGGTTATGGTTAGGGTTAGGGTTAGGGATAGAAACAGTACCTGGGTGGACAGTCCCGGGGTTGGACAGTTCCGGGGTTGTTTTAGAATGATCCGGACAGTCCCGGGGCTGTTTTAGAATGATCCGGACAGTCCCGGGGATCCATCCTTGTTTTTACCTCCCCGAAGGATCCATCGGGGATCCATCCTTGTTTTTACCTACCCGACCACCAACCCCCTAATTGTTTTAACATAATTTATAATCAATATAGTTTCCAAGGTGTTTTTTAAACAGTATTATTGCGGTTTATTCCCTGAGGGCGCTCTATTGTAGTATACCCAGGGTTACTCCACCCCGAGACTGTCTTTCCCGGGACTATCTACCCCGGGTGAAAAGTCATATGGGTATTTCCATCTGCGTACTTATATAGTCATGATAGTATTAGAATAGGACATATCACATTATTCTTTACCGCCGCTGCTGAAATTGATTCCATTTGTTTATACATTATATCAAATGAGTGAAAGAAAGATTGTAAACCACGTATCACTAATATATATGGGCGATTCCATGCAAATATGATGGAACAAAAAAGCTGAAAATTACTCCAAAATATTTATTTTTACCTTCATGTTGTTCAAAGCCCATGCAAAGGTTCAGGAAAAAATTTGATACAACATTTGGCTATTGTTTACTATGAACAAAATATATTACTTTCATTTCCCTCAAAAAGAATGTCCACCTTATACACTTAGCCTGCAGTCCGCAAACACTGAGATATAATTACAATTGAATGCGATCGCTCATGATAAACAAATGGACGAAATGTCATTGGTTCCAAATATTGCTCTCTCTTAAAATGTCTTGTACTTAAATGGTCACGTCGTACAATCGATTTAAGAATAATAGTTGCTAAAACCCTCTTAAAACACCTGTTGGCATATCAATGTAGATACTACTTTGACACATTTCATTTTCGATAGCGACGAATTTGTAAAATGCCGAAGGGAAATGCACTGCTTGTAGATGTCATAGACCGGTTTCAATAAATTTGCAAAACAGGTCCTATTATAAGGAGTATTTCAAGACATTAATCTCAATAAAATACTTTGATTTCTCCTCAAGATCACTCTTGAAACTGACGGTCCGAATTCCGCGGGAGTTTAAATCGGTGATAGTACCCAAAGTGCGCGGTTCAAAATTGCGCGGTTCGTTTTTGGTGATAAATTGACCTATAGTTCACCGCTAAGGATAAAGTAAAAGAGACAAAACAAACGGCATTTTAAAGTGAATTAGTCATCTTGAAGCTCATATAAACGTCAATTAATAAACACTGATCATTAAATGAGGATCAAGCATCTTTTTTCCTTAAAAAGTGGCACAACCCGTTCTTGAGTACTCGTATGATCAAGAATATCGTTGGATTGGAAGAGAGCAATTACAATCAAGCTAACGGCATTCGAAAGCCAACAAAATCATCTTTAAGATAATATAAATATTACAGTCAAATATTGAGCAATCAATGAGGGCAATGACGTGGAACAGTGCACCCTTTTTGTACATGTCATGATTGAGGTTAGCGGTAATACATGAAATTAGGTCAGACCAAGACAAAGTATTACAGCAACTACATGGCCCGTATCATTCTCTTACCACGACTATAACAATCAAGCAAGAATAGCACTCTACACATGCGCACCCCCAACCACCCGTTTGACTCCACTAGGTGTGTTGGGTAAAATGGGTAGTATTCCAGAACCAGAACCAGAATCCTCACCAGCCTAACATAAACATTGTTTATTTGGAGCGTTCCTGCCGTTGATGGCGTAATACAACATCGATATCGCAATCTTCGCCTCGCTTTCGTTTAATACGCGATATCGATATTTACTCCATCAACGGCAGGAAAGTGCCAACATAAGGCATATGCATTGAGTTGGCATATAATAAAGGAAACGATCCATGACATTAGTGTCTTTCAAACCCCTGTCACCAGTTGCTTTGGGAAATCATAGATTGGAACCGATATATAATGTTTGTAGGGTAATGAATCCCAACAGATATCGCGCGTATGGTTTAAATTATTATGATCCGTCACCAGTTACTTCTTTTCATTTTCCAAAATGCAAAGGCATCATGTGTGAATATATTCCGCAGTGAGTTAATTAAATTTTAACTACGAATTTAGGAATAGCTGTCGATGGTTATATGGATGCGTCTCTTGCAGTAAGCTCTTGGACGTAATGCGAATGTTAATTTTCAAAAATGAGATCAGATGTCTCTAAACATTTTAGCAAGAGTGTTATGTTTGAACGTGGTTATTTCACCGCACCCCCCCCCCCCCCTCCCCCCCCCCCCAAAAAAAAATAAATAATACGTCTGTATTACATCTCAATGTTCTCAAGGAGCTGCAAAAACTATCTGGAGGTTTCAATGATAAAACGTTTTACGCTCTTAAAAGCACTAAAAGCATTTATTTTTCTCAAAGGGAAAGGCAAATTTCAGGTCTTTTTGGCCTTCCAGCCTTTTCCTCCATATTGTCCTATGGTTGTATTTTGTTTGTTATCTGTTTGCTTTGTTTGAATATTGTTGATGTTTTGTAAATGTTGTTATATGGAAATAAATGATTGATTAGTTTTGATTAGCATATTATGCGATCTTTTCAAGGGTACGCTGGATACGCCCTCTATTCTTGATTTTTTTTTTTTTTGCAAGCAGATTTTCTTGCAGATTTACCTTTCTGATCATAAATCATAAATATATTCTTGAGTTACATAGCGATAAGATTCCTAATTACTTAATATACCGTATATATAGAGACTTATATTTCACTATAAATTCCGCTCTAAAACCATGATTTTGAAGTATACATGCCTTTAAATTTAACGATATTTGCTATGTTCGAGATTTAATTTGGCTTGGTCCAATATTGTTTGTTCTCGCGGCGAGTTTCGCCTCGCTTTTCGCAGGTATAAACACCAAGCAGAAAGCGCGGTAACGTTTACACGCATGAAAGGCATTCTAGGTTATTCCATCATCGATTGAAGTGGTTCAAAGTGTTCATATTTATGTTTCTCTTCTTCATACAGCTTCAATTTCATATTCACCTCCTGGTAGGTTGGAATTATGGGTATGTCCACATTAGACAGGAATATGATGTTATTTCATTACGTCGGCGGTGGAGTATTGGGACTTCGGCTGTTCTAGAAAAACACAGGTCAAAGATAGAAATTAAATACCCAATTTAATTCGCTGTAAGCATAATAACTTCGAATACTTTGTTAAAAGCATCATGAGAATAACGACTTTACATACCTCTGGTAATATTTCTCTCATGGTATCAGCTTACGCATATTTGTAAATGTTTTTACACAGGAAGGATTTCAACCCCATCATGCCATGGGCTGATTATGTTGTTGTTATGTGAACGTAATTATATAGGGAGATAAATAATTTGTAGGGCGGTTGAGACATTTGGCAAATGGGAATTCCATTTGGAAATGTTTTTAGAATGTTCCTAGAGGGTATAATAATCAAATGTTTGTAAACCTTTCATCATTCCCCACTCAATTTGATATTGAATATTATTTAGTTACTGAGCATAATATAGATCATCAATACAAGACTTTAATGGAACCAACTCTTTTTCTATAATTGGGGGATAAGATTTATTGTCTACATTTTATTAGTATATGTTGATGGACCGGGACACTGGTTGGGTAGCTGCTTTGCACTTTTGAGGAATAGTTTCAAGGTGCTAAAGAGAGTGGCAGATGTACTTGATATAGAGTTTCGCTCGAAACTCTGAATGTGCAGTAGACTTGCCCCAAGTCTCTCTTGTTACTGTCTCCGTTCTGTTAATGTCTCAATCTGTTTTTACTGTCTCCATTCTGTTAATGTCTCAATCTGTTTTTAAGGTTTAATATATAGTAGGCCTACACCATTCATACCAGTCATATAAGGTCACCATGCATTAGCCCAGGCCATGTCCTTAAATAAGTTCATGTATACACAAGCAAATATGTCAATTGGTCTCTAGGTGCTAGTTTAGGGCACATGTCTATCCATCCAGGCATCCAGGTAATTACTATACCCTGAAGCTGTTATGCAGGACACCAACCGAACCCATACAGTGATCTACCCGCCAGAGACATGCGAGCAGAAATTTCTTGTCAGGCATTATGTCAGGTGATGGGCACGACAGGTGGTGCCATACTATACTATACTGGTACATGTAGAAACAGAGCATTTCAGTAGGTAAAGGTTTTTGGGTCATATCAGGGCCTGCCTACAAATATAGTAAAATAATCAGACATTAAGGCCTTGTGAGAGCAGAAATTTCTTGTCAGGCATTATGTCAGGTGATGGGCACGACAGGTGGTGCCATACTATACTATACTGGTACATGTAGAAACAGAGCATTTCAGTAGGTAAAGGTTTTTGGGTCATATCAGGGCCTGCCTACAAATATAGTAAAATAATCAGACATTAAGGCCTTGTGAGCCAGGCTAAATGTGCAGCTCCTCGTGACACCTTGACACTACGAATTGTGACACCTACACGAACGATGTACTGAAGGTAGAAATAGTGCCGCCGATATATTCCGCGATGAAACCAATTATGAGCTATTATGATGGAATTATTAAACGTATTTCATTATCGTAGTTGCTTCTATGCGAGAATGCCTCCTATATGACATCTTTTGTAAACGCCGTCTTATTAACCATAATGTGTTTTCATCAAAGATTAGAAATTATTATCAACTTAGACTTTATTAATACTCGGTTTCGGGGTTTAGCGCGGCAAGCCGAGATGTACCTAAATGTCAATGCCACAACGCAAAGAACATTTTGCATCACTATTGTTATCGGCAAATGTTAATTAACCGGCTTTGTTGTAGCTACGCTCATTGCATTGTGGGACTGCAATATTGGTACAACTCGGCTTCCGGGCTGAAACCCGTTTATTCTGTGACTACATGAATGTTACTATATTATTGACCTAATTGGGGCTATTTGGAGCTATTTGGGGGCTGATAATTCCTGTTTTGCACATTTTGAACTGTCTAATCACCCCGAGTGTTGGTCTAAGCCCATTGGTATTTGTCTAAGCCCATTGGTATTTGTCTAAGCCCATTGTGTCTTAGCCCATTGGTATGGTCGCGTAATCAAAGGTATTTGTCTGATCCCACCGGTCCAACCTAAGAGTTATCAAATATATATCACGTTAAATGTATAAGCGCGTGTGTCTGCACTTAAAAAGTTAAGGTAATTGTGCTTCCATTATAGCATGGACCTGTTGAGGAGGAAAGTCGTGATCCATCAATGCTGGACATTAATTCACACTCATTTACATGACAATAGACATACACAGTTTAACTGATCCCTGAGGATGTTGAATGCTATCATGGTTGTATTACCTAACAAGGATTACCGGAACATAAGTGCTGCCTAAGGAACACAAGTATGCTATTGAATCAATTGAAGAGGAGCGGCTGTATAAACATCGGTTTATTTCTTCAGTGCCAAATTTAATCAGAAACTGAATAAAAGTGGGGATTTCCACATGCCGCTGATCATGCGTATTGAGACTTTGATTTTACTCTCTTAACCGATATACCGAAAATGTATCTTCACAGCGCTCTTCATTGTGTCCTAGAAAACCGAAAACTTATTTTGACGGTTCTCTAGTGTTACGCCTTAACAGTCAGCACTTATTTTGACGGTTCTCTAGTGTTACGCCTTAACAGTCAGCACTTATTTTGACGGTTCTCTAGTGTTACGCCTTAACAGTCAGCACTTATTTTGACGGTTCTCTAGTGTTACGCCTTAACAGTCAGCACTTATTTTGACGGTTCTCTATTGTCTTGCCTAACAGTCAGCAACTTATTTTGACGGTTCTCTCGTGTTACGCTTAACAGTCAGCAACTTATTTTGACGGTTCTCTAGTGTTACGCCTAACAGTCAGCACTTATTTTGACTCTTCTCTAGTGTTACGCCTATAACAGTCAGCACTTATTTTGACTCTTCTCTAGTGTTACGCCTATAACAGTCAGCACTTATTTTGACGGTTCTCTCGTGTTACGCTTAACAGTCAGCAACTTATTTTGACGGTTCTCTAGTGTTACGCCTAACAGTCAGCACTTATTTTGACTCTTCTCTAGTGTTACGCCTATAACAGTTAGCACTTATTTTGACTCTTCTCTAGTGTTACGCTGAACAGTCAGCAACTTATTTTGACGGTTCTCTAGTGTTAATCCTAACAGTCAGCACTTATTTTGACTCTTCTCTAGTGTTACGCCTATAACAGTTAGCACTTATTTTGACTCTTCTCTAGTGTTACGCTGAACAGTCAGCAACTTATTTTGACGGTTCTCTAGTGTTACGCCTAACAGTCAGCAACTTATTTTGACGGTTCTCTCGTGTTACGCTTAACAGTCAGCACTTATTTTGACTCTTCTCTAGTGTTACGCCTATAACAGTTAGCACTTATTTTGACTCTTCTCTAGTGTTACGCTGAACAGTCAGCAACTTATTTTGACGGTTCTCTAGTGTTAATCCTAACAGTCAGCACTTATTTTGACTCTTCTCTAGTGTTACGCCTATAACAGTTAGCACTTATTTTGACTCTTCTCTAGTGTTACGCCTAAACAGTCAGCACTTATTTTGACGGTTCTCTAGTGTTACGCCTATAACAGTTAGCAACTTATTTTGACGGTTCTCTAGTGTTACGCCTATAACAGTCAGCAACTTATTTTGACGGTTCTCTCGTGTTACGCTTAACAGTTAGCAACTTATTTTGACGGTTCTCTAGTGTTACGCCTATAACAGTCAGCAACTTATTTTGACGGTTCTCTCGTGTTACGCTTAACAGTTAGCAACTTATTTTGACGGTTCTCTAGTGTAACGCCTAACAGTCAGCACTTATGTTGACGTTTCTCTAGTGTTACGCCTAACAGTCATAATGGGATCCTTAGAATAACCACATTTGATTTGTGAAATCAAAAATAGATTGTTCAATAAATGTTCAAATTACACGTGTGTAAATTAAGATTGGTCCAAAAGCATTTCAACCGATTTGACAATAAATTAGGGTGCTGCTATGCAGCCAGTATCAACACTCAAAGCAACAACTAATATTTATTTACCGGAGATCGCGTTTGACGTTATACCATGGATTGCAATCATGCGTGTTAATAAGGGGGCTGTGCACCTTCAGGTACAGCCTCCCGGCGTAAAACTGCCGTAACTTCTTCATTATTCATTTAATCTATATAGAAGTATACTTTTTTTGCAGAAAAGGGTTCAATGAATCCAACCATGATCATGAAATTGACAATTTTGGGAGAAAATTATAAAAAACACGTTTTTTGACCCATTTTAGGTTCTGCAAAGATAACTCAAAATATATTTTGTCAAATTTTGTCATACTAGTTTTATTATATTCCTCATGCAATTCCCTAGGAATCGTTTTTTTGTTGTTGAAAATCGTTATTATTTTTTGAATTATCGACCAAAAAGTGCCAACAAATATGATTTTTTACCAAAAATGGTGATTTTCACGATTTTGGAGGTTAAAAAATCACGTTCGCAGGCTATACGAAGGTGCACATCCCCCTTAATCTGGTATTCATTCATTTACTTTTGAAAATCAATCACACTCTCCAATGTAAGAGTGTGAGAATTTACTCACTTAGTTTGTTTACTCAAGTAGTAAACAAACCAACTCGTAAGGATGCAATTTTGGACAAGATTATCACCAATGTTACTGCGTACTATCGTGTCCCAGAAATACTATCTCCAATTGGTACCAGTGACCACTCTTCAGTTATATGGTTGCCAAAGTCTGATTCTTCTGTTCGTGCAAATGCACCGCGTAAACGCGTCGTGCGACCAATGACGGACTCATTAGAGACTTTAGACAGTGGATTCAGAACCACGATTGGGGAGAAGTATATAACGAAAAGAACACGATTGCTAAATGTGATGCATTTTATCGCACTTTAATGACGCAATTGGCACGTTTATTCCCTGTAAGACCGTGAAACTTCACAATGAGGACAAACCTTGGATGTCCAATTACATTAAGAGCCTTATCCAAGAGCGTCAACAGGTCTTTAGTATAAGGAACACCGTTCGCGAAATTGCAACGACTCCGCAATAAAGTCAGATATGTAATAGTAAAGGCAAAGAGAGACTACTACCGCAATAGGGTTCAGCGCCACAAGAAAGCAAACCCTGCCGAATGGTATAAACAGATCAAGGTTATGGCCAATTTGAACAAAGCGGAGACTGCCATTCAGCCGCCATCTCATGTCGATAGCAATGACTTTTAAAGCAGTCGCGGATAGCATTAATGACCACTTTGTGTACATATCTAGTGATCTTCGTCCACTTAGCTTGTCTGATATGCCATCTTACAGACCTGATCCACAGCCAAGTCCTTCTGTACAAGAATTTGAGGTTTACAATATGTTGCGGAAGACAAAGGCCCGCAAAGCCGGTGGTCCTGATGGTATTTCTTCACGAATCATCCGGAAATTTGCCTATGAACTGAGCAAGCCCCTCGTAGACATTTTGAATTATTCATACATGGAGGGAGTTGTCCAACTGCTGTGGAAAAGAGCACTCGTCGTCCCGATCCCTAAGGAAAACCTGCTACGTGGGACAAATTAAGACCTATCTCACTCACTGATCATTTCGCGAAGTTGGCTGAAGGTTTTATGGCTAAGTGGCTGTTAGAAGACATTGATAGTAAAATTGATCCCAACCAATATGGGAATCGCAAAGGCGTATCCACTACTCATTATCTTCTTAAGATGATGGATACATTACATATAAATGCTGATAGACCGGGTCATATGAGCACTGTAGTAATCACTGATTTCAGTAAAGCCTTCGACCTGACCATAACATTCTTATGGGGAAATTCATCACGATGGGAGTCAGACCATCTGTTGTTTCTTGGATAGCCAGCCTCCTAGATGAAAGGGAGCAATTTGTTCGCTACCGCGGTGTTACTAGTGAATAGAAGCGACTGATTGATGGTGTGCCACAAGGTACCAAATTGGGACCACTCGGTTTTGTTGTGATAGCAAATGACGCCGCTACAGACACTCCGTTCGTGGCATTCAAATATGTTGATGACCTTACGCTAATAGAACCAATATCAGTCTCAAAGCCATCTTGTATGCAAGAACATCTCAGGAATTTTGAAGAATGGGCTGCTGCAAATAACATAAAACTTAACCCAAAAAAGTGTGCCTCAATGAAAGTGTCATTCTTAAAGAAAGATTCTGCGGACCCACCGCTTACAATATCAAACATTCCTCTTCAAGAAGTTCAGGTGGCTAAAATTCTGTGTGTTAAAATCAGTGTGGACCTGAAATGGAATGTTCATGTATCTGAAATTCGTAAGAAAGCCAATGGTAGACTCTATATATGCTTAAGTTACTAAAACGTTTCAACTTGCCTCATGATGATCTTGTCACAATTTTCTCGGGTTTTGTTAGACCATTGGCAGAATATGCTGCCCCAATCTGGCACCCTGGTCTCACGATCCATGACTCTGTTGCCTTGGATAGAATCCAAAGAATAGCGTGCAAGATCATCATGGGCAAGCAGTACACATCTTATGATAATGCTCTCCAAGAGTGTGGTTCAGATTCTCTGAGAGAAAGAAGAGAGCAACTATATAAGTCTAAACTTCTTGAATTCTCTCATGAAGTCTGAGCAATTTTGTTCCTGGGTCCCACCTACCAGAAGCTCAGTGCATCAAAGAAATCTTAGGAACTCTGACAGATTAAGTATTCCAAGGGTCAACACAATACGATGTAGAAAGAGTTCTCTTTTGCATGTGGCCGATCTCTGGAATAAGACTCATTAGTGTTTTCAATACTGCTCTGTTGCAATGAACTGGCCACTTGTTGGTATTCAACTTTTATCCTGTGCATACATTTCGTCCTTTTAGCTGTGTATAATATCGTGATCATTTATGTGAGTAGTAAGTTTGCTTTGAATGTATGTGGATGTGGTGGGTGAGTGTTGGGCGTTAGGTGTTTCTGTCTGTGTGGGGTGGGGATGGTGGGGGGGGGGGGGGGGGGGGGGTGAGTATGTAGGTGTGTGTAGAAGGTATGCCAGGTGGAGGTGAATTGGTTTGTGGGGTGTGTATGTAATGTACGGTTCATTTATTTGGTTAAATACTATTCTTGATATTACCTTTTAAATAATCATAATGGGCTTGTGCAATTGCATTTTGATATTTATACATGTTTTTATATTGTAAAATTGTTGCAATTCAGATGTTATTCTGCTATAACAATTATGTTAATAAGCCTTTTATGAATGGATGAATGAAAACCGCTCCAAACAATCTTTTGAGAGTAAATTTCATATTTCTTTTTTCATTCTTTCCAGAGTGACTTTTACTCTAGGGAAAAGCGAAAAATCACTCTACGTTTTGTCACTCTTTTAATATTATCATTTGATAAGTGCTTGATAATTGTAGTGACCATAAGGAAACTGTTCTCTAATAGGCAAATATTAATTATTTCTTATCAATCACGGTTTATTACCAGTTTTCTATTTAGAAAGGGATAATATCAAAAACATCGCCACAGTTAAAAAATAAAAAGACGGTGTTTCTTTTAAAATATGGCCATCTATGTTCGTAATATGATTGTTCCCGTCCCTGAGAGATAAACATTTCCCAGTGACTATAATATGATTGTTCCCGTCTCGGAGAGATATTTGCCAGTGACTATTAAAATAATATGCGTACATACTTTGTGTTTATATTCCATTAAAACAGGATGAAAGAAAACAGCAGTTAACCATTAATGGCTGGATGAAACAGGTATGTTGAAATTACATAAATAGAAATAAATTATTAAAGCTATTTCAAATGTTATTAATAAAGAGGCTTTATTGTTTTATTCCGTTTATCAAATTATATATCAGTGGACTAGGATTACTGTATTGATTATGGTATGTTTACATGCAGATGAAGGTTTACATATTTGCTTGCATCATAATTGACAGCAATTTAAGCATGTGATTTTAAATTGCCTTTAGGTTATTCCACTCTCTGTGAAATATATTTATATTACAATGTATTTTAACTATATTACCTGAAAATTATCGAGTAATACATGTGCAGGGTGTATCAAAACAATTAGGACACTTTTTAATGATGGTTTAAATCCTTGTTAAATCTCTGAAGCATGACCAATTTTTATTTCAATGTAAAGTACAATCGATAAAGATAAAATCCTGAAAATATGAGAAAAATCCATCATTAATTAAGGAAATTGTGACCTATTAGGCAAAGCAATCTATTTTGTGGTATGTACAATGGACATTCACGCAGTAACAACAGTACAGTAACATGAACGCGCACACTATTTATGCCAATTCTACTTCTTATCATGCTAATGAACCATCTACAGTGGGTTCGAGAATTTTTAAATTTGCACAGAATATGCATGCATCTGATTTGTGGATTATTTAGCCAGTATTGATTTGTGCCAGAATTAAATGGATTTACCAATCTAATCTTTGCTATTGACTGATAGATTATTTTCTATGTTTATAATTATTGTAACGTATTGAAACGTAAACCATGCTATTTACTGGTCTATGCATGTAAATCCCATTGTACAAACCAGTAAATGACATGGTTTACGCAAAATATGCTAGTTTTCTTATTGTTCATCGGATTGATCTCATATTTTCAGGATATCATGATAATTGATTGGGCTTTACATTGATAGTAAAGTGGTCATGGTCCAATGAGTATAACAAGTATTACAACGTCATGAAAAAGTGTCTTATTTATTTTTATACACCCTGTATATCCTGAAGCATTTGTGTTTTTCTATCATACAAAAGCATGTGACACTTTTTTGCTATCCTAAAATTAAGACATTATATCCTCCAAGTGGTAATTGACATTGATCGGAAAATAATTGCGAATAGGCTATCTATAACTTATTTAATTTACAGTGGTGAGAGGCGCTTATATATCAAAGTGGATGGCAAATGCCATCATACATTCGTGACTTATGGAGCTTTCAGTGACACGTGGCACTTATAGAAATAGGTCAACTTTAGCGTCCACCTGTTCATTCGGTGACAGATGGAGAAATCCCAACCTATTCCTAAAGGATCTGGCTGATCTGGGTTTAACATTAATTGAATGGTTAGGGGCAGAACTTCTTCAGTGACATTGCGAAGAAAATTGTAATTTTAATCACTTTTTTCTTCGAAATGTAACTGAAGAAGTGTAACAGTAAGAGGTTGTCTCTTAGCGACATCTGCGAAACTGACAAGAAATTTCGTTAAACACCAAGGGCCGTATTCTCGTAATTCTCGTATGCATGTATTGTTATAACTACGCTATCTGCACGTCAGCTTACACCGGATACGGTTGAGTAATCATTCAAGGCATAATAGGGTCACGCGTTATAAACTCGCCTCCCAATAGGGTGTTGCTGTTACATTTTTTAGTTTCATGCTGTCATATTCCTCAAATATTTTTAAAACCACAAAAGCTATCTCAACAAATTTAGTATCAATTTAAAGCCTTAATAACAAGCTATCTGCCTGCAAAATGGCATTGATATAGCTAATACAGAAGGTTAGATACAGCTGCTTGAAGTTTGGGGACCAGGGGTGGTGCCGGAAGGGGTGCCGCCTGTACAAACTCAATGGGGATAATCCCAAGTGCTTTGTTCTTTTTACAATAACTAGTCATTCCCTAATGTTACAAACACCATTCTGTCCCATTTTAAAGGATATTTAGTAGTCTTTAAGTGTGTGGCTCAACAGACTTCAACTATATTTGTAACAACTAATTAATTATGGATAAGACAATGGTCATCAGCTTTCTTCCTATTCGCTACACAGTCAACATGAATAATCAGCCTCAATTTACAGGATTTATAAAAATGACTATAACAGAAAAAGTTGTCAACCTATGATAGCAAAAGTATACATTTTTGGAAAGCTTGTAACTAGAGGAATTTGGAAATGCAGTTTAGATCAGGGAAGGGTTATTCCTTAACAAATATTTCTGAAAATTCTTAAAATATATATAAAATAAAAATTGAAGATATTCACTAGCCGGTATAATTACCATACCGACAAAATAACTTTGACAATTATATATCATCTGATGGGTATTTCATGAGGAATTCAAATATGTAAAGTAAATAAACGCGTGTTTAAATTCAACTTTCAATAAACGATGTGTTAAAAGTCAAAGTTAAACTGGTGTCTATAATAAAACCGTTTTATTGGAAAAACAATAGGGTACATACAAGTGTATACAGGTAGGATAAAATAAATGACCCAAATTGAATTTGATGTCACTTACAATTGGATTTGAACCTGGATCCTTCTGATCATTAGACCGAATAAGCCACCAGTGATTGGATTTCTATTCAGCAATCAGGGCTTCCTTTTTCAAACAGCCCCGTAGTCTCGTCGTACGTATTTAAATGCGGTGTTATGATAAACAAAAAGTGTCTAACTTTAAATATGGGTTTGGGGTAGTTTAATTCGTGTTTAACGCAACATTTGCACATAATTATAGAGGATCAAAGTTGTTCTAAATTAACATTTAAACATTTAAATGTACATATTCTGAATCTTAAAGAATATGGGTGTTGGAATAGCAGCATGCTGACCTTAAGAAGAAATCAAAGTGCTGCAAAGCATGCGACCTTGTTAAGGATGTTTATTACGTTGTTCAGATTTGAAAAACCGTGCATTTTTTAGATTTATAAATGAAGTTCATGAAGAAATGTGAAGACCTAAAAACAATTCATAGTGCTTGCAATTTACAAAATTACATTGCATTTTTCCGCTGTTATTGATAGAAGTACATGCTTTCGTAACTATAAGTTTGTGCTTTGGGCATCACAGTTTGTAAACTCGTTCTGATTTAGATTTGATAGGCAGGAGATAACGTAATAAACGTGGAACAAAATCTGCAAAAAAGTGATTTATTAATTTGAATTCAACGTTATATTTTTAAAAAATGCAAGGAGTGTTGTTCACACAAATTTAAATCTAGTATCCAGGTAATCCAGTACATGTCTACTCTTAAAAAATAGCGTAATAAATAAAATTGGAGACAATTTTTGTTCCCAACTTCTAAAATCTCATTTGCTATTTTCATGAGAGTTGACCATATTCGTATTGCATACAGTTTAAATAACAGCCACATTGTAAGCCTTTTGTTTAAGATTCTTCTTACGGATTAAAGTTGTAACAGAATACAATGCGCCATTTTGAAACAGCACACGCACTCACGCAAGCGTAGAACCGTTTGATTATTTACAAGGACGCTATCCGTGCTTATATTAGCTACTACACCTAGCGATGTGTGCAATTCTAATGATTCAGTAATAAAAGCTGAAACCTGCACTTTAATTAAAATCTAAATGACAATTATAATGCATCGGTGTATCCTGTGGTCTTCTTCACTAGTTTCTTATAATACATGTATCACGTGTGGTCTTCTTAACTAGGGACAGTTTCTTATAATACATGGGCACGTACTTTGCCTCTCGCTGATTTAAAATACCATTCCATACAATATCATTCTTCAACGACCGTTTTGGGGACGATATTCATCGTCTTTAAAGACTTGATTTGTTTTCTGTACGAGAATACGGCCCATAGTGTCTGTTTGGTAACCGTGGAGTATATAATTTTTTATGTGCTAATTCGCCTAAGTGCACATGATTGGTTTCCATCCTTCAGTTGTATATAGTAACTCATAATATGTTTTAATGTTAATGCATTTACAGGAGTGGGTTGATGAGTTTTTAAGATGGGATCCAAGAGATTACAATGGTTCTCAAAAACTAATGATCCCCACTAAGGAGATATGGATACCAGATATCACACTTTATGAAAAGTAAGTATTATATGACATTGATTCCACGACATTCCAAACGTAGGTTATACTGGATTATTCTGCCTTCATGTCTATATACAATGGATATTTTTTTTCCCAACTTCTAAAATCTCATTTGCTATTTTCATGAGAGTTGACCATATTCGTATTGCATACAGTTATTTAATCCAGCCACATTGTAAGCCTTTTGTTTAAGATTCTTCTTACGGATTAAGGTTGTAACAGAATACAATGCGCCATTTTGAAACAGCACACGTACTCACGCAAGCGTAGAACCGTTTGATTATTTACAAGGACGCTAGCCGTGCTTATACACCTATCAGTTGTAAGACGCACTATACGACCCCCGGGAGAGGTGCGTCGTGGGTGCGTCGTTTACCAATAATTCTTGACGGAGGGTACGTCAGTGGCAGCCTTTGGTCCGTCAAAAAAATGACGGAGGGTGCGTAAAGGTCCGTCACTTTACATTGGGTGCGAATGGGCTGAGGGGCAGTTGCCCCCCCCTGACAGAACGTTTTTGTGCCCCCGCCCCCCTTTGTGCCCCCGCCCCTCTCTTTGGATATAGTGTTTATATGCGGGGTAACCATTTAAAAATGACCATTTTAGCTTGGTTTTTAAAAATAAATGACCATTTTGGTTAAAAAACTGCTTAATACCCTGAGGATTGGCCAAAATTTGTTGACTATAGTGCTTTTTTTTTACTGGGAAACTTTGTGTCCGTGCGAAATTTTTTGACCGTGCGAATTTTTTTGACTTATTATGCATTGTCCCTATATTTCTTTTATTAATCATGTCAATTATACGGTCAAAAGTGCCAACCTAGGCACGAACTGTAATCATTTCAATACCCATGAAAGTCTTATGCTAAATGCCACACTCACGATAAATATAGATAAATATATGGAAACAACCCACATCTTTTATTCCTTTTAGAAATTATTATGTTGTGTATATATGTATGTATGACATATTGACATATAATTAATCTTAAATATTGTCAGTGGTTTTTTTATTGAATTGATTGTCATATTTGTAGACACTTGTTATTAAAATACGTATACATTTTGCAAATAGTGATGTAATTGTGTAATAAAACACAAAAACAAAGAACTACTCACGCCTTAACTTACAAAAATGGCCCTGCAAATTCTTAGTATCGTACATTGATGTGATATCCTTTACCATATATAATGACACGTGTACCAAGATACTTATATGAAGCCTCAGATTAAGCTTTTAAGTTACATTTGATAAAACAAAATCGACAAACGCGCCCGCAAACGCGAAAGTAAATCTAAATGTCGGATATCAGCTGCACTGTCAGACTGTCTCCCCTCTAAATCAGAGGCAGTTTAAGGGGTAAAAGCTCTTTCAGAAAAGTAACCACGCGTTTCACCCTATTATTTTTTCTGGATAATTTTAGTAAAACAAATAAATGTATGCGCGCTTCGCGAATATTTTTTTTCAACAGGTTTCAACATAAAAATGGGTATATATTGGTGCTTCCACCGTCACTGGTAGGGAGTACGGAGAAAAGAAGACAAGGAAACAAAAAAAAATGTTTTAAGTAAAAATAATTTGGATTTGAACATACAATCATTTCTTGGTTTGTTGCTGGCCCAATTTTCTACTTGATGTTTTCTATTTTACATCAAAGGTCATCCTTAAAATAGCCACATTATAAAGTTTGAGTTGCATAACTCCAATGGTTCTAATTTTAGAAGCACAAGGTCAGAATTTTGCCCATTGAGCACTCTCAGAACAGGTATTAAAAACCCATGGGTTAAAAGAATGTTGGTTAAAAAGTATACAACATTGGTTAAAAATGACGCGTTGGTTAAAAATTACTTTTAATACTGCGTTGGTTAAAGAGTAAAAATATAAGTAATTTTTAGTTTATTCAACGTTGGTTAAGGCATCATAATTTTAACCAACAATATGGTCATAACAAGATTCCCGCCAAAGAATTTCATTGGCGAGGAAAATATTTTGCTGAAAATAACACGATTGATTTCATATACAAATTCTGACGTGGTCTAAAAATTGCGACCGCTGTTTCAAGTTATAGCTTCCCGGCCTCGTCGCTAGGATCTTGTGCCTTGTCCTGTCCCTTGTTGGTCCTGGCCACGTGTTGGCGCCAATATTGAAAGCCAATATCGGGCCAATGAAACATCAATATTGTAATGTTGTATGGGTTAAAGTTTAGCACAAAAACAAAAAAAGTTTAACCAACATTTTTTAACCAACTACTGTTGGTTAAAACATATTAACCAACAAATGATTAAAAATTGTAACCAACCACAGGTTAAAGTTTAACCAACCACTGTTGGTCAAAACATTTTAACCAAAAAATGATTAAAATTTCACAGGCTAAAAAATCGGAGACCATATATACCCGTATTTTAGGGCTACATGAGATAGAGCTTGTGCGCGCGCAAGCCAAGTGGTGCTGGCCATGTTGTTTCTGTATGGCGTAGTAGGTTTAGGGTAAGTTAGAATTTGAATGTGCACACTTTGAGTTTGGATGTTGCTTATTTTACCTTAGTAATACCTATATGTAGGGGTCAGTGTTTTGTAGTTAGTAGGCAAAAGGCATGTGAGAAAATGCTAGAATTACTGCTTCAGAATGCTGAATCTTCATCTTTGCCTTTAAAATGCCTAAAACACAGGAGCTTCCAAGGGCCTTAAGACGGGCCCATGGACCCAACCCGCTTGTCGCTCCTCACTTCGCTCGCTCCGCTCACATGGATAAAAAAGTGGACCAATATGTTAATAAATCATTCTTACCCTTTATGGTCTTTTTAAAGCTAGGATTTCAAATTCAAAATGTAGTTGTTGAAAGATAATCAGATCCTGAGGGGAGAGAGCCCTTTTCATTAGGCCTCACGCTGTACTAACTACATGTACCTTCTGAAATCATAAAGCTTAATTTGCAATATTTCATGTAAAATTCATAAATTAAATTGATAGTTTGTTTTCGGCGTAGATCCATATCGAAATAAATTATAACGTACATATAAATCGCCACAGATGACTTCTACCCAATTTGTTTCATGTCTACCGTTGAATAACCTTGAAGACCATCCTTGATTTTGGTAATCTGAAGCAACGTGATGACCTCTCTGATTTAATTAGTGGTGGTCTTTAATCAAGATACGAACACAGCTAAAACTAGTAAGATGCTTCCTAAAAAACTGTGGCAATGTCTTGTATTGAATTTTTATTTTTTATTTTGTGATAACATTATTTTATGGGAGGGTTTATTCATATATCATCTATTTAAACAAATGACGAACCTTGTACATGTATATCAAATGAATGGATTTACAACACTTAGTCACACTAAGAACTCCGGGGGTCAAACAATGACCCCGACGTGGTCATTTTTGACCCCGTTTTCGGTATCAACTATGCACACTACCCCGGACGCGAATTTATTAACCGTACACACTTACTGTATAAATGTATTGCTGTACAATGTACATGTGCTATGTGCTTTACTCCGTCAAGGATCAAATGTTGTTTACGGTAACAAACATCGCACCCCGGACGGGTCAAGATGACCCAATTGGTCAGGGTTATTCTAATGACCCCGTACTTGGTCAAAAAGTAACCGCGCTGTAGTCAAAGTATAACCCCATTTTGGGTTAAATGAAATTACCCCTTTGGCAGTGTTCAAAATATAACCCCATTTTGGGGTCGGGATGAAACAATCCCTTTGGCATGGGGTTACCTAATAATCACATTACGTGGTTGTTTTCAACCCAATTACTGAGTCAAATTAAACCAATTACTGGGTCAAATTTACCCAATTACTGGGTCAAATTAAAAATGAAACACACAATTAATAATGGTATTTAGAAATAGATTGTTTTAAGCACCATTTTATTTTGCTGTTTGCATACTTTTCTAATAATAATAATAATAATAATAATAATAATAATACTAATAAGTACAATTTATCAAGCGCCTTATCTTGAAAACAACCGCAAGGCGCCTTACAACAATGTGATATAGAAAACTTAATTTACAAATGCATACTAACTAATTAAAAACAATTAATATATGATAAAGGTATTATACAAATATAAAAATACAACAGCAACAAAATCCGGATACAAAGAGCAAGCATTATAAATATGAAATTGAAATTTGTAATCCAAAATTAATTGCACCTATATATAATTAAATTACAAGATCAAATAGAAAAATATAATTAAAAGAATATCAAACAACAATATATTGTAATTTACTTCATTAATATAATGCATCTGGTTTGTGATCAATCACTAAGTGAGTGACATCTTGAATTAATCATGTTAATAAAATGGACATCAAATCCTTACGAAATCTACTTTCCATGGTGTTAATTTTAATGAAGCCGATGTGCACACCCGTGTGTCAAATAGTTCTGAAGTGCAAGTCATTATAAAGTTGAAAAATGTGGCTGCAGTTGGTCACATTATTATCTTTATTTCATAATAATGTGAAAACATTTTATATATTTTAAGTTAATGCTCAATCTTGAATTTAGATTTCCATAGCTCATGTTTGAGACGGATAGTCAATACTTCGGTATCAATACGCCACGGTATTGGCATCGGCAAAATGACCCCGGGGGATTTTGACAATGTTCACCGGGATCAAAATAACCATACGATCGCGGTCATCCTATAACAATAACAACCTCATATGGGTCAAAACAAATCAAATCGGGGTTGATTCAAAATGACCCCGGAAAAATTACCCATTAGTTTTTAGTGTGTATACATGTCCAGTGATATAGAATGGTCTAGATCTGTCAGTCGTGTCCAAAATAGGATTAAATTACTTCCTAATTATTCTTGGTGATTACTGTATTTGTCACTTAAGGCTAAAGCAAATTGCACTGTCCATTATCTTCTCAACTTGTATTTCCGCATCACTTATGTGCAATATATCCTTGATATATATATAATAAAGCAATCTCTCCGAGGTCTTGTTATTCCATTAATGTTGGCGCCACTTAGCTTATTTGTAACACGAATCTTCTAGGGCTAATTGACACGAGGAAACTGAGCTTTGAAATACAAGCCATGTATCATTTACAGGTGCTCAAAACAAGTAACTTACCAGGTTATAAATATGCTCAAAATTACAAAATTATAGCTTCTCGGTATGAATATTCATTAAAAAAATATATATATTAGTTTCACTAGTATAATAATTTGTTTAAATATATATAAAGACTCGGACAAACTGGCGTGAATTAAACAAAGACCTTACAAAATACACAGACTCGAACCCGGTCATCCTAAACATGTCATGTTGAGAGATAACAGTTTCATTCATGTTTATGATAAGTACGAGGGTATCAAAAAGTGTTAGAAATCACCCAGAAGTAAAGGAGCCAGAAACTTTATTTTGATATGTGATTCTTCAGACGTCTTTACATAGTCACTGTGCAAAGTCATAGATTTCTCCCACCTGTCCACAGACCGCCATTGTAGAGATCCTCCGATTGACCGCCACTGATTGATCCTCTGTTTGCCTCAGATTGTGATATTCCCAAAACAGCAACAAATAGTTTAAAGTGTTGACATAAAGGGTCAAAGGTCATGTAGGGGTCATCAGATATCAATCTGTGTACACCCCATGTTACCCATAGTATTATTGTCACCAAGCTTGTGTGTAATGACCTTTGACCCCTTTCTGTCAAAACGTTAAACTATTTATTGCTGTTTAGGGGAATAACACAATCTGAGGCAATCTAAGAATCAATCAATGGCGGTCAATTTGAGGATCTCTACAATGGCAGTCTGTGGACAGGTAAAAAAATGTAGGAGAAATGTGTGACTTTGCACAGGGACTTTGTAAAGATGTCTGAAGGATCACGCATCAAAATAAAATTTCTGGCTCCTTCACTTCTGGGTGATTTCTAAAACTTTATGATACCCCCTCGTATGTTGTAATTCTATATAGCAACACAATTTGGGCTCGATAGGTATTGTTCGCACAAATGAAATCGGTGGATCTTTTGCGTTCCATTTATAGTTTACGGCCATGTGTTTTAATTCACCACCCAAAAAGGGTGGTGGCGTTGCATTTTTGGTTACGAATCATCCATCTCTCTCTATTAACTCAACAACTAAATGTGGTAGAGCTATGGTTTAGGTTTCATTCTCTAGCTACATTGTGTGAATAAATCAGATATAAGGTTTGAGTTATGATTGATTATATTTCGAGGGTTGGTGGCGGCGGTGTACAATCTCTATGGGGAATATAGAAAATGTTCCCAATTATACGTTTGATTTACAATAACTCCTCATCCCTGTATGGTAAAAACATGATTTTTTAGATTGTTTGATATTCTAAAAGTTTCTGTTTCAACAAACGTATCAACTATTATGTTACGATTGTAATCATGAATCGATTGCATTGTCCTTGGCTTTCTCCCTATTCGCTACACAGTGAACTATAACAACAACAACAAAAACATCATTCAACCGTTGATAGCAAAATCAAACATTTTTGGAAAGCTCTCAAATCGGGGAATTCAAAAATGGCGTTTTAATCAGGATAGTGTGCATACCCAACAAATATTTGTAAACTCTAATAAGTATGAAATGTTAACGTTTGTGTTCTTCACTTTTATTTCAACAAGTTAACCTTTACAACCATTATGTTTATGGTTGGGATAGGTATACAAATATTATTGAGCTTTAATCAAAATCGATATTTTTTGAACAGTCTTTATCACAACATGTTAGCATTAGGTCATATCTAAATTCCAATAGCATATTTGGATTTCTTGTGAAATTTTCTTTCAAAAAATTAAATACTTTTTATGGGGTAGAACAAGTAATTATTGCGGTTGCTAATTCGAATCACAGATGGTGCAAAATGTAAAAATATGGACATGCAAAAGGTGGCGAGTTCAAAACACATGGCCTTACAGTGACTAATCGCTGTATAATTGGGTGGCATACTCAACATGATGAAATTCTAATAAACTTGATTTACAACCAAGTCCACATTTAATATTTGGATTTAATGTTAGTTCATAGCGATGGACCATTCCGCGAATTTGTCTTATCATGTAGAAAGCATTCGAAGTGAAAGTCATACGTCATATCAGGCGCCAAGTATTAAAATGTGAGGCCGGAGGAAGAGCTTTTAAAATACTATCATCGAGGGATGCATAGTAAATGGTTCTGCCGTGTTACGATATTAAATATATGATTGAGTTGACATCATTATACGCTGTAGGACATTTGATTCTTGAATGTGAGACAAACATCATTACTAAATGATAATATCGTTGATATACGATGACACGTGACACAGGACTCATCAAGAATCGATAAACTATACCAGTATCGTATAACTCTAATGGAAGCCGCATCTTAATTGCTCCAGCATGATATTACTTGACGTGATACGAAATAATTTAAAATAATAAGAACTTGTTAACCATGTCTATATTTCTTCGGTAAACAGGTTAAATGTGGATACCCAAGGGGTCATATCAAAGTGAATAGACAACAAACGTCTGGAGAAGAAAGTTAGTGTTTGTTGAGGCAACCAAAACGTTATGCTACTTGGGTTTAGTTTAGCTGCAGTATACTCTAAGCATGCTAACGCCACCACGTTACTCATGATATTGTGAAGAGTTGCTGATGTTTCTTAGAAGTAGATGATTTTAGGGAGTTGTGTTTTTATACGATCATGATATTACCAACAAGTAAAAAAACGTTAAAATTCATCATTTCCTAATAGATAATAAATAAATAAAGCTACAGACTGTAACAAAAAAAGTTATACAATCGCAATTTTATTTTTAATTCAATGTTAAAATCATGCAATGTCAAAATCTCTTACACTCTGTGTTAAGTTCCGTTTTAGCTACCAGAATCATTTTATTTGGTCTTTTTAACTACTTGCGTTTAAAATGTATGACCAATCTAATAAGTCGTCTAGAAATCGGGTTGGGCCACTTTCACAATAATATCATACAATCTTGCTTGTATAAATTAAATGGTTAGGGTATCATGCAAGGAACATTAGAGAGAACAATATTTTTTTTTGTCAAATAGTTTTATTTCATTTGAATAAATAAATTCATAAAATAAATAAATAATATTTGTAAAGACCTTCTTTGTAATATTTTTAACCACTTGAAACGAACCATTGTTGTCTAACAAGAGCGCTCTACTGCTACTAAAGACAATTCCCCTTGCACGCCATTAAAACTCGAAACAGAAATTCCACGGGAGATATTTTTTTTCTTCTTTTTTCAAAACTGTATAACATTTTTTGTTACAGCCTGTTTATCGGATTAGCAAGGATGTACGGTTAGCTGCCTCATCTTTGTTAAGAAATACGTTTGGAAATTCTTAAATTATAGGTTTGGCTTAGGGTGCATGTTTTGCACATCAAAATACAGCAACATTTTTAAAGCTTTAGATAAACAAATAACAAAAAACCCGACCGACCAAATCGACCTGATAGGTACGTTTGACCGTACACCAGGTTTTTTTTCTCGTCGCCTCAGATATGGCGCTTTTTGTGGTTTACCGTAACAGTTTATTAAAGTCTTTAATACATCATCTGTATTTGAATTTTATTAGCTAGATGTTGATACCAATTTGTTATCTAAGACTGCAAAGATTAAAAACTGTTCAGTGTTCAAATTGAATTACCCGCAAGTTATACGTTCACCTTCAGATCTGAATCGAATGAAATAAATTATGTGCTCTTTTTGCTCGGATTTCATTGGTGCAAGAAGAGGGAATAACCGCTCCACCAACGCGCTCCACCTAATTGCTGGATAATTGTGTGCATACTCAACATGATGAAATTCTAATAAACTTGATTTACAACCAAGTCCACATTTAATATTTGGTTTTTATGTTAGTTCATAACGATGGACCATTCCGCGAATTTGTCTTATCATGTAGAAAGCATTCGAAGTGAAAGTCATACATCATATCAGGCGCCAAGTATTAAAATGTGAGGCCAGAGGAAGAGCTTTTAAAATACTATCATCGAGGGATGCATAGTAAATGGTTCTGCCGTGTTACGATATTAAATATATGATTGAGTTGACATCATTATACGCTGTAGGACATTTGATTCTTGAATGTGAGACAAACATCATTACTAAATGATAAATATCGTTAATGACACCAGTAGCGTGACACGGGAATCATCAAGAACTGATACGATGACACCATAGCGTGACATGGGAATCATCAAGAACTGTTTAACTATTGCAGTATCGTATAACGCTAATGGAAGCCGCATCTTAATTGCTCCAGCATGATATTACTTTACGTGATACGAAATAAAATAAAAATAATAAGAAACTTGGGGATAGCGGCCAAATTTGTTAACCATGTCTATATTTCTTTGGTAAACAGGTTAAATGTGTATACCCAAGGGGTCATATCAAAGTGAATGGACCATAACTAGAACGTGACAATTTATCTACAACGTTAATAACAACAAACGTCTGGAGAAGAAAGTTAGTGTTTGTTGAGGCAACCACAACGTTATGCTACTTGGGTTTAGTTTAGCTGCAGTATACTCTAATCATACTAATGCCACCACGTTACACATGATATTGTGAAGAGTTGCTGATGTTTCTTTAGAAGTAGATGATTTTAGGGAGTTTTTTTTTTTTTATACGATCATGATATTACCAAGTAAAAAAAGTTAAAATGCATCATTTCCTAATAGATAATAAATAAATAAAGCTATATCGGATTAGCAAGGATTTATGGTTAGCTGCCTCATCTTGGTTAAGAAATACGTTTGGAAATTCTTTAATTATAGGTTTGGCTTAAAGTGCATGTTTTGCTCATCAAAATACAGCAACATTTTTAAAGCTTTAGATAAACAAATAACAAAAAAGCCCGACCGACCAAATCGACCTGATATGTCCGTTTGACCGTACACCATTTTTTTTTTCGTCGCCTCAGATATGGCGCTTTTTGTGGTTTACGGTAACAGTTTAAGTCTTTAATACATAATCTGTATTTGAATTTTATTAGCTAGATGTTGATACCAATTTGTTATCAAAGACTGTAAAGATTAAAAACTGTTCAGTGTTCAAATTGAATGACCAGCAATTTATACGTTCACCTTCAGATCTGAATCGAATGAAATAAATTATGTGCTCTTCTGCCATTGACGGTTCGTGATTAATATTGATTGCTCGCGTCCATTTCAGTTCCGATGTAGAAGGAGATGTAGTCCCCTGAAGCTATAGTCCGGCCTGTACAATAACACTAGTTTCACGCTTCATTCCGTGTTTGTCTATGGACGTCGGACTATAGCTCCAGGGTGAATATGGCTCCTGCCCGGAAGTGTTACATTGTTACGCTGGCCATCTGATTTAAACTGTACAATTTGTCCACTGTTGTTAAATCTTTGATAATAACGGGTCATCAAAATTTAGCTAAAATAATCCCAAACCAGATAGTGTAAAATATACGAATTAGTAAGGGACGAAATCTCACTTTTGATGTGGAGTTTGTAGTAACATGATCTTGTATTTTGTATTTTTTTACAGTGTTGACGGGAATTTCGAACATATCAAAGACATATACGCCGCAGTTAGATACGACGGTAGAGTTACGTGGTACGCCCCGGTTATCCTAGTCAGCTCTTGCAAGGTCAAAGAACTCTACTTTCCTTTTGATATACAACATTGTGATATGGGCTTCGGATCATGGTCTCATGATGCTTCACAACTAATGATGGTCTACCCAAATGATTCAGATGCCAACCAGAAAGTCTTCACAAGTAACGGAGTATGGGAATTAAATGGAGTGGAAGTGCGCAGAAAAGAACTGAAGCTAGCATGCTGTAAATATCCTTTCATCAAAATAATCTATGGCTTAACATTACACAGGATACCTGTTTTCTACATAATGAATGTGGTCGTACCATGTATATTATTATCGTTCCTTATGCTAATGGTATTTTGTATCCCACCGGAATCTGGAGAGAAAATCTCTTTGGGAATGTCAAATCTCCTGGCGATTATCCTATTTCAACAACTCATTGCTGAAAGTCTACCACCTCGAGGAGACGAAGCACCTCTAATAGGTAATTGTCGACGTATTATTATATTGTACTTACGATTTTACTAGAAAATGCATTTTAATAGTATGGGACACATGTTTTTAATCTCATCAATTGTCTTTCTGAGTTTATGTTGATTCATAATACATTGGTGTGTCAATAGCAGCTTGATATTGACAGGTGCTAAGAAACGAGTTGATTGAAAGACAAGTCGCTTTGACAAACTCAAAGTACCTTATCAATTCGTCTACATGTATCCCTGTTTATAGGTTATTTTGAAAAATACAACTCTGGAAAATGTCCTTGCATTGTGTTCCACCGTAACGATGGTTAAATATACACTGCCGCCCAAAGATCTTTGCCCCTCTGAAAGCTTGCAATATATCACTGTGTTGTCAACAAGGTATTAAACCATCAGACCCAATTACCATTTCATTGTGTTTATTGTACATTGTATACCAATACATTCATGTTTTCTATTAAGATTCATGATTTAAAAGCATTACAATTCATGATTTTATCGAGCAAGTCAGAATTCCCAAAATGCATTTTCATGAATATCAATAAGCTCATTATCGGCAGTGTTTCGCTATGATAATCTTCCACTGAGATCAGCTGGTGTTGGGAAACCCCATGTGCCGAAATGTATAAGGCCGTGTGTTTTGAACTCGCCACCCTTACCGTTGCATGTCCAGATTTTTACATTTTACACCATCTGAGATTCGAATTAGCATATCGCAATAACTATTTGTTCTATCCCATAAAAAGTATATATTTTCTGAACGGTAATCTCACAAGGAATCCAAATATGCCATTGGAAATTAGATAAGACCTGATGGTAACATGTTGTGATTAAGAATGTTAAAAAATTATCGATTTTTTTCATATTCTGATTTAAGCTCAATAATAATTTTATACCTATCCCAATCATAATTTTACTGTGCATATTTAATTTCCTCATGCAATTACCCATCAGAACAGTAAATGAGCACAAACGTTTAAATTTCATATTTATTAGAGTTTACAAGTATGCACCCTATCCTGATTTAAACGGCATTTTTGAATTCCCCTATTTGAGAGCTTTCCAAAAATGTATAATTTTGCTATCATCGGTTAAATATTTCTTTTGTTATAGTCATGTATGTAAAACCGATGAATTAGGGCAAGTTCACTGTGTAGCGAATAGGGAAAAAGCCAAGGACAACGCAATCGATTCATGATTACAATTGTTGCACAATAGTTGTCACATTTGTTGAAACAGAATCTTATAGAATATAAAATAATCTATAAAATTAGAGCAAAATCATGTTTGTACCATACAGGGATGAGGAGCTATAGTAAATTGAACGTAGAATTGGGAACATTTTCTATATTCCCCATAGAGATTGCACACAACGCCGCCGCCACCGCCGCCGCCGCCACCGCCACCACCCCTGACTTTCACAACATAATCAATCATATCTCAGCCAAACATTTATAGAAATACCTGATTTATTAACACTATGTAGCTAGATAAATAGGCTTTCACGTGACACCTCAACCATGATAGCTCTACCACATTTAGATGTTGAGTTAATAGAGAGAGATGGATGATTCGTTACCAAAAATGCAACGCCACCACCCTTTTTGGGTGGTGAGTTTAAAACACATGGCCATAAATGATTACTAGTATGCGCAGTTTATTGGAATACCTTCAGAACGAACCATTCCTGCTTATTTTTGTGACGTCGGATTATGTTGTTGGCATTTCAATTGTCAAATATTATACTTTGAGAGTGTTTCATAGTATTGCTGTCCTAGTTAATTGCCTGTCATGCATGCGACTATAAATTACGTTGAAACTAATGACAGCAATTATTGTAAATACACAACACAAAACGTACCAATTTTGTGATTGGCAAAACATTTCACCCTATTTACTATAGAGGGACAACCATGAATCCGAACAGAATCGTATATGAATGCTATAGTGTTCAGATATTGTGACATGTGTTTAGTATGTTATATTCATTATACAGTGTGGTTCAATTATAACGTTGACAGTTTTTTGAAGCCATTTTTTTGTTGAAATTCTATAGATTAAAAAAAAATCTTTTTCAATATTCGTCAACTACATTATATGATCTTCTTGACCATCTATGCTGAACATATCGTTACAAATAACCTTACAGTTGCAAAATAACAGCTTTTTGAACATAGTCTGTCCCATTTCACTCTGTCCACGGGTACTGATTTCGCGACGTTTTATTGAATACTGAATGATGAATTGCATGCAAGTAATCCAAGATTTGAAGATCCCGCCAGGTGAAACCAGTGTAATTGTTAACATCTTAACTATCTATTCAGGTGTGAAATCAATACGTAATAATAATAATACCACGAGTTACCCTAATACCCTAATTAGAATTATTGATTTTCATAGATTGGAAGTGTAATTGTCTATACTCTATGCCTTAAAAGTGACGATGCCATTTAATATTATCTTGCTGGTCATTTCCCGTAGACTTACCCACGGACAAAGAGATTTTGGAGAGATTCTCTTGAAATAGCTGCAGCTATCGTTTTGCCGCCATAGCATTATTATGCAAAAATGTAAAAAAAATATTTAACCAAATCCCACAATATTGAAAAATATGTCTTTGAAAACTGTCAATGTTTTATTAAACCACACTGTATTGATAATTCCTCTACAAAAAGTGATGAATTGCCATTGAAATGTGTGTGACGAGAGTTTTTCAATAGTTGCTCGATTTTAGTGGTCATGGACCTTGCGCGTTGTTATCTTTGGTGTCAACTTGCATAAAACACACGGTTTAGTTAATATTTAGATTTATTTTAATATAAAGTGTGTTTGTTTCTTTTTTGCAGCGCTATATTTCTTCGGTATGATCATCATGGGTTGCGTTAATATTGTTGGAACTGTATGTGTACTACGTGTGTATCACACTGGAGGATCCCGATCTGTACCACTGTGGCTACGTTGTTGCAAAAGACTATTCAATTCCTCATTATTTTTTGTTCGTAATACTCGACAGACATGTCGGTATTCGACCGTCAGTAGTAGAGACGACGGGAAGCTAGTTACGTCAGGAGCCTTTCCATCGGCGGTTGATTCCGATGATCAAGGAACTACTGACAACAATCGGATGGATATAATACTAGACGGAATGACTGAAAATATCGAACTAAATTCATTACCATTGAGGGCGAATGGCACCGGTAATAATCCATTTGAAACTGAAATGATGTCACATCGTCGGGGCGGATCAATTCCAGTACCGGTAAAAAAGCACTTCAATGCAAAACGACGAATGAATAAGAAAATGGATGCCTTACAGAGGGAGGAAGAAACGGCAGCGGAATGGCGCGATATCGCCGTTGGGTTGGACAGGGTGCTTTTCTTAACACTATTTACTTGCATGTCAGCTATGTTAATTTACTGTGCTGTAAGCTATATCAGTAAATTTTTACAGAAAGGACACCATGACGAAGAAGATGTAACATCGATAGATTTTTAACTGAAAATCAAAGACATGAAAGAGGACGATGCACTTTGTTGAAGCATATTCAAGGTCTGTCTTATCGTATGCGAGAAATCGCACCACTAAGACCATACTCAGACAGAATAGTACGTGTCTTTGTTCTCGTTAAATATTCACACGCATGGATATTTACGCAATTAATTCTTCCATATGCATTATTAAAAAAACCTTTAGTTTCAATTTAGGTAGCAACGCACAACTTGTACGCATGGGTCGTACGTATGAGTTTGACTTGAACGTATAATTTATAGCCACCAACGTACTATTTTGCATCACCATACGTACAAGTACCAATGAAAATTGACCGTAATAATATGGTAAAATATAAGAAATATTTGCATTGATTGATGCATTATATTATTTTCCGTGTCTATCGTATAAGTCTTATGTACAGTGCTCAACAAAAGAAAGTCATACACTTTGTTTAGAGTAACTTTCGATTATTTTTTAACCAAAAAGACTAGATAGACATTTAGATGAATCTTTCCGGAACAATTTGATACCAAATTTGTTACCTAACAAACAAAGATAAACCATGATAAGCACCATTTAAAGAAAATTGGTCACTTTTCAAAAGTCACATTTTCAACGCACGCAAGCCGCGAGAAAATGCTATGCGTGGCATATGAATGGCCGGCAATGTAATGGATATTGATTACACAGGGCAACTGCTGCGTTGGGTAGTACCTGAGCGAGCGGACTATTTGATTATGAACAGGTAACATGTGGTCTTTTCTTCCCGCGTAGTGTATTGAAAATGTGACTTTTGAAAAGTGACTAATTTTCTTTAAATGGTGCTAATCATGGTTTATCTTTGTTGTTAGGGGACAACTTTGGTATCAAATTGTTTCGGAAAGATTCATCCAAATGTCTATCTAGTCTGTTTGGTCAAAAGCTAATAGGAAGTTACTCTAAAGGACCAAAACAAAGTGTATGACTTTCTTTTGTTGAGCACTTTACAAATCACTTATGCGTATGGATTACACGGACTTGTTTTGCACTGCGGCCTTCACTAATACTACTTTACTTCTCTCAGTTCAACATAACCTTTACTTCTAGACCTTAAACCCTACAATTATCAATGCAGCTTAGATTTAACTATTACAATCCAATTTGATCTGACACACAGATTGATCGTTACAGGAAAGGGACATATTACTTTTACTTTACAACAAGTGCCAAATTCATATCAGCATAAATTCAGGAGGATTGATTTATCGTTATTTTAGGTAGTTTTCCTGATGAAAAAAGGAAATATTAAATTAAACAGTAACGAGAGGAACGTGTCATAGATGTTAACTAATACAAATATAGTAGTCGTAATCATGTCACATGCACACTTAATTTACAATACATCAGCTATGATGATCCTGTTCAAATGAGGTGTTGTTGAAATAATGTATAACTCTCGATAGATGTATGATATCTTTAGAAACTGACAGTTAATCGTTAGAGTGAATAGACAATCAGTTATGATATTGTTCGTTCATCTTCTGCGTATGTCAATTGTACAAGGTAAACGGTGAACAGAGTATCAATAGTCTATATTTACAATTATTATTTATATCAGGATTTTTAACGGTACAATAAAACTGTGTATTCAATATTGTTTAACCAAAGTACCCGGATGCATCCAATATCCTAAAATATTGCCGTCCAATATGTTTTAGTCTCATACCCATCATGTGTTCGTTACGAATATTCGTCTCTACCAATTGTATACAAAGGAGCTTACGCGTTTATTAAGCATGCAGTCGAGACTAATTTTCGCTGATTGCATGTTTTATCGCAAATTATCCGCAAATACGTGTTATCGGCTTAATGAAGCAGGCTTACGTGGGGCACCACTACGAAAACAACAAATCAACAAGTTTGCAAAATGGCGAATCCGCAGCAGACTCTCGGGAGATTCGCTGCTCTAGCCTAAGTGATGATGATTTTAACAAACTTCTGCGGAACAAAGATTCTGCAAATATAATTAAATAAACACGCAACACGGTCAGCCTTTTCCGAGCATACCTTCAGGAAAATAGAAACTCGGATAATTTTGAAGATTTTGAGAGGTTTACTTTGGCAGCAAAAGTTGAAAGATTTTATGCCGAATCAAGACGAACAGACGGTGAATTCTACAAGACGGCTTCAATGAATGGGTAAAAGCCTGATATAAATAATAATACTAATAACATTGGATGTCGGGTGATACAAGAATATATTGCACTCGCTATAAAAAATATTTTTTATAGCTCGTGCAATATATTCTTGTATCACCCTCAAAGACATCCAATATTGTACAAGTATACTGTATACCATCCACGTATAACCAACTTTTCCTGTGTAGATTTAAATCAAAACGAAAATCAGGCTGTAATAAATAACGTCAAATAATTGATTCTATATTAATGTTGTTAGTGAGATTATACAGGGTGAGTAAAAAACACACACATAAAAAGCACACTGCAATAGTGGAAAGAAGTCAAAACCAAGTTGAAGTTTGAACCTTTGTAAACGTTGCAAGAATGATATTTTCTTATTAATATTGTGTGAAAAATAAAGTCAATCGCATTTTACGTTCGCCTTTGGTGAACCTTTTTACTGCACAATCCACGAAGCATGGTGATTTTTATCATTCTTATACCCTAAAGCTACAATAATAATGTTGGCACGTGGTAAGTTGGATTCGTTGATTTGGCATAGGTTTAAGGGCAAAATTGTACTCGATGTAGTGTTATGCCCTGAATCGCGTGTGAGGGGAATGTCGTATCGAAATGGTGTCTTGATTGACTTTATAAGTAGATTTAAGAATGTGCACTCAAAAACAATCAGAATTGCGTAATATTCAACATTTGAATAAAACAGCAAGATTAACCAATTAAACATTAAAATAATATAAAACCACTAGCGGCGTACCCTCGCTACGCTCGGGCACTCGCTAGCTGAGTATTATTATCATCTAAATTAGATACCTTCATGATTTGTAGCAAAATGGGCATAGATAATGAGTTTAAAATTGTAGATCCCTGAATTATTTTTTTTCATTTGAAATAGACTTTGTTCACAGAAATTGAGTTTTGTGATATCTTTGAATCTCGGACCCAATTTCAATACCCCATTTAGGAGGGAAACAATGTTATAGTTACCCCATTTGTTGAAGTGGCTCTTTTTACTTCAGGCTTTTCTTCCATCTTTTCTAACTTTCATTTCATTCAGCCAGCATGCTTATAGGCTTTTTAAGCCTGGCCCGAGCATTTTCATTTTGCTTGAGCCTGGTCCTTTCAGGACCCAAGCGTGTGTCCGTACGGACCGAAGGTTTAAACAAACAAACAAACCCCCCAAAATGTGCAGTACCAACCCCATACCCCATATAGTGTATACATGGTATAGAAGATAGTGTGCGGTTAGTCGTCAACATGATCAAAGCGTATAGGCTATTGTGCAATAGCAAGAGGTCCTTGATACTCAGGTGCCCTTAATCCTAATATCGGTGCCACGGCGCCCTTAATAATCCAGGGATCTCAATAAGGCCTACCCAGAAACGCTAACTATTATTAGGTATCCCATAATAAGACATGAAATAACCACTCTGGTATAGGCCCTACCCCATACATCCTTAAAATCCAGTTATCACAAAAAAAGTGAGTCATCATCGAAAAAAGAGTCATTTTGTCCGTGTAGTGACTCATTTTACGATGATGACTCACTTTTTTTTCTCTGTGTACCCTTAATATTCCATACTTCAGTTACCCAGTGTACCCTTATAATCCAGACAGGCCTACCCACCCCATGTGTTCATACACACGTGTAGGCCTAGATTTCACAACCCCCTTCGCGGACGCCCCCCCCCCCCCTAAAAGTTGCCAAGTCTCTCATAGAACACGCCGCCGCTGTATTGAATAAATTTAGGTCCGCGACGCCACTGGATATTTTAAGTGGTTTTATTAAGTTTTATGGTGGGTCTTTCATAGTTGGCGGGAGGCGGGTTCTCACCATGTTCACTTTGTACCCACCAGTTCAGTGTTAAAGCCATCCGTTTATTTTTTTTCGGCCTATTGACATTAAATTATTTCTCCAGTAGGACTATTTCTGCATGCATATTTTGCTCTAACAGTTCCTTGTTTATTGATAGGCCTATCCCCCATGTATATGATATCACGGTTTTCTGGCCTATCTATGTTTTTATATAGCGCCCCCTGCCCGTGGCCCGCATTGTGGATGGGTCCGCGATGGGACTGAGGCACTGTCGTATAAACGCATTTTCCCTGTCACTATTAACACATGTTATCCTGGATGCGGGCCTACGGTTTGCGCCTTATACGGTTTGCGCCGGCCTTGCTCCCAGTTCCTTCAAAGGGGTCCCTGTATAATACCCTGGCTATATGATTGACTTTTTGTTGTTGTCTCATCATGCCGTTTTCTTGTACTATAGGGTTTGCACTAATAGAGCAACGGATGCTTGCCGCCTTTACTCTACCACATAACAAACTACGCTTTGCGCCACTAACGCGTGTGCACCTACGCGTGTTCCGGTATCGCCCGATTACGCGTGCGCCGGCAATCGGCGCCTGACTACGCGTGCGCCGGCGGCAATCGCCTGAATACGCGAGCGCCGATAACCGCCCGATTACGCGAGTTGTGCGCCGGCCATCGCCATGGCGTGCTCAGCGTATACGCGGCGCGTAGCAATAACGTAGCAACGGGCTAAAAAAACCCGAATTTCACGAAATCTAACCCAAATTTAAAAAATCAAACATAAACTGGTTCGTTGTGGGACCCATACGCACTCGCACAGAAAATTTGAAGTCAATCGAAGGTGCGGAAAGGGGAGAACATCTCCGTACAAGAATCGGCGATTCCGTATTATTATATAGATGTTCCTATTTCTAAGATATAAAAGAAAAAACCCTAAGCATCAATAACCTCACTAGTGATAGACCTATACTGTTATTATTGGCTATCTTTATTTAGAAAGCGAGCGGTTTCCTTTAAGCAAACAGTTTGATTTGCCTGTAATTCATAGACTTGAATGTCAGGTTATTTGTTTTAAGCAATAAAACAACCGGTTGCCTTCCTCAATTTGTTCTAAATAAAGGAGGCAAGTGAGGTCTTCTGGAAGATATAATTTTGAATAGCTGTTTTAAACACGAAAGCCAGATCGCTTTTTGATTCATTTAATATATACTTTGAAATAATTTCATATCAGACCTTATATATATAAGTTTAATATGAGCCGAACATGTTCAAAGTCTAGAACATTTAAATACTTTGCCTTTCAGTCCACAACGGAATAAAGCACATACAACTTTTAGCAAGACATTCAGTTGTCAGATTAGAATTAAGATATAATTTCCTAGTTTGGAATTTGTATCATTCTAAATGTCGTACATAGTCAGTCTTTATCGAGTTTCAACCGGAGGCAGACTCCGCTTGACATAGAATCACCAATATGATATATTTTGTCAGATGTAGACAAAATAGGAATTTTATGTTTAGAAATTCAATGTTGTTTGATTTAACAACACTAATCTAATAAGTTTTGCCACGACAGAGATATTGTCGGGCATGTGCCTTTCATTATGATTTAAAAAAAAAAATCAACCACTGCTTAGTTCAATTACACTAAGAAATAAATGTCGGAAGCATTAATCATTAGCAATTTTTGTATTTAAGACTGAAATCAGTATAGGCCTACCCTCGATTCCCTCCCACCTTTACAAAATGAAAAGGTTTTACTAAATTGTTCACTTGAAATACGTTTCGGTGACATTACACAACCTGCCAGAGCAAAAATGAAGCAAGTTATTTTATATTTGTTACACATGAATTCCATTTTCAAATACAACTACAGTAATGGCCAATATTAAGTACCTCAGTAGTTACTGCTCTGCAATTCCTGGGGAAATTGGTTAACTACGCATACATCATATCGACAAGCTGGTTTAAAACAATATTACGCACCAAACAATATTATTCCCGTCTTATACATTCCTACTTATTTACATATTTACATAATATTAGGTGCGAATGAAAGCGACAAACAATGCAGGAATTGTACCATGCCCATTAACTAATATATAAGTTACCTACGAATACAAAATGGAATATGAAAATATTGATTATGAAACTGTAATCTATGGATATAAATATCATTCATTCACTCTAACGCCAACAAAAGATATGTTCTCGGCAAAAACAGTGTGATTACACCATGCATTTTATTTAAATCAACACCTCCCATTTTCGTTTAATAAGGAATATTATTTTTTACCCCTCCAAATAAAAATATAATAATATATCCAGTCAGATTGTATGATTGCGCACTGCTTTTATGTAAAATAAAATAATTTAGGGCCAAAATGCACTGTGTATATTATTGAATGTTGCCTACATATACATGTTACCTCCGAATACAACATGAAGTAATGCACGAGATGCTGTTACTGAATATTTATATAAACATTAATCACCCCCATTGCGATTTAAATCAACTGTCAGATGATGTCTTTGCGTGAATAGCATACAAAACTACACTAATAGGAGTAATAGGATTGAGAAAGAGGGAGGCTATATATAATCAACTTTTAAGACAACAACATATTATTGATGCACTTGTACACAAAGTACAGAATTTTGTGAAAGGTTACTAATACAAAAGCTGAAAGTTTGATGCAAAACTTCTCCGTTGCTTTCCGAACGCAGCGCACATTTCTACTTTATTCCAGTCGCTACAAGTATGTAATAACAGAGGGAAGTACCACGGTATCGTTATTTGTATTTGAAGGTAACAGTTCATATTTCAAATTTGCCTACGAATACAGCCTTTTATTGCTGATATTTCAAAAAATGTTGCCTACAAAATGATAAAACTGATAAAATCATGAATTGTAATGCTTTTAAATCATGAATCTGAATAGGAAACATGAATTTATTAGTATAAAATGTACAATGAACATAATGAAATGGTAATTGGGTCTGATGGTTTAATACTTTGTTGATAACACAGTGATAACTTGCAAGCTTCCAGAGGGGGAAATACTTATGCGCGGCAGTGTATAAAACATATAAAACAATTCAATACACATATAGCCAACTTACTGGGCAGGAACATGGCAAACAACAAGAGACAAGACCAAATAACAGGATATGCGAGCAAGATGAAGATTATTAATTTTGAATCAGCTAACAAAAAACACCTGGTAAGGAACTCGTTGTTTCTGGTGTACTTGGAAAAGTAATACAGGCTGTCCCATAATGATTAGTACCCATCGATGACCAAAGTTCAATCATGTTTGTCATCATCAAAATCGACTGGGATTAGGTCCGTTGTTTTTACATCATCTTTGTCATACTGTACTATTTCATAAGAATTTTAGATCATGAATATAGGATAATCAAACTCAAGATACACTCCATTATGTAAAACATGGTGATTTCATCTTTTTGACAAAGTGCTAAAAACGTGTGCTATTACAGCTTGTTTGAAAGAAACTTGTGTATTTTCATAATATCTCGTCTACTCAATATAATCTTGTGTGTCTTTCTGTTGTAACTGTTATTAGTTATGGGTGTTCAACTCATTAATAATTTTTCTCCTTAATTCAATTTAACAGGTAAGAGAAGTTTGCCACACCTGAGTGACCCCATGCATTGTTTTATTTGACAAGTGTTTAGGGACGTCTAAATAAAGTGGTATTTGGTGAATCACCAGTGGCTTAGATTTCATTTTCACATTGGAGAATGGATTTCGTGAGGTTAAACACTAAGGGACTATATCATTTTTACCAAGTTTGTAGGAAATTGCATCCCCAATATGAAAAACAAGTTTAAGCCACTGCTAATTACCCATGACCACGTCTTTACCTGTTTAAATGTCCCTCAAGTTTAGCCTCAAAACTAGCTCATTATAGAAACAAAGCTTGGGGTCGCTCATGCGTGACAATCCATTTTTACTCTTCAAATTGAATCAAAATGAAGAAGTATTAATGGTTTGAACAACAATATGATACAACAGCCGTTTAAAATAGAAAGAAACCAAAGATATTAGCAGACAAGAGATTAAGAGAATGTATGTTTCTTTCAAACAAGCAGTTTAAAAACACATTTTTTTTGCACTTTGCAAAAAAGGTGAAATCAACATGTCTTACACAATGGAGTGTTACTTCATTAAAACAAGTCCGATATTCATGATCTAAAATTCGAATAAAATGGTACAGTATAGCAAACATGATAGAAAAACAAAGGATCTAATCTCATTGATTTTGATGATGAAAAAGATTATGGAACTTTGGGCATCGATGGGCATCATTTTGGGACAGCCTGTACAATTCGTAAAAGTGATTGTGAACGCACCCAGAACTGAATGACAGTACTGAACATTGGTGGCAGCATACAACAACGCCGGATATAGTCTTATTTCCACATTTTACCGTTAAATAGTGCATGCATGATTGAAAAGAATACGACAAACAATTTATGTCCGAAACATCGAACATTAATACTCGAGTCAAATATAGTGAACGAATTATTGTTTAAACCCATGACGTTATATTTAGATTATTTGATGGAACACATTAACAAACCCAAAGCAAGCAAATGGTAGCCATCAATATCATTGTTTTAAACATTTTAAGCGTTTACTTGGTATTAATTAGTTCTATTCTTCAATGAATCGAATTGGGAATTGTATTTGCGTTTATAAAATACATTTGAATTAGTTATTTTGTTATCTGTAAAATAATCATAGACCACCCTTCATTTGCTAAAGCTTTGCAAAACAGCTGATCGAACCGAACTAAGCTCATGGTCCGCCAGAATCATGATCCGACAGACACCCGATTTCCCAATTTTACAAGTATGTTGATTGCCCCTCCTCGTTCATTTTCATCCATACTGCATAAATCTCTGTCAGAACGAACAGTTCGAAAAGTACTAAAAAGCTTCTTTGTTTTGCAAGAAGTAGTAATATAGTGTGATTTATATAATTTATGATCTGCTGAAATAAAAAAATAAAATAAAAATATGACATATAGATGCATTATACATCTGTGGTGATATATGATATTTATATGCTAATTTAAACGATCTCAAACCAGATAAGGAATCAAAGTACCTATGGAATTGATGTTTTCGTGGAAAAAATATTCGAATTGATACGGTCAGCTGATACTGTAGCTGAGAATTTCGTTTAAGGCATGCCATTAAATCTAGCCAGTGATCCGTTGAAAATTATGTTTCCGCACACCTTTCAATTTTAATCAAGTATACTATGGCCTTCTTGGATGGACCTCGTAAATTATGCATTGACCAAAACACGTTCTGCAAGGAAGAAGCATTTCTCAATTTACGATAAAGGTTAAACGTTTCCAGCTCAAGTCATCTCCAGTATATTGTAAGATTTCTGAGTTTGAATCCATTAAAATGTTTAAGACGTGTGCTTTCTTCAGCATATTATAATTACAGCCAAGTATCGCTTGACACATGGCCTGTTCGCTTGACACATGGCCTGTTCAAATTTGTAGTATCGTAATTATGTGAAGACAGACCACGTTCCGATTCCCGTTGAAACATCGAGGTGTAATCTTTCATATCATTAATGTATCTATTTCGTCTAATTCATTAGGGGGGAGCGAGCACTATTTTGTTCATATTACAGCACCATATTTTGGTGCTGTGAGTGAGCACAGACTTGCTACGAGATCAGCTTGAGTGCACCGATGTATGCACAATAAACCCCGGGGGGGGGGGGGTACTCACGTATGTCAGGTATACGGGGATGTGCCGCTCCAGTGGGTCGCTTTTTCATGAGACATCCTTAGCCATGGGTAGGCTTTTCAGTGAAAAATCCTTAGACATGGGTCCTGTTTTCGCGATTTTCGCGAAAATTTGCCAAAATTAGGTCATTTTTCGCGAAAATTTGCCAAAATTAGGTCTATTTTCGCGAAAAATCACCCTTAGAAATGGGTATGGGTTTTGAATCTCCAGCGGCACACCCCCGACCAAACCAAATCCGAGTACCCCCCCCCCCCCCCCCCGGGCAATAAACACTTCCCTGCATCAACACTATACCGAGTTTTGACCCTACTCGTATGGTCCTACAGTCTGCAACAGAGCATAAATTACCAAAATGCATGTTATTGAAATTACGCTGTAATTCAAAAAGTAACATAATTATGTAAGACAAGGAAACAATATTATATTATAGAAAACAGCTTGGTGATTTAATGCCATACAAGAAGAAAAAATGGTTTGACCTTATTTGCATATAATATTATAAATTAATACAATAACATTTTGCTTTTTGTAATTTCCAGCAAAAACTATACATGCTATTAACACCAAATTTACAGGTCATTGAAATCGCCATAACTTTAAAAGTATCTATTCGATTTTGTTGAATGAGGTATCAAACTGCGGAGAAGAGATTTGCTCATTTATATATATATATCAGATTTTTGGTACTGATTATATATTTTGAATTAGCCAACCTCAAAGCACCTGGTCAGGGACTTTATGTGCTAGGTGTATGTCAACATTATACATTTCGCCACGAACCCTCCTTTTTTGCCCAAACTATGCAAAAAACATACTATTATTTTTCAGATTTTAACGAACGATGATAGACATCGACCGTCTATCTAGAATGTTTCCGATAAACTGGGTTTTTTTTAATATTATTTTATCATCTTTATTAATATAAAGAAGCAAACACACAAACACAAAAACATCGGGGGCCTATGCTGACCACAGGCGGAATATTTTGTGGAGCTTTTCAGTTGCCTGAAGATACTAGTCATCCTCTTCTTATTGTCCGTGTCAATCAAACCCCTTTGAGCCGATCTCAATGGCGATTAATGAGCTATCAAGGCATGTGTCAACTATTTACATTGTGTTAGAGACCAAAGATGAGTATCGGTCGATCTTTGTCATTTTCCATTGCGTAATCGTAATTTTGACTTTTGAATGAAATGTTCTGCAATCATATCCATGTAATGTGCTGTTGATTATTTAAAACATTAATTTGTAAAGCCTATTTAGACCTTTAATATTTATATATTTAAAATCATAAAACAATATAGAAATAGTGATTTTATCAATAATACATTGTATGTTCATTCAAACTAACTGTTTATCCATTTAGAATCACTCATTTAGTACGTTAAAACTATGATAGTCAGATTAGAAAATAGCGCCCTCTTTCGGTAGAATTAGGAGATTCCCCATTCATTTATACAGGATTTTTATTCCAACTTTGGGATGGAATAACTCACTAATGTGCAACCTACGAACGTTGGATAAGATGAATTAGTGTTTAGGGATATATTTGCCACCTTTTGGTAATAATAATCTTGTTCTGCCCAGAGGTAGACGACATAAATTTTAAAAAACTAAGCACATTTTGGTCTCACGTCCCATCTAATATACAATCATGGCATATGGGTTTACAAAAACATGTCAAAACTGCTTCATTTTTGTAATCTTATAAGTTAAGAACTAACAATGTTTACGTAATTCCATCGCATGATAACACACACACACATAATTAAGTGGTGCGTTCACACGTCGTATAACTAGTGTTGGTGAGTGCCCTATGCCTACCTGTTCTCCTACTACATCGATGTGCTGTGAAACTATTACATGATACCAGGAGTCTTCCCGTGGCTGCCATCGTCTGGATTGGATTGTTATGTTAAAGGTATTGCGCCATCTTCTGACTACTTGATGATGCTTTGGCTGTAGATGGCGTCAACATATTACACATGAACACACCGAATGAATTGTCATTACGCTAGCTGGTTAAACAACACGGGCGATATCTAGTAAAAACCATTATGAGATTTATTCTGTTGTTGAGTACACACTGTGTAGAAGTTTGGTAGAGCAATGCTATCTATACCATATTTACCTTGGAATGCTTGGTAACTGGCAGGTACTTCCAATGATATCACATTTGTAGTAAAGACTTAGTTTAGTGTCCAGCCACCAGCCTGAGAATGTGGGGAGGTCTCGATCAAATGTGATCAACTCTGTCGGCTGTTTAATAAAGGGTTACAGTGTATATTGATGCTCTATTGACTTTTGAGCTCAAAATATTGATGATTTTGGCACATTTGAGATTGATACCTCCTCTCTACATTCTCAAGCAAGTGGCTGAGCATTGAAACAAATGGCTACAAATCTGGAAAGATCAACACATCCATCAGCTTTTGATGTACAACACACTATGAACCAATAGAACGAAACATACACAATGTAGGTGATTTAAAACAGGGGTTTATATGGCCACCAAAAACTTGATCTTGAGATTGTGGCTACTATTTGGTACGGCTGTTCCGCAAATAATTCCATTCCTAAAACAATATGTAGTAGGGGTCTGGTTAGGGGTAGTATCTAATATTTCCATAGGTGCACGTGAGAAACGAGGATGCGTTTGACGACAACTAACCGATGCTGAGTAGTCCTACATTAAACTATGCTACTGAAAAGTGGAAATAATTACTACGCTTGATCGATAATACTGAACTGAAATGTTACTTTGAAATATTTTACGTGGCTAATTAAGTATAATAATGATTAATGTACACATTTGCATCGCAGGGTCTTTATCTTGGAATCCGTAAACACTTTGATTAGAACAATTTTTCTTTGGGATTCGACCGGCAGAACCACTGCATTTTAAGATCATCCTTTCGGCTCAATCCAAGACGGAAACCTTCCGCCAAAATAACCCCATTAACACGAGAGTCCCGATTTTAAGGAAACATATTTAGAGGTCAGTGTAATTCCAAACTCTAAAATAGTCATGTCACTGGACTTCTCATACTAGAAGTAGTAAGACATAATACTTCGTGCGTACGTCTAGCTGAGCTGTAGATATCAATTCTTTCATAAATTCTCCTGGATTCCGCTACTAAGTGTCCGCCCTCAATTTTGATAAAAACTGAGATTTGTTAATTTTACAATTGTATTACATGTATGAACTTACACCTATAAGGATTCAGAAAAATCAGCCCTCTTTGTACAACAAAACATCAATCCAAATATCCTGATCTACGGCTATCATAATTCAACACCATAGTTGGGGATCATGGCTTGTCAATCAGGTAAATAGCTGCTTCGTTTTGCAAACAAACATTTATGAGAAGTTTTATGCCTCCTGGTTGACAAGATATAGAAACGATTAGTAATACAAAGGGCAGCTATTTACTGTGTGAAAACACCTCATGGCGATATGCCTGCCTAAAAAAACAATAAATGTTCCTGGACTGGTGTTTAATTAGAGTAAATGATCAACTCCCACAAAAGAGTTGCGCAAGTGGTGTAATTTAATTATGATTTACCATAACCATGGGGATGAGCTTTTAATTGGCGTAGCAATAGGAAAAAATAGGTAACAAATGACTTTGCATTCAATGTATTGATGTTATACTACTAATGCAAACAAGCATTACATTTTCAGGATTTGTTGCTTGTCCAATATGTCAACAATATTTAGTTTTGGCTGACTTTGTGGCAGATGGTATGTTTATCAAGATGGAGGACAGTGCGGGTCATGTTAGGAAGATCTTTAAAGTTCTAAGCATATCAATACAATGGACTCGATAAAGACACGTAATTTATCCGCATCTCATCAATTGGCGGCGGTGGTCACTTTCAATAGTGCCCTCTATGGCCAAGCTTGTCGTCATTAACTTGGAAATATACACTCAAGCTTCTTCTGCTGGTCAAATTTACCAAGATTAGACTTCAAAGTGGTCACGGAATCCAGATAGTTAACCTTCTAAAGCCACATTTCTTATACGGTTGTTAAACGGTAAGTTTAAATGTATTTCTCGAAAGTTCTTTTAGCGCCAACATTATTATCGTGACTTTGAGTGTTTACTATTGTTCCCTTTGCTCTTCGAAGCCTTTGTAGCGGTTGAAGTTCCCCTCGATGAACTCCTTGTAGAAGTTGTTGCTCTCCTCGAGTTACTCCTTGTTGTAGCGGTTGTTGTTGATGGCGTGTCATCCACCTTCCTCCTTGCAGTTGTAAGTCTAAATCCAGCTGAAGATGTTGTAACATCTGAATCTGTGGAATTGTAAATGGTGCTTTTAACACTTTCCACGCGGCTATTAGTTTTACCATTATACAAAACTGATTTTTCAAAAACCTTTCCCAACTTTCCTGGTCTTTCTCAAGGATTACTGAACAAATACTAGGCATGTTTGTACTTATTTTAATGCATTTCTAATGATGATTCGAAATATGGTAATGAAATTCAATAATGTTGACATTTTTGAAACATTTTGTGAAATTTTGGAATGTCGTCTGCAGACGCCTGCCGCGTGGAAAGTGTTAAGTTACGCCAATTTACAGTTAATTGTAAGTAATGTTGACATTAAAGTTGTATTCAATTGTTGGGGGGGGGGGGGGGGGGGGGCACACATGACAAGAATCAAAGCTTGTGACAGGACTTTTACTGTATGTGCATCCAGATTATGGAATTATCTTCCTGCATATAGAGCAGCCTAATGTTTCTGTTGTTTTTATTTGAGAAGGCATTGAATAAATGTTTGTTTCCAAACTATAAACTAAAATTTGCTTTTATTAATTAATTATTCTTATGCTATTTTGTATCTTTATAAGCGCGTTGGGCATCCGGGGAATGGCGCATCACACATAATAAGTGTATGTAGGGGTGTAGGGGGGGGGGGGTGTATGTACAGTTAAGGGTGGGGTGGGTCTGGGGTCAAATGCCCGTATATAGGATGTCAATTTTAACAACTTTCCCAAAATTTGACCCATGAGTGTTATATACCATAAAATAGCCCATATCGCAACATTTCAAAATTGACTCAAAATGTTGCTCTGGTTGCCACGGTAACCACACAGTGCCTCTGATTGGCTAAACACTGTAACAAGTGTACCTCAAAAACGCTAGTAAAAACTAGTAGTATATTCTGGTATTTGGGTTGATGGTTAACAATGACATCCGCACAACTTCATGGATCCCGAATTTTGAAATTATTTTCCAAATTTGAATTATCCTGCCAAATTACCTGATTGGTCGGTTCCTGGTTACCATGACAACGATATCAAAAATCCGGATCCATGAAGTTGTGCGGAATGTCATCGATAACCTTCAACCCAAATACCAACCAGTATACTACTAGTTAGCGCTTTTGATTTACACTTGTTCCGAACAATCTTATTCATCATTTTGTGTTAGGTTTGGCACCATGTTGCAATCGGGTTTTAATAGTATTAAAAGGTCACTAGCATGATTAGGGATTATCTTTTTGAACTCGGTAGTATAGAAATGATCTTATTTACTAATGGTCTTGGAAGACATAGCATACGACATTGAATTGCCTTTGTCAAAACTAATTATCCCCTGTTTTTTTTCTTCATGCAATACGAAAATATATTAATGGTTTTGGTTCGTATCGTGAAGTGATAAAATGTTTAGTTTCAATTAATAAAACGGAAACCAGTAGAAAATGTCTGCAACATTTATTTTTACAGCTTAAAGGTGAATTTTCCGATCACTTATTTTTGGCTATGATTTCTTTTTCAAATCATTATATTTTGATATCAGAGGTACGTGGACATCGTCGTCTGACTCGCCAAGACTCGCCGAAGGCGAGGGTCCTTCTACTTCAGGTTAACCTGCTTTAGAAAAGCGAAGCAAGTTTGAAATTACGGTTAGCCAATCAGCGTTGACTGCGTTCAACCTTATTGATTTCATTAAAAGCTATTGAAGCTCCCTGGACTGCTGTGACCCGTTGCTACTCGTCGCAACGTGTGCGTACGTGACGCGTACGCTTGTATTTTTAAATTTGTACGGTATGTTTGAAACGCTAAACATGCGCGTTAGTGCAAGTGGCACACAGGGTTCTCTCTTGGGGAAACAGAAGTCGAAGGACTCTCGCCTTCGGCTCGGGCGTTGCGGTTCTCGCTGGTGGCGCTCTATTACTGGGCGAGTGGGACTTCTCAACGTACTAGCAGCAGCGCGTGCGATCTGGAGAAGTGGCGCTTATACCTTTAATAAATATTATATTTGCGGCATTATAAATTCAATATAAATCATATCAAACCATAATACGGATGCATTTTGTCTCAAGAAATGAATAAAACGTCAACTATTTAACACGAGACAAAGTATGTACATGTATAAACATAAAATACACGTGGGTCGATTTGGTCAATGGTAAGTTATTGGTAAATCTTCTGAATCCGTGTACGATATGTTGAAAATAAATTAGAAATATTTTTTGTTCATCAATTGACAAAATTAATCGCTAAAGCCTAAGGATCGACTGACAATTCCGATATGTCGTAAATATTCTTTCGGTATGTTTCAATTTGGTAGCAACAGATAAATGGGGAAAATAAATAATGTTCATCTGATACTTTGTAAGGGAATTTGTAAAGAAAACTCTATGTTCAGCAATTTCACAAAATCCATGTTCGCTACCATATTAACGCCGGCAAATGCCTACGGATCAAACTGACTTTTTTATTATTATTTTTATTTGAGAGAGGGGTAGGGGAAGGCCATTCACATCCAGGTAATTATCTCAAAGAAGATTTCTTAAGCAACCCCAGCATGCTTCACTTTCATCACAAGACCATCGATTTCTGCCACTGTAGTGTCTACTAGTTCCTATTGACATTACATTGCAATGAAAGGCTTATAATGTTGTTAAACGAGGGTATGTAAGAAACTCCTGCTGCAAGTAGTACAATAGATGTGACTTCAATTCAGTCTTCTTTTGTTTTCTTAAAGACCCTTTATTTTGTGTATAATACATTTCAGTTTAAATTCAAATTATTTTCATATCTGTCGCCAAGATGCCTGTCTGTACCATGTATTATGAAGGTGGAATTGACTCGGCCTACAGCTGTGAATTACTAATACATGTTTTGCACTTTTAGTTTTGGGGGAAATTCCTGTTGGTACGGCAGTGGTCCCGGGGCAGTGGTGCTACACAAGAAATCTCCGATGCCCATATTGTAAGGCCCTGTCACACTGTGGCGAAAAAAGCTAACGTGTGCCCGACGTTTTGGAAATGTGGGTAAACGTTCGTGTAAGTTGTCATTCTTTCGTGACATATTTGGCATACGTTATTCGTTAGCGGTTCGCTTAATGTAGGGGTTCGCAGGGGTACGCTAGGGTTTATGGAATTGTTAGAGCATGTTCAAAATGTTGAGCGGGTGACAACGTAGTGATCAATACGCTATGTATGTATAATTTGAGCATTAGCTGTGTGAACGTTTCACGTTAAGTGTAGGTTGCTTATTCATCAGCTGTTCGGCCATATACGGCTCTTAAGAAGAAACCTTCACGTAACGTGCGAAACGTTCACACGGCGAACGCTCAACGTATACATATCGTATTTACCATAACGCATGTCACGCGTTTAAAACGTTAAACATTTCAAATATATTTAATGAAATATAAAATTAGATACATACGTACGGGTATTTAATTATTTGAATAGGATAAGTGCTTATTGAAAAGTACATATTGGTTTAATATTAATGATATACTTTAATAATTAATACGGGGATAGATGTATTTGTACTTTAGTACACTTACTAGACAGTTAGTAAAATGTCAACGGAAAATGGAACTAAATATATTTATGGAACAAAATATAAAATTAAATACGTACGTACGGGTATTTCATTATTTGCATAGGATAAGTGCTTTTTTGAAAAGTACATATTGGTTTAAAAGTAATGATATACTTTAATAATTAATACTGGGATAAATGTATATGTACTGTAGTACACTTACTAGACAGTTAGTAAAATGTCAACGGAAAATGGAACTAAATATATTTATAAATCGAATGTTATTAATAACTGGTGCCTGCAATAACTTGTACTGGATCACATTATTGCCTCTAAAGCGTGATACAGCGCGTAATATTTCATGCATTTGTATCAACATTTAAGTCTTGTCTTAACCTAACCCTCATGAAGACATAAAACAGACCTAACTAAAATTATTTCCAATAATTGAAAACCAGTAATGTGATTTTGGCAAAGGTTGACGGATTTAGCTAACGGAATTGGCTCATTGTTTACAGACAAATAAATTATCTGAGCATAATACATCCAATAAGGAATTTAAATGGCCAACGTTATGTTAACCAACAACTACCTGTCAGGCAAGACAAATACGTTACCTTTTTTTCAAATTGTAATCATTTTTTTGGGTACAGGTGTGCTGCCAAGAGATGTGGATCTATTACCGAAACTGTTACCACTTTATTATTGTTTTGCCACCCCTATATTTACAACTACTGTCCTTTTTTAAACACTAACGATCTTTTGAGGCACCATTGACGATTATATATAAATGTACCAGAAAATGAGAAAAATATGGGATCCGTTCACAAGACAGGTGTAAAGGCGATCGTATTTGGCGGCACGTCCCCGTAACTTCAGATCTACTGAAATACCCCCTCCCCGGGTCGTAATCAAGCACATGCGATGTCTTGAACCTAAATTCCTCGGAAAACTCTATTGTGAAATATTTTACAAAAATTGTTTTTTAAATTTGTATTTATTGTACATCAAATAATTGTTGTGAATTAAATTTTGATTGAAAATTGCATCAATTTAATCAAATACTAATTAGGTCATTAAATACCCTCATGTACTATAAACATGGCAATTGTGTTCAGTGCAAAAGTTATAATATTAAATAATTCATTTGCTCAACAAGAGCTGTACCAGCTCGTACCATGGCTTCTCCTATTCAGAAAAAAACACACATCACGATTTGTGTTGAAATGTCAACAACTCATGTGTAATTATTGAGTAAAAGGGATGGAGAAACTCAGTTACACAATATAATATATTGTAGGTAAAATTAAAACAGTTAAAAGTGTCTTTGTAGAGATGCACAATTGTTATTCATAGAACGATAATCATCCACGTTTATATGAATGGGTGGGTTGTATTACGTATTATTTTTATGTTTCTTTGTTTGTTTGATGTTTTGGGCATCCCTTAATTTAGTGCTTATGTCACTATTGGGTTTGTCCTGGCTGTTTTTACAATTGTTATAAATAAATAAATAAATAAATAAACAAATAAGCTAGAAATGCTATATCGACACCTCCTCAAAATTTGAATATTTTATGTTATTACATCTGAAATAATAAGCACTAATCTTTTTAATAAATTGAAGTTCAAAGCTAGACATTATTTATAGAACCACGCTAAAACACGCTAAAACCTTACAATTTTGGCGCTAGGTATTATTTCCACCAGGAATTGGCAGACCTACATTGTACCTTCCACGGACAAGCCCACATGCTGGAGAAAGTACTTGCGGGCTTCCTCCCTTGATCAAGGCATTAGAGTGTTTTTCAAAGTCCCCATTGGGCTCATTTCTAAAACCAAAACCTGCTCAAGCAATACTATAATCGTGATTTTCTCGAAATGTGAACTTTTTATTTTACAAAATCTGAAACAGCACTAGTTTTATAACAAATTGATGTTTAATAACAAATGATAAACTTAACGCTTTAGGCTTGCTGCTTGTTGCTGCTCGCTCAAATTATTTTTTGAAGTTTGGAAGCTATTTATAGACAGCTACTGAGTATTGACATAATTTTATTGTGAATATGAAATCTTTTCTAATATCATAAATCAAGATATAGCCAACCAATTTTGCTCGTTCAAAAAGCAGATGATGCTATTTTTATATAATGTATTCATTTTTGTACTTTAACTAGCGGGCACCCGCGTTTCGCGCGGGACCCGCTAGATGAGTAAACCAGGGCGGTTAATATTTTGGGTTCGATGAGTGAACCTGCATGGGCGGTTAATTTTGTTTTGTTTTTGAGAAGTACTGCATTTTTGGAGGGTGGAGATCGGACACTAATTCATGTCCCTTAATTGTGTTGTTTTAACTTCGTTGACTCAGTACGACGGTAAAAGTGCACGGGGAAGACTTTCCCACTCCTGGATGTGATGCCACTGATTTACATCTTTTATTCTATAACTTAATATAATATGGGGTATAATGTGTCGTCATGTCAATTGGTAGGCTATAATTATGTACATCAATGGCAACATGCGATTTGTTTTTTCTCAGGTTCGCTATATGGGACAGGCAGACTTGTAAGCCTGGCACGTTTTGAACAAATATGGGACGTGTGGTGATTCTACACAACGATAACCGTAAGCAAGCGATAAAGGACGTAACCGTACGATGGAATAAAGGACAATTCATTGCACCATAGACTTGGTGCAGGATTGGGACCTAAGTACACTAATTACATTTGTAGACGTTTGTATTGTAGTGTTGAAGTATATAGCATACAGGTATAACAAAAGATGTTTTTCAAATGTAATCAAAATGTATTTTTAAATGATAGTTTGTGTGCCGAACAACCCACATGTAATGTGTGCGTAAGCAAAAGCAATGAAAATGAGCTGGAAATTGATAACAAAGCACTACATCATGCAGAAACGGCAAAATATACGGCCAATCGTTTGATATCGAGTATGGGGTAATTACTGCTAGTAAAGCTCAACTTGGCTTGTATTCCCGTTTTATTGGCATAGATAGAACTGTAAAATGATATGCTTTAGGGGGGTTAAAAATCACGGCAGAGGGCGCCATGTTGAAAAGATCTATTATTATTATACCTGAACATGGACCAGGAAAATACACTGAAACCGAGGAAAACACACCGAAACATTTTGTAGAACACCAGTATTTATATAGTAAAAATAGTTTTAAAAAAACAGAGTAAAAAATCATTGATTGAAAGAGATGAATAAATTAAGATATTTTTTGTCGCCGCGCCGTGCTTCTTGTGAAAAGCCGTACATTTCTCTAATATTAAATTGCAATTAATTCAAATATCATATTTCAGAGGGGAAAAAGCATCTGCACAGTATCATTAGATTTATTGAATATAGTCTTGTAATTTGTAAGAGATGAATAAATTATGATAATTTTTTTATAATGATTATAAATTGGTAATATGAATATTCATGATTAATTTGGGATTCTCTTGGATCATCTCGGTTCAACCAGGATCATTTCAGTGCAATCTGGATCATTTATATTGCTAATTAATATTCATATTGATAATTAATTAATTGATGACCCGCACCCCCGCCCCCAGCAACAACAAAAAATGAAATTTCTGAGTTCCGCCCCTGTTCATATTTATTATATTGCAAAGTAGTAGGCCCTATTGCAATTATAACAAATAATTCAAATATCATATTTCAGAGGAAAAAAGGCATTTGTAAAGTATAAATTAAATTGCCAATGTTTAATTTATAAAACAACGTCAAAAGTTGTACAAAAATAAAGACAAAAGAAAAACTATTATGCATCTGTTAATTACGACGCTCTAGTTCGTTGGGACACCAAGCCATTCAATCTTATACGTGTGTAAAAAGAAAGAAATACCTAAATACTTATTGCTTCGCAACATCGTATACCCTGGTTTGGGGTCGGTCTAAAATACAAATTCACATTTCGTAAAAACTATAAAACTACGCAAAAACTAAAAGGATTTCGTCAGCCATGAGGGTTTTAATGAGTAAATAATGGTTAATGAACAAACTTTTAAATATTTATACCGACTTTAAATCCGTTGGGGAAGTGCAGAGGATTATTTCGAACCGAAGGATAGCGCAAGCGGTGTGTGGGACATCAGTGTGATTTTGTAGTATCTTACACTTCGTTGCTCCATTCAAGTTCATAATGAGCTAGGACTACGTCTTTATAATTGATTGAGCTTAGGAAGAGTTAATACAGCCTTGTCCGCATTCTTGTATCAGCGTTTATAAGACTGCAGCACTCACGCATAGCGCTAACGACTGACTGTGGCTTGGTTGACTCTTAGGATGGCTTTACGTGGATTGTAATATAGATATCAACTAAAACTGTATTGATTAAATTCCACAATGACCCCCATTAGTGTGACGGCCTTGCTACAAAACACTCTAGTTAAAACCGGGTTGTCCAAAGGGCCAGATCAGGTACCCAAAGCGCTGTAAGCACTAATAGCTGGTGCAATAACTCAAAGAGTTGGGGGAAAGGAATCAAGATGTCCACCCCCGGATACACAGCGTATCTATGATCAAAAAAATTTCTGGATATACAGGGATCAGAACCGTAATGGACTGGAGGAGTGGGTTCAAAGTTCAAATACCTGTTTGCTTACAACAGCGAGTGATTTTATTCTGTTTGATTTGCACTGTAATTTTGTATGTTGATTCGCGTCGAATTCATGGAAACATGGCGTGGGGATATACTTCGAGTCAAGTTTTGAACATGTTTGATGATAGTGATACGGCTGAGGATTTGTTTAGATGATAGTTCTGGAATTTCAGATGATATTGAGATTGAATCTGATGGTGAGGATATGAGTATTGACGACGGAATTGACATTGACGGTAGCCATATAATGCTGTTCATGTATTTGCGGTAATGTACATGTACAGGTGATAATTGACGTGAGTTTCGGCGTGCAAAATGTCGCACTATCCTTGTTTGTTTATTGTTTTTATATGATTGTATAATATTAAAGATGATTCTGAACAAGTTTAGTATTGTTATGTTTGAGATTATTGTTTCTCACAAGAGTAAATAAGCTGGCCTCTGGGGTAGCTTTCTGGCAGGAACTCGCTTGCTAAACCAAGTTTAGTATTGGTTTATCCATTTCCTGCCAAATTCAATATTTAGTGTGTGTTACCCCTGGGAGGGCTAGGGTGAGCGGTACACACTGACAGGGACGGCTAGGGTTCAAAGGGTTAAATGTGTATGTTCCGATGACTTTTTTGGGGCTATAATTTTTCTTTCACATCAAGATATTTTGATATCAGAAGAATCCCCATATTTTTCTCATTATGTCTGTAAAATCTTAGAGCCTAGAAATTTTCCATTTAGAAATTATAGGCTAAAATGTGGTGAATTACTGCCAAAGGTGGTAACCACCAGCCAGTTTGTGTATAACTCAAGGGCAAATTAATTGTGACCTTGTGCTTCTAAAAATAGAACCATTGGAGTTATGCAATTTAAACTTTGGAATGCGACAATTATATGGATGACCTTTCATGTAAAATAGAAAACATCAAGTTGAAATTCGGGCCAGCAATCGGATCATCTACCTTTAATATGCTATCTTAGACAACTGGACTTCCATGTGTTTGTTTATACGATGGCCACGCATACGTTTACCGTGATCAAGGTCTAAACGACCGATAAAACGGCAGATTTTGTCATTCCAATAATACAAATGACGCACGTACCTCTACTCATAACACTTTTGACTGTTTATTCGTTTCAGGGTTTACTATTGATAATAAAACTGTGTAGGCCTACATGTATTTACTGAACAAGCTTGTTTTATCACAGGTCTAACTCCTAACATTTAAAATTCTCTCAATGATCTTTTCATACCTGGAGACGTCTCACAAGTCACATTCAGAAATCTTCTGATCATGGTGATATCATCATCAATGTGTTTATCATCATGCTGATTTCCGATATAATGAAGACTTCTACATTCACAAGGGTCACGCGGGGTCAATGTCCACTTGTTTCGATGACCCTTATCGCTTCCGCCTCTTCCAACATAACAAATCTCTCCGCTGACACCATAGAATGAAGATTCTTAAAATGAACGTGAATTAAATGAAGAATCTGATTTTAGTCTGCCGGCCTGATACAATTGGCCTATCCTAATCCTAAAGCCTAATACAATTGGCCTATCCTAATCCTAAAGCTTAATACAATTGGCCTATCCTAATCTTAAAGCCTGATACAATTGGCCTATCCTAATCCTAAAGCCTAATACAATTGGCCTATCCTAATCCTAAAGCCTGATACAATTGGCCTATCCTAATCCTAAAGCCTAATACAATTGGCCTATCCTAATCCTAAAGCCTAATACAATTGGCCTGTCCTAATCCTAAAGCCTAATACAATTGGCATATCCTAATCCTAAAGCCTAATACAATTGGCCTATCCTAATCCTAAAGCCTAATACAATTGGCCTATCCTAATCCTAAAGCCTAATACAATTGGCCTATCCTAATCCTAAAGCCTAATACAATTGGCCTATACTTTTAAATATTGTTCCATGACAACAATTTTTTTGTTTGAGGCAGATGTTATGCATATTTGTTGATACATTTAACGATATAATACTCAATCTTTCTCATTTAATAAGGTGTATCACATATTATTTTCTATTTTCATTTTATGCAGAAGGTTCCTTCTGTGTGGTGACAGGAGATACAAATCAATGGGTTCATACCAATACCAACATGATGCTTAGTTTGAGGATTTACTCACCGGGCAATATACTTCCAGATAATATAAGTATTACATGCAGGATTGTGAATCCATTAAGTAGCGAAAGTGTCATGACTGAGAATACTGTAAATAATGAAGTATCAATATATATCATTTTAATGGTTGTAATGTCTGTTCCCAAAGTATTCATTCGAGATTAGATATTACAACTTTGCAATAATCCTTTGCAACTTGAAACACTCATATAAATATAATTTCATAATATAATAATCCATTACTTTGGACTAAATAGAATTGTCGTCGCTTAATTGGTTAAACACTACCCATCACTTTCCACGCGGCTATATATGAGGTGACCTATGATGTCATGTATTTACAAATGGGACACCCTCTGTTGTTTCCCTCCAGGCAGAATATACAGTAAAGTTAATGAAGACAACATGAAATTTCTTTCTAATGAATTGTAAAACTCATTTAGTTTTAGTTTTTTTTGTGAAATGCGATAGCTTATATCATTCCTAAGCAAGTTTAAAGACAGTTGTGGTAACAATTTGCTGTGACACCACAATCTAGTTAGAAACCTGATCTGGCCTATGTAAACTATAGGAACTCTTGCCCGGTGTGTTTTGTCTCAAACCAACAGAGGGCGTCCTAAATGTCAACAAATGTCACCTCATCTATAGTATAAGTTTTACCATATACAAATACGATTTTTTTTAAACCTTTCCCAACTGTCAAAGTCTTATATATATTAACATGATTAATGCGTTTCTCATAGTGATTTCAAATATGTAATGAAAGTCAATACATTTGACATTTTGAAACATTTTTGTAAAGTTGTAGACGCCTGCCGGAAAGTTTTAAGATGAAGTCTGAATCGTTAGTAATACATCGTAAGAACTGACCTGCTCTTAAGGCCTATGACTTAAATTTCATATTATTTACCGCTTCATGATTGAGAAGGGTCTTCTATCCTCAAAGTGTTCCAGTGACACTGGCGATAAAATGTAGGTTTCACTAGAATAAGTGTGATTGCATTATCATAGTTAATTGATGTAACCACTAAATATAATGGACAAAATAAGAATAACACAAATATACTTACAATGTCGGCGAGTCGGCAGTCGCAAAAGACGCTTTCGCACAACTGATTATATCGTCTGCGCTGCCTCTTTACCTACAATACTATAATCAAGCGAAACGTCGTTGAAATATTGTTGAATTTTAAATTACGTTAAAAAGCCACGCCTCATTTTGTACGCATAGTAAAAGTCATATTAAGTGTAAATTATTAAAATAACACTCATTAGGGAAGTCGGTTTTAATATTGTATGTCTTTAAATTGATTAATATTTATTGTAACCTTTCTGCAAAGATATGTGGTAATATCGATTTTTTGAATAGTTACAGGCTGAGTAAAAACGAAGCCGTATTGCTTTGTTACCGTTTATCGTTGTTTTTGTGTGTTTATTTATTTTTAAAATAATGGCGAACTGCCTTGATATAAATCAACAAAGACCTCAATGATACACTTTCTCGAACTCAGTCCCTCTTTGCTATCGGGCGCGAAGATAACCCATCCCACCACACGGACTGTGTGTACATAGCCCCAGATGAAAGAGCGCAAACACACGGTAGGATCATGGCAGGAAGGGACTTCAGCAAACATTCGGGTTAGGCTAACACGTAGCCTATGTAAGCATGCTTGCTTATGAAATGAAAGTTAAAAGAACGATTGAAGAAAACAATGCATTAGAGGAGTCACTTCCCATAATTCAATGCAACAATAATGTAGGATTGACAGAAAATGTATTAGCCGTGATTGTGAAGTGTAATAGTTTGTCGTCAGCAAACCAGAGCTCAGGTCAGTCAACCAGGGCACAGCAAAGTCTGCTAATTAGCACGAATAGCACATTACAAAGGAGCGGGAGGGTACCAAGGGTACCTGCTTTCGGACGACCAAACAACTCTTTTAAAACCACCGATTGTAAAATGCTATAATAGAAGTTCAAACTAGAAAATCTAAAATATGTAGCATTCAAAAACAGAAAACTTTTTTTATTTAATAAATTAAATAAAATGAAAGGTAGGCTATGACCGGCAAACACTGTGTCGGGCGTGAACTTGTACTTAGTGTAATGCTTACTAAGCGGTAGTTGGTTTAAAAGAAAATCAACTAAAGGCACGCGACAATATCTTTGTCGTGGCAAAACTTATGTTTATAGATGATGTGTTGTAAAACAAACAACACTGAATTTCTATACTTGAAATTCCTATTTTGTCTTATCTCACAAAATATAATTGATTCTATGTCAAACGGTAAATGCTTCCGATTGAAATTCGATAAACGCCGGCTCTTGAGAAATGTCTCTTGAGTCGTTTTATGACCGCTTCAGCGTTTTTGCTGTTCATGTGGTCTAACTCAAAGTAGTCAGAGAAATAGTCCACGGTTACCAAATAATCAACTGTCATAAAGTCGATGCCAATCTTCTCCCAGGGTCTATCTGGAAGCTCATGATTAATG
>CM069441.1:157282299-157346918 GCA_035610835.1 Ophiura sarsii
TGCATGCATTCCATTTTCAAAGAGATACTTTTATTTTCAAAATATTATGATCATGCCCACTAATATAGTAGGCCTTATTTTTTGGGATTTCAGATTTTTATTTTGATGCTCATCTTGTCAAATGTTGGCATTAAGTTCATACTTTCATATATTCTATCATTAATTACCATTGCAGCAGGATGGCATTGTGCAACTAACTTGAGAGATGGAGAATCTGAAAAGGCCAAAAGGGAAAATGCAGCATTACAAAACACCAACCGTTGACTCCAATTTCTAGCTTAGGCCAAACAAAGAAGTCTGTCTCAGAAACATTTTGCAAATAAGGTAAGTGCTGTGCCATTTTTTAGTTTATTTTTGGAAAATAGGCTATGAGGTATGCGATTTTCTTTTTGTTACTAATCATAGTTTCAGAGAATTATTTTTTAAACTTTTTTTCTAAAAAAAAAAAAAAATTGGTATGGTGTAAACAAAAATGCACACATGATTGTCTCAACTATTTTGTCTACCGCCCAAAGTACTCCCATGCCAACCACAAGTCCACGACTAGGTCCTATAGTACTACTATTACTAGACTAGACGCTATCACTAGTATAATCAATTTAAAACAACAATTTGTCGATCACAGCGTATACGATTCCCCAGCATCTCATGCAACTGGTGCGTATCATGCATAACAGCGTCATTCGCGATGGCAAGGGCGCAGTAAAACGTGAAGATGTGACATACTTGAATTCAAATAGGTAATTGACCAATCACGGCCCTATACTCTATTTGGCTTCCTCTGGACAGTGACGTAATTTAACAGGTGCAGCATTTACGCTATATTCATAAATTTACAAATGCCAGATTCATAAATTAGTCCTTTCCCTTCTGGACTACTCCAAAAGGCAGTATACTACGGACGTGAAACCCAGGGTACCAACCCATGCTAACCCATGTATAATTAATGATTATATAAGTATTACGTTTGTGAAAAACCCAATTTCTGAAGAAAAAAATGGAGGGCTCCCTCCATGAAGGATCTGTTAGTGCCCTTGAATATTTTGGAACCAGACATGAAAGGTGTATTCATCAGGATTGTCTTATAATGATTAGTTTAAGGGATGCACCATTAGATTTTCAGGGGGGGGGGGGGGGGAAGGAAGTTTAAATAAAAAATCCCCTCTATGCAGGCCCCCCCCCCCCCAAAAAAAAATCCCCCCCCTGATGAGTAAAAAAAGAAGAAAAAAATTACCTCGCACAATTCAATATGAATGAATACCTCAAAAAATAAAATTCCCCCCTTACGGCGGCAGCCCCCCCCCCCCCCAACCCAACTTCCTACCCCCTCCCCCCACTGAAAATATAATGTCTAATGGTGCGTCCCTAACTGGAGATGAATGGATTAGGGTAAAATGAAATTAAAATGTGTGTTACATTGCATTTTCATTTCAGAACTATTGGAAGAACGCCTTGTCACAAAAATTCAGAAATGAACGAAAGCGGCATGAGAAAGATAATGAACATGCAAAGCCACCAGCCAAGTTAGCCAAACCTACTAAAAGTACATCGGCACCTACAGATACTGCAAAGAATAGGCCGGCTAACCAGTGGGGAGTTACGCACTACTTACCTAAGTGGCCGGTGGGCGAAGATGATACAACAATAGAGAAACACATTCAACTGATGCAGGTTGAAAATTGAAAGTTGAGGCAAGATACTACTATGATTAGGATGCTTATGGACCTCGATTTTGCTGACAGACGAGATGGCATAGTGAACAAACTATGGAAGACTACCTTCCACAGTTTGGAAAGGGGGTATCTTATCGCTGTTTCTCTCTACAGGCAGCTCAAAACACCAATGGTGGGCGAAGATGATACAACAATAGAGAAACGCATTCAACTGATGCAGGTTGAAAATCTAAAGTTGAGGCAAGATACTACTAAGATTAGGATGCTTATGGACACAAGATGGCATAGTGAACAAACTATGGAAGGACTACCTTCCACAGTTTGGAAAGGGGTATCTTATCGCTGTTTCTCTCTACAGGCAGCTCAAAACACCAATGGTGGGCGAAGATGATACAACAATAGAGAAACGCATTCAACTGATGCAGGTTGAAAATCGAAAGTTGAGGCAAGATACTACTAAGATTAGGATGCTTATGGACACAAGATGGCATAGTGAACAAACTATGGAAGACTACCTTCCACAGTTTGGAAAGGGGTATCTTATCGCTGTTTCTCTCTACAGGCAGCTCAAAACACCAATGGTGGGCGAAGATGATACAACAATTGAGAAACACATTCAACTGATGCAGGTTGAAAATTGAAAGTTGAGGCAAGATACTACTAAGATTAGGATGCTTATGGACCTCACTTTTGCTGATAGACGAGATGGCATAGTGAACAAACTATGGAAGGACTACCTTCCACAGTTTGGAAAGGGGGTATCTTATCGCTGTTTCTCTCTACAGGCAGCTCAAAAGACCAATTTAGTCTGTCGTACAAATTAATTGTCATTTTAATACCCCCCTAAATCATGGTTGATAGTCACAGAAAGCTTCATATTGCATGTGTATTGTACAGTCACATGTTGTTACCCACAAGCAAGGATAGAGCCCTGACTCATTTAATAAATAGTTAGCAAGGGTCCAAAGTAGGCAAGGGTCCAAAATAGGCAAGGGTCCAAAGTAGGCTCCAGACAGAAAATATTGAAACAACACCGACATTCTTTGTGACCTTTGACCTAGCCAACAGTTAAAATCAACTTAACACTCACACCATTTGTTAATAAATGTCTAACCATTCATATAAACCAAAAACAATTTTAGAGACTCTTCTCCTCCATGGTCAGGCAACTGTTTTAAATTGGGGTATTTTCCCCATTTTCTATGTATCATGACTGCTGAATTCGGCAACCCATTTCAGATTTTGACCCAAGTATTTGTTGGAAAAATGAATGTGTAATTTTGTTTCCCCATATCTTTCATAATGTCGCAATTCTGTCACAGAAATTTCTTGAGACATTTTTTCTTAAAAATGCTGATTAAAATACTTAGTCATAATCTGAAATGGGTTGCCAAATTCACCAGTCATTATAAACTGCTCACACAAAGCTAGGAAACTTTTTTTAATCAAGTATATTTTTATTATTTATTATCCTCTTGTATTATGTTGCATATCAATGGAAAGCTGAAGTGTTCTTCTTTAAAATGATACCAAATGTGCAATGATGACATGTTGCTGGACTTGGCCACATGAATGAGAATGAGGCAAAGTCACAAATCAAATGTGCCAAAATTACCGTTATCTGTGCTTAACAATCAATAGGTAATGGCAGGGGCTCTCTCCAAATCTGTTAAACGCGGCATATTGAAACTGCAAAACGTTTACTGTGTCTCAGAAAAAATGTACAAGTTGTAGACCTAAACCTTTCATCACTTACCTTCATGACCTTCCACCTGGAATCATTAACCCAGTCTTGCAAATACCCAAATAATGGTTTTCTAAAGAGATGAGGGTTGGGGTGTGTGTGTTGTGCTCACTGGTGCAAATCAGTGGCGTAGCTGGGATTTTTTTCGGGGGGGGGGGGGGGGGCAAGATTTCTGAAATTTTCGTAAAAGGTTGACCCAAATTTTTCCCCAGTCACCAACTCGTGAAATTCACGTAAGTGGTGGGGGGGGGGGGGGGGGGGGGGGGTTGAGGTTCAAAACATTTCGCACGGTCAAAAAATATCGCACAATACATGTTAAAACATGTATTATTTTGCCTTATTTGACTATTTGGGTTGAATATACCCACACATAACCGCCCGCCATCTCGGTCTTTTATCATTATTTTCCTATTTTCTTTTTTTTCTCCTTTTTAATTTTTTTTAGAGGGGCTGGGGGCGGGGGCACAAAGGGGTTTTTTTTCGTCAGGGGGGCATGCCCCCCCCCCCCTGAGCTACGCCACTGGTGCAAATCTTTGTGTAAACCATTCATGGTTCTCAAGCATGACCGGTTTGATTATTGATCATTACCTATTGACTGTTTGGCACAGATAACGGTAATTTTGGCACATTTGATTTGTGACTTTGCCTCATTCTCATTCATGTGGCCAAGTTCAGCAACATTTGATCATTGCAAATGTGGTATCATTTTAAAGAGGAACACTTCAGCTTTCCATTGATATATAACAGATACAAAGAGGGTAATAAATAATAAAAATATACTTGATTAAAAAAAGCTTCCTAACTTTTTGTGAGCAGTTTACATGGAAAATGGGCAAAAAACACAAATTACAAAGAGTTGCCTGACCATGAAGGAGAAGAGTCTCTAAAAACCTTTTTGGTTTATATGAATGGTAGACATGTATTAACAGATGGTGTGAGTTTAAAGTTTGATTTAAACTGTTGGCTAGGTCAAAGGTCACGAAGAAGGTCTGTGTTTTTTCAATATTTTCTGTCTGGAGCTTCTTTGGACCCTTGCCAACCATTAATTAAATAAATGAGAGTTTTATCCTTCCTTGGGGGTAACAACATGTGACTGGACAATACACATGCAATATGAAGCTTTTCGGTGACTATCAACCATAATTTAAGGGGTCTTAAAATGGAAATTAATTTGTTCGACGGTCTAAATTGGTGTTTTGAGCTGCCTGTAGAGAGAAAGGGGGATGAGATACACTTGTTTTGAGGCCTTGTTTGGGTTACAGTCACCCTTAAGTATCAATTTTTAGCTTTCAATCTTATTTCAAAGGTCCTCTATTAATAGGCATTTAAAAACGAAAACTATTCAACGACTCAAAATGCGCACAATTTAAGGTGGGTACCATTCGAACTTTGAAGGGCCATAATTTCGAAACGACTTGGCGTTGGAATTTTATATTTGGCATGTGTTCATGGTACCTATAGATGTATACTAGAAATGAATTTCAGCCAAATCTGAGAGGTGACCTGTACCACCATTGGTTGATTTGACATGGAATGACCCAATTGCTAGATGAAGAGTCCTTCCGGTCACATATACACATTCAGTATGAAGGCTCATTTGCTGCCATAGTAAATGAAACCGTCAAGGATTACACCCTGATAGCTGAAGGTGAAGTATTGTGTTCCATGGCCGACTTCATGAATGCAGTTGGCATACTCATGGCTACACATTACTTCTTCAACTTCGCATATCACCCACAGTTATAGTTGGTTCATTAAGTTTTCTGCAGAAGATTATCCTGAACGTGTTCGATGCAATACATTTTTGGGTGTGGTATTTGTATCTCCTTTACAACATCAACTCTAAGTTGAAATGAAATAACCTATAGGTAATAATGTTAGTAGTTACATAAAAGTTCAATGTTTTGTAGTTACCATTGTGTAATGAAAATTGGTGATCTCAAATTTGGAGGATCCAGAGAGACCCTGTACATGTGACTGATTTGTTGCTATACCGTAGTGAAAAGTGGTAAATTGCTCATTGTTTTTTCAGTAAATGTTAATTTGTTGCTGACAACAGTCAAATTGAAACGTTAAAAATTCCACAATCATTTTATTAATATGATTTGCTACTTGTCAAGTTGTTGTTCTTGATTAAAAAAAGTTAATGATCACAAGTTCAAAATTTTGAACAAATAATGAAATTGCAAGATAATGTAATACTTCAATAGGTAGATGAAGAGTCCATCCCATCACACATACACATTCAGTATGAAGGCTCATTTGCTGCCATAGTAAATGAAACCGTCAAGGATTACACCCTGATAGCTGAAGTTGAAGAAGTGTGTTCCACGGCCGACTTGATGAAAGCAGTTGGCATACTCATCATGGCTACACATTACTTCTTCAACTTCGCATATCACCCACAGTTACTTGGTTCATTAACTTTTCTGCAGAAGATTATCCTGAACGTGTTCAATGCAATATATTTTTGGGTGTGGTATTTGTATCTCCTTTACAACATCAACTCTAAGTTGAAATGAAATAACCTATAGGTAATAATGTTAGTAGTTACATTTCAAGGTTTTGTAGTTACCAGTGTGTAATGAAAATTGGTGATCTCAAATTTGGATCCAGAGAGACCCTGTACATGTGACTGATTTGTTGCTATACCGTAGTGAAAAGTGGTAAATTGCTCATTGTTTTTCAAGTAAATGTTAACTTGGGCAGACAACAGTCAAATTGAAATGTTAAAAATTCCACAATAATCATTTTATTAATATGATTTGCTACTTGTTTGTTTTTCTTGATTAGAAAAGGTTAATGATCACAAGTTCAAAATGTTGAAGAAAGAATGAATAAGGGGTCTTAAAATGGAAATTAATTTGTTCGACGGTCTAAATTGGTGTTTTGAGCTGCCTGTAGAGAGAAAGGGGGATGAGATACACTTGTTTTGAGGCCTTGTTTGGGTTACAGTCACCCTTAAGTATCAATTTTTAGCTTTCAATCTTATTTCAAAGGTCCTCTATTAATAGGCATTTAAAAACGAAAACTATTCAACGACTCAAAATGCGCACAATTTAAGGTGGGTACCATTCGAACTTTGAAGGGCCATAATTTCGAAACGACTTGGCGTTGGAATTTTATATTTGGCATGTGTTCATGGTACCTATAGATGTATACTAGAAATGAATTTCAGCCAAATCTGAGAGGTGACCTGTACCACCATTGGTTGATTTGACATGGAATGACCCAATTGCTAGATGAAGAGTCCTTCCGGTCACATATACACATTCAGTATGAAGGCTCATTTGCTGCCATAGTAAATGAAACCGTCAAGGATTACACCCTGATAGCTGAAGGTGAAGTATTGTGTTCCATGGCCGACTTCATGAATGCAGTTGGCATACTCATGGCTACACATTACTTCTTCAACTTCGCATATCACCCACAGTTATAGTTGGTTCATTAAGTTTTCTGCAGAAGATTATCCTGAACGTGTTCGATGCAATACATTTTTGGGTGTGGTATTTGTATCTCCTTTACAACATCAACTCTAAGTTGAAATGAAATAACCTATAGGTAATAATGTTAGTAGTTACATAAAAGTTCAATGTTTTGTAGTTACCATTGTGTAATGAAAATTGGTGATCTCAAATTTGGAGGATCCAGAGAGACCCTGTACATGTGACTGATTTGTTGCTATACCGTAGTGAAAAGTGGTAAATTGCTCATTGTTTTTTCAGTAAATGTTAATTTGTTGCTGACAACAGTCAAATTGAAACGTTAAAAATTCCACAATCATTTTATTAATATGATTTGCTACTTGTCAAGTTGTTGTTCTTGATTAAAAAAAGTTAATGATCACAAGTTCAAAATTTTGAACAAATAATGAAATTGCAAGATAATGTAATACTTCAATAGGTAGATGAAGAGTCCATCCCATCACACATACACATTCAGTATGAAGGCTCATTTGCTGCCATAGTAAATGAAACCGTCAAGGATTACACCCTGATAGCTGAAGTTGAAGAAGTGTGTTCCACGGCCGACTTGATGAAAGCAGTTGGCATACTCATCATGGCTACACATTACTTCTTCAACTTCGCATATCACCCACAGTTACTTGGTTCATTAACTTTTCTGCAGAAGATTATCCTGAACGTGTTCAATGCAATATATTTTTGGGTGTGGTATTTGTATCTCCTTTACAACATCAACTCTAAGTTGAAATGAAATAACCTATAGTAATAATGTTAGTAGTTACATTTCAAGGTTTTGTAGTTACCAGTGTGTAATGAAAATTGGTGATCTCAAATTTGGATCCAGAGAGACCCTGTACATGTGACTGATTTGTTGCTATACCGTAGTGAAAAGTGGTAAATTGCTCATTGTTTTTCAAGTAAATGTTAACTTGGGCAGACAACAGTCAAATTGAAATGTTAAAAATTCCACAATAATCATTTTATTAATATGATTTGCTACTTGTTTGTTTTTCTTGATTAGAAAAGGTTAATGATCACAAGTTCAAAATGTTGAAGAAAGAATGAAATTGCAAGATAATGCAATGTATGTACCCAGTAAAGACAATTATTGTTGGATACCTTTTACGTGACTAGCGAAGTCAATTGAAACTTTGGTGCTGGTTAAGAAATGATCTAGTTGTTTCTTTACCTGGAGCATAACTTTTTGGAACCAATTTACACTTTGAATATTTATACTTTGAGATGGTATTTATATGAGTATAGTTTAGATCTGCAAGTACATTTGGTATCATTTTGGAATGAGCAATTTGTTTTGTTGGCTTTTGGTTTATAATAAAGTTTGTGATTTGATACAAACTTATGCCAGCATTTTTCGACCACCAAATTTGATCTAGTTTAGGACCATTGCTGCCAATAAATACCCCAATCTGTTGGCAGTTGATTTAATGAATATATTGTACATGCAGGTCATTTTGTGTAGTTAAGATTGTGACACTTTTGTAGTACAGAATCGGGATTGGATAATATGCTCCATGTCGACTTGGAGCAAATTCAAGCACTATGACAAATGCTTGGAAACTTGTTATTCTGTCATAAATAAAAGTGTCGCCCCAATGTGTACTAATACTAAACTGCTCAAAAAAACTTTGTGGAATTTTTTTCAATCACAATTTGTTCAAATATCTCGGGATATGTTCATTTAGTTTAATATATCATGTAAAAGCTGATGTGTTCATCATTACAATGATATCCAATTTGAAGCAATCCCTTTTTCCAGTGCTCAGCCACATGGGGAGGTCGCAATCTGAAAGTGCCAAAAACAACACTATTTTGTGCTGAAAAATCATCACACTACACTGTAGTGGTCTATGTAACACTTCATTGAACAGACAACAAAAATGTTCTTTTGAGCACGAAATAGTGTTGATTTTGGCACATTCAGATTGTGACCCCCCCCCCCCCCCCCCATGTTCTCGAGCAAGTAGCTGAGCACTGGAGCAAGGGATTGCTTCAAATTTTGTATCATTGTAAAGATGAACACATATCAGCTTTACGTGGATATATAAAACTTAATGAACATATCCCGCGATATTTGAACAAATTGTGATTGAAAAAAAAATCAACTATTTTTGGAGCAGTTTATTTTGATATGGTAGACCTTTGCGAGTAATTTTGGAAGTCATTGAAAATTCAACTTTGCGAAACTCAAATTTATGATAGTCCTGTGCATGACTGAGTACAACCCAAGCCATTTCATGTAAATTAGTCAGGCTTGCTCTCTCATCTCAATGGGCTGCAAATTGGCCACTTGAGATTGCTTGACCATCCAATTGTTTATTTACCACCTAGCTACATAGGTCAATGAACTTGATATTGAATATTGTTAGTGATTTATTTTGGACTTTGAGATTATTATAATACGTATAAAACTTGCAATTATCTTGCATGTCTTTGGTATTTCAAATTCTTATTTCTATTATTCAAGTATGGTTTCATTCGACTTGTTTGATTTAATCTTTTGATTTAGTGCCTCTATGATTATGATGACTTCAAGCCAAATTCATCCCAAATTTGAGTGCTCTGCAAAGTGCTCATGTCATGTTTTATTATGGATGAAGTTGGAATAACTTTATTGTTTTCACATGAATTTGATAGAGTGGAAACTTTGGAAGGTTTTGAATTGTTTATAAACTGCTCAAACAAAGTTTGGAATTTTTTTTTCAATCACAATTTGTTCAAATATATCTGGATATGTTCATTTAGTGTCAGTTAAAAGCTGATGTGTTCATATTTACAATGCTATCCAATTTGAAGCAATCCCTTGTTCCAGTGCTCAGCCACATGCTTGAGAACATGGGGAGGTTGCAACCTGAAAGTGCCAACATCAACACTATTTTGTGCTTAAAAATCGATAGATCATCACACTACTACACTGTAGTGGTCAATGTACCGTAACACTTCATTGAACAGACGTTCTTTTGAGCATGAAATAGTGTTGATTTTGGCGCATTCAGATTGTGACCTCGCCATGTTCTCAAACGAGTAGCTGGTCCGTCAGCTTTACATGGATATATGACACTAAATGAGCATATCCCGCGATATTTGAGGATCTTGTGCTTGAGGGGAAAAAATCCAAACCTTTTTGGAGCAGCTTAGACTCATACAACCTTATGATTTATTTGTTTGGTATATTTTGAGTTCCATGATTGCTAAATGTTTAATATTTGGGATAGTCAAATGTGAATCCAAATTAAGTTTATAATCATGTTTTTGTAACAATAATATGTGTTTGGTCACAGTAATTTGTAATGTAGGTCCAAATTCTTTTAATAAAGACATTGGCTGCTTACTTCTCAAATTCATCGTTTATGATACATGTATGTCTGTGGTGAGATTTGGTTGATACGCTCAAATGAATCTCACGGCGAGCAGATAATATCATATTGTGTATTTGCCATGTGCGATATTTATTCAATTGTTGATGATGGGTTAAACTTGTATTATACTGTTATTCTGTATTTTTGCTTTGTGTATTAGTATAATACGTTCTATTTCCAAATTTTAGTCGTTATATTTTGAATCTTTTTGGATTGAATACTACTGATGACTTTTCGACATATTTAATTCCAAATTGATTTAGTGGATATGTTGCCTAATTTTACACACATTTTGTCATTCCAATTTATCTTTATGCTTTGGTTTTAGCATATCCACATTACCCAAATTGGCATAATTCTGTTATACCCTACACACCAACATCGGTAGTATGCGTCGTTCTTAAAAATTACGCACTATGAATACCCCTGTGAAGGGTATAACAGAACTACTCCCCCAAATTATATTAGAGGTTCTGATTAATATTATTGTATGTAAATTTATTATTATCATTATTATAATTGTCATGACTAGTGTTGATTCGCATCCGGTCAAGTTGTCAAAATTGATATCAAAGTTAAAGATAAACCACCTACTTATGGCGGGACTCAAGAAGTCACTTTTTGCATTTTTCGAGTGCTGTAATTTTTGAACTATGAGTTACTTGAATATAAAAGTATACATTTTTGTAAAGAAAATGGGTCAGAGAATCCATTTTTGGCATCAATTTTTAACCAAATATTTTTATTTTTTTTACAGATTGCCCAAAAAAACCAAACAGTTACTGACATTTTTAGTAAAATATGCCCAAGTGGCATGTAAAGACACAAACTTGGGGTAGGTTTTTTCATTATTTAACCTTTTGGGCACTTTTGGTCAAAATTTCAATAACAAAGTTTAGGTGAAAAAAATTAGAAAACCGACCCGTTCCCACTGTGGCTGTTTGATACCAGGACGTGGACTCGATGCTACATCGAACCTACTTCCAAGCCTAGTAGGAACGCGCAATAAGGGGGTTTGACCCTACATCAACGATGTAGGGTCGAAACCTACTCGAAGAGGTAGTCTCGCACCTAGGACATGGTATCAAAATCGCTAGTGAGAACGCGTTTTACTTATCGTATGTGGACTCGTACCACTTGTTCCACAATAACAAGCATGTTGCGCTGCGTCAGACTGCGCCGCCGCGCGCTTCAAAATGCAATTTCACGCGGCTAAATGCCATGCACACGTGGTATTTACGCAGTAAGTACGCACGGCGCACTCGCTTAAACTTGTAAACAAGTAACATCCGGGTAAGTGGACTCGATACCACATCGGTATTTTGATGTATTTTAATCGCACAATGAGAACGCAACATCACTGTTATGCATGCAGACTCGCACCTAGGTATGAGTCCACATTCGCAGTGAGAACATGCCCTAAGTTAGAGTGTCTTTACTTTTTCCCAAGAAAAATTGGTCAAAAGTGATTTTTTTTATGATTTTCTCAAAAAATCAACATTTTTGGTCAAAATCGATGCCAAAAATGGATTCTCTGACCCAAATTCCATCCAAAAATGTATACTTTTAGATGCATTAATAGTTCAATAATTACAGCACTCACAAAATTCCAAAAACCTTTCCTTAGTCCTGCCAATGTAATACTAAAGAGTACCATTACTCATCTTTGGCATTTGAATTTGTGTATGAAAATATTAATGATGGAGTCAATAAATTCACTGACATCAAATCTCATTGTTTTGTAATGTGTGTATCATTTGGAATTATCTGTCCGAGTCATTTGACTCGCTTTAAAGTGTGTCCATTGACTCGCTTGAATTGTTAAATGGATTTGACTCACTTTCAGTATGAAGTGTGTCGATTGACTCACTTGAATTGTTAAACAGATCCGAGTCATTTGACTTACTTTGAGTTTGAAGTGTGTCCATTGACTCAATGGAATTGTTAAACAGATGTGAGTCATTAGACTCACTTTGAGTTTGAAGTGTGTCCATTGACTCACTGGAATTGTTAAACAGATCTGAGTCATTTGACTCGCTTTGACTTTGAAGTGTGTCCATTGACTCACTGGAATTGTTTAACAGATCCGAGTCATTTGACTCACGTTGAGTTGGAAGTGTGTCCATTGACTCACTCGATTGTTGAACGGGTCGCCTCACGGACAAAAATGAATACCCACCTAACTGAGTAATGTGACACACGTAGGCAGGTCAATTGACCTATTTAAATAGGTCACTTGAGACATTTGTACTTTCAGTGAGTAATGTGACTCGCACAAGTGGGTCAATCAATTACCAATGACCCACTTTCATACCAATTATACCTACTTACATGGGTCATTTGACTCGCTTAAAGTGTGTAATATGACTCGCATACATTCTGAAAGCGGGTCGCCTCACGGACAAAATGATTACTCACGTAAGCGAGTCGCTCGACTCAGAAAAGTTTTCTGTGTATCACCCTCAAAGCCATCCAATATTATACAAGTATACCATCTACGTATAACCGACTTTTCCTGTGTAGATTTAAATCAAAACGAAAAATCAGGCAGTAATAAATAACGTCAAATAATTGATTCTATATTGATGTTGTTAGTGAGATTATACAGAGTGAGTAAAACACACACACAAAAAGCACACTGCAATAGAGGAAAGAAGCTATCTTGTTTTCAAAACCAAATTGAAGTTTGAACCTTTGTAAACATTGCAAGAATGATATATTTCTTATTAATATTGTGTGAAAAAATAAAAACAATCGCATTTTACGTTCGCCTTTGGTGAACCTTTTTATTGCACAATCCACGAAGCATGGTAATTTTGATCATTCTTATACCCTAAAGCTACAATAATAGAGTTGGCACGTGGTAAGGGGGTCTCCCACTAAATTCAAAATGGCTACCCTATACAGGTGGTCAAAAACTGAAGTAAACTCAAAAGCATATCAACTGTTTCGTCCTAGCACAACAATTCTAATGAGGTAAATCGTTCACAGGTCGTTAAACTTTTCCATGTGGGGTCAACATTTCAACTAGATCTAAATTTAGATCCTCGGTTTACCCCAATCATGAAACTAGCATACCCCATCTCTGACTGTCCCAATCTAGTGTCCATCGAGCCAGCTTGCACCTCGGTTTACCCCAATCATGAAGCTAGCATACTCCATCTCTGACTGTCCCAATCCAGTGTCCATCGAGCCAGCTTGTCTGACGAGGGATCTAAAAAAATTCAACAGATTTTTTTATTGGGCCCCATTGATATCTAATCGAAGTGTGTCTATACTATTTTAAGATTCTATAATGGTACCGTAGCCATTTTAAATTCAGTGAGAAAACCCCTTACCACATTCGAACAACAATTGTCGCCAACTCTATTATTGTAGCTTAGGGTTTAAGGATGATAAAAATGTTGTTACCGAAAATGTTGCAAAAAGAATCAAAACATTGCACCTCACCATAAACACGGTTCTCGAACAATTGTCTCACTTAAACAAGCGTCTAACTCACTGAAAGCCATCTAACGGCAGTCAGATATACGGTGAAATTTACTGGACACGTGACTCATGTATATCGTCGCTGTTCTGACACAACGGCACATCACAATAGAAATAAGTAAAGAGATGTGCCGGTATGTCAGAACAGCGACGATATAACCTAGTATGGAGGGTGTAGCGGCGAAAGATCCTAGTATTTTGGAAGCTTCACCGTACATAACAACAGCATAGGCTGCACAAGGACGTACCCATTCGTCAAATCTGTCGGGAAAATCATGGTACACACGAGCTTCCGTCGGTACATTTGCGATTTTTACCATGCATTTTTTTCGGCCTGCTCTGAGGAAAACGTCATCGCTACCCCCCCCCCCCCCCCCCCCCCCCCCCCCCCCCCCTCCCCCTCCTCCACCTCCCTCCGATGCCCAAAGTTCAATCATTTTTGTCATCATCATCGATAATAAGCGCTGTACAATAAAAAACCAACAATATATTTGACATTACATAAGATGGGATTAGGTCTGTTGTTTTTACATCATCTTTGTCATACTGTACTATTTCATCAGAATTTTAGATCATGAATATAGGATAATCAAACTCAAGATACACTCCATTATGTGAAATCACTTTGTCTTACACAATGGAGTGTTACTTCATTAAAACAAGTCCGATATTCATGATGAAACGGTATAGTATAGCAAATATGACAACGGATCTAATCTCATTGATTTTGGTGATGAAAAAAGTATGGAACTTTGGGCATCGATGGGTACTAATCATTTTGGGACACCTGTACAATTCGTAAAAGTGATTGTGAACGCACCCAGAACTGAATGACAGTACTGAACGTTGGTGGCAGTATAAAACCACGCCGGGTATAGTCTTATTTCCAAATTTTACCGTTAAATGATGCATGCATGATTGAAAAGAATACGACAAACAATGTATGTCCGAAACATCGAACATTAAAACTCGAGTCAAATATAGTGAACGAATTATTGTTTTAGCCCATGACGTTATATTTAGATTATTTGATGGAACACATTAACAAACACAATGGTAGCCATCAATATCATTGTTTTAAACATCTTAAGCGTTTACTTGGTATTTAATAGTTCTATTCTTCAATGAATCGTATTGGGGATTGTATTTGCGTTTATAAAATACATTTTAACTAGTTATTTTGTTATCTGTAAAATAATCATAGACCACCCTTCATTTGCTAAAGCTTTGCAAAACAGCTGATCGAATCGAACTAATCTCATGATCCGCCAGACTCCTGATCCGACAGACACCCGACGTCCCAATTTTACAAGTATGTGGATTGCGCCACATTCATTTTCATCCATACTGCATATATCACTGTCAGATGAACAGTTCGAAAAGTACTAACAAGCTTCTTTGTTTTGCAAGGAGTATTAATATAGTGTGCTTTATGTAATGTAAGATCTGCTGAAATTAACAAAATGACATATAGATGCATACATCTGTATCTATGGTTATATATGATATTTACAGTCATCACAATAAGTAACTGACCAGGTAATAAACACGCTGATAACTCTAAAAGTGTAACTCCTACTTTAACATATTGAATAAAGTTATTGAGAAATTTCTCTCCTTGAATTTGAGATATCACACGCTAAGAATGGTTGATTAATAAGGAAGTTACGATTCCAAACGTTAGGGCAAGTCAGATTTTCATTTTAACATTTTCTTTTCAACACGGGGAGAGTATGACAGGTAAAGCGTGTGTGCCGTATTTATCAACCGTAACAATGCCACCGGCGGACTATCCAACAACCAAGGCCATCGACGGGTGAATTGACACTACCACTACCAGTAATCAATAATTTGCCGGTCTGAGTCCCCGTGTTGAAAATGAAAATGTGAAAATGAAAATCAGACTTGACAGTACATTTGGGATTGTAACTTCCTTTATAATCAGCCATTATTAGCGTGTAATATCTCAAATTCAAGAAGAGAAATTTCTTAACATGTTTATCCCTTAATATGTTTATGTAGGAGTTATACTGTTAGAGTTATCAGCACATTTATTACCTGTTCAGTTACTTATTGTGATGACTGTATATGCTAATTTAAACGATCTCAAACCAGATAAGGAATCCATACCTATGGAATTTATGTTTTCGTAGAAAAAATATTCGAAGTGATACGGTCAGCTGATACTGTAGCTGAGAATTTAAGGCAAGCCATTAAATCGAGCCAGTGATCCGTTGAAAATTATGTTTCCGCACACCTTTCAATTTTAATCAAGTATACTATGGCTTTCTTGGATGGACCTCGTAAATTATGCATTGACCAAAACACGTTCTGCAAGGAAGAAGCATTTCTCAATTTACGATAAAGGTTAAACGTTTCTAGCTCAAGTCATGTCCAGTATTTTGTAAGATTTCTGAGTTTAAATCCATTAAAATGTGTAAGACGTGTGCTTTCTTCAGCATATTATAATTACAGCCAAGTATCCCTTGACACATGGTCTGTTCAAATTTGTAGTATCGTATTTATGTGAAGACAGACCACGGTCCGATTCCCGTTGAAACATCGAGGTGTAATCTATCATAGTATTACTGTATCTATTTCGCCAGGTAATTCATTAGGGATACAGCGAGCACTATTTTGTTCACATTACAGCACCATATGTTGGTGCTATGAAAATAAAAATTGGACTTCACCTTACATTTTGGAGTGTTACTTCCTCAATTATCACCCGATCCTAATGTGCAATATCTCATAATAAAGAAGATGAATTTTTCAACAACTTTATAAATTAATATCTTTAGGTAGCGTATATATATAGGGTTAGAAGCCCATTTATTACCTGTACCGGGTGGTTCAAAAAAAAGTTGACCCAAGTTCAATAAAGTAATTTTTCAACCACATTTAAAAGTTTCAGAGAATTTGTTTTTACTTTGTCTTAATCAGCAGTAAGTTTTGAAATTATCCTGAAAAGATGGCACGTTTAGCTTGTTTGGTTCTTCAGATATGGTTCATTACAGAAAACATGTACAAAACTGACTTGTCCACGGGAGCGTCATTTAGTTTTTGTCTTAAATAAAACAGCATGCTCTAGATTCAGAATTGAAAAGCCCGCCCTGACAAAGTATCACAATCTCTATGCTTATGTGCCATTCACATTCAACAAAAAACGTAGATACGTATAGGTAGGTAATGTCAAGCACCAGACAGATGTTTCAGATGTCTCCTTTTTTCTTTTTCTCCTATTTTTACAATTTGAGACCAATCGTGTGTAAGTCCACTTTGTGCATTCCATCTCTAATAAAGTACGCTCCCGTGGCCAAGGCAGTTTTTTGCATGCTTTCTGTATTGAACCATATCTGAAGAACCAACCAAGATAAATGTACCATTTTATCAGGATAATTTCAAAACTTACTGCTGATCAAGACTAAGTAAACAGAAATTTTCTGAAACTTTAAATGTGGTTGAGAAATTACTTTGAACTTGGGTCAACTTTTTTTTGAACCACCCGGTATAGTTACTTTTTGTTATGACTGTAGAATACATGTACAGCCTGGTGATTAAGTGTCATAGAAGAAAACAAAATGGTTTGACCTTATTTGCATATAATAATGATAATAATAATAATAATAATAATAATAATAATAATACAAATTAATTTACTTTAGCGCCCAGCGCAAGGAGCCCCTAGGCGCTTCACAAAACTATAAGTACAAAAAGAAAACAACATAATCAACCTTAAAACCATAAAATCATATATATAAATAATTGCACATCATACAAGCAGGGGAAACACAACAATTTGTGCTCCGCGTCTCTCCTCGCGTACTTGCAAATCGATGATGCAAGAGATGCAGACAGAAAAAGAGATGTCTACACGTCAAGAACCAGGATCGCAGATAGAAAGAGAGACGTGGGCTACATAAAAGAACATTATGATATATCAAAAAAACATTTCACAAAAACAAGAAAAGGTATAAAGCACCAATCAAATAGGGAGTCTAATTAATGTACAAGGAGATAACAACTCATTATATTACACACTTCAAAACTACATGAGATAAAATATTTGTGAAGATAAGATGCGACCAGCACAAAACAAAAGTATTTACCTCAGCAGAGGGGAGGTTGCAAGCATGTGCATCCTTAACGTGGGAGTTTTTACAGGAAAGGAAATTCCCACCATTGTCAACATTTCTGTCTGATAAAAAGTTCTCATTTATCTTTACTTTAAAAAAAAGCCCAAATCTGTCTTAATTAAGCTTTAATTAATGGACAAATTCGTTGAAATTATTAAGTAGTACTGTGTATCAAAACCAGACTTGCAAGGTATCAAATTGAAGGTAAAGATGTGTTTAAGCAGATAATTAAATATCCCTTTAGTATTTAATATATTTTCCTCCAAACATTTGGTATATTTTTAAAAAACATAAATGGTGTTTATTGTATTTTTCTCATGAATTAAACATGCAATAAACACGAAAATCACAGAAAAGATGTTTATGGTTAGCCACACAAATCTGTCAAGCTATTCGTTAAATATTTGCTGTGTAATTAATTTACGCGCGTAATTATTTAATTTTGAACCCCTTTTTGTATGCCCAATTAAGTTATTTAAGATTTCACATTAATCCTTAAATTATGCTTAATAAAATGGTCAAGCCACGTTTCTCAAAAAAAAAATTCTGTACTATTAATCCAAACTTTGGATACATTAATTTTGCAACAATTTCTTACAATAACAATGTATTTCATACAACTTTGCACAGACTTGGCAAAAGTCTATTAATAGTTGTCCAGCCATGTTACAACTCGTTATAACTCGCCATGACTTATTACCAAATCCATAGTCCCCCAAAGCATAGCCTTAATTGCATTTGACATGATAGCCTGCAATATGCATTCATCAAAACCCTCTCATATTTGGCTCACAAATGCTACTAGAATTGAACGAAATAGTGCGTACTACCGCGTAATCATACCGTGGTAACGCGTCGCGTGCATGTTTGCGCAAGGGCTCACTGCCGCGACACATGCACTCCCTACACATGGCGCAGAAGCCACACGAGAAATAGTAATACGCCTTTTGGTAAGGTATTTGGTGTCATTTTTTTTTTTTTGGGGGGGGGCGGTGTAATACCACGGGAAATGGTTTAGGATAGGCCTAGGGTCATAATGGTACAAGTAGCGTTTTGCGGGTGTTAATGGAGCAATTACCTGATTTCTTTACTTTAAGTTGGCATGCCAAACAATCTAAGGTACTGAGGGTTAACAATGGTTAATGAAGTAGCCACGGGAAATGGTTTAGGAAGGGTTGTGATTATACATCAACCTGGTTTGGGTGTGTATGGGCGGGGGGAATGTTTTAGGATAGGGTTATGAGTTAATGAATTGGCCACGGGAAATGGTTAGGAGGGTTATGATTATAAATCCACCTGGTTGGTGTAGTATGCAGTGGGGTGGGGCGGTTGTAGGGGGTTAATGTGGTTTTAAAAGTACCGAGGGTGACTGTACTTGATGCGGTTGAGAGGTAGGGGTTAATTAAGTAGCCACGGTATGGTTTAGGATGGATATGGGTATGAATTAACCTGAAGTGGGGTGGGGAGGGGGGTCACAGGGGGTTTAGAATGCCTTTAGGAGGGATATATGGTTAAAAATCAACCTGGTTTGGGGGAGGTTGTAGGGGGTTTATGTGGTTTCAGAGGTAGGTAATATGGCATTAACCATCTAGCGGGGACCCGAGCGTAGCTAATATAAAGAAGCAAACACACCCCCACACAAAACGTCTAGGGGCCTATGCTGACCACAGGCATGGGAAGTTACACAACCTAAGAGCATAAAACATAATACAGTACTGAAAGAAAGCAAAACAACGGAATATATAAACGAAAACTAGCATGGCGGCACACAAATTAAATGAGCTTATGGGTGTTCCACTCCGGCTCATGTCTGGCATTGTAGATAGAAAATGAAGAGGTAAGAACGGATATTGAAATTTTGTTTTTGAGTTCAGAATATTTTGTGGAGCTTTTCAGTTGCCCGAAGATACTAGTCATCCTCTTCTTATTGTCCGTGTCAATCAAACCCCTTGAGCCGATCTCAATGGCGGTTAATAGTTATCAAAGCCTGTGTCAACATTATGTTAGAGACCACACAGTAAAAAAACACAATCAATATAGAGTAAAATCCTAATCCATTCGGTATTAAAAAGGTGATCACCGTTTTAAGGAGTAATTTTTAATCGGACATAATTGATTATGCAATTTCTCATCATGTTGATTTAAAGTAACTCCAGTATGGAGTAAAATTGACTCCTGAGCATGAAGTAACATAATTTACTCAACCAGGTAGGTATAATTTTTACTCTATTTGTAGAAGAGTAAAATTCTGACTATCGGCTCAAATCAAGCTAAGCCTGAGGATAAGTAAAGCAATTCCTAGACAGAAACAGTATGACTGGAAAGCAATAAGCACCGACACAAGCCTGCAGGAACGATACTCAGTTGAAGTACGCAACAGGTTTGAAGTATTGGAAATGAGGAGGAATCTGCATCTGAGAAGTATGAGCGATTCATAAAGGCCAACAAGGAAGCAGCAGAAATGGTTGTACCAGTTAAGAAAAGAGCCCATAAGACAAGCTTCTCAAGTGATACTAGGGTCATAAAGGCAAGGGATAACATCAGGGATCCAATCATGAAGGTTTCGAGTACCAAATTTCTTGGGATAATAGTTGATGAATCTTTATCATGGTATCAGCACAACGCCCACATCACTAATCTCGTCTCAAAATATACTGGAATCTTATTTAGGTTAAAACATTCTCTGTCATCTCATATTTTGTTTTCCCTCTATTCAAGCCTCGTACTTCCCCATATCCAGTATTGTAATATTGTTTGGGCTGATTCCAATAATTGTAATCTTCGTTCAATTCATGTTAAACAAAAGAAAATCATTCGTCTTTGTTCAAACTCACATTATTTAGCACATTCTGCCCCTCTGTTTGCTAACTTAAAGACCCTCACTATTTACGATGTTCATCGACTTCAAAAGGCTATATTTATGTATAAATTTACAAATAATATGCTCCCTGATTTATTTTCAAATTATTTCAAGAAATCAACTGCCATCCACTCCTATGGAACCAGATCTTCTAACTTGTATAGACCTCATAATTTTAATACCGATCTCGCTAGATACACCATTAGAAGACAGGAGCCTCTGGAGTGGAATGGCATTGATGCTGACATTCAGAAATGTAAATCCGTAAATTGTTTTAACAAAACATACAAGGGTTACCTTTTATCATATTATGAATGATGTTTCAACCACCATATTTAATTATACATTTCGTGCAGTCATTTCCCTGTCACTTTTGTTTGTCTTTTTTGTTTGTTTTTGATTATCCACTATTAATGTTATAACTCACCGTATGTAGTAATATTATAATAATATTTTTATTCTGCAATGTGTACATCATCAGTATACAGTAATGTCCATGCCTCTGACAACATGTATCCGAATTTGTTACGTTTATGATTTATTAAGGGTGGCCAAATATATTTTCGAGCTCTGCTCTGATTTTGGTCAGCCCACCAATGTATTTACTTAAAATTATTGTATATGTATTATTGGTAAATAAAACTGAAACTGAAACTGAAACTGAAACTGGGATACATATGATAAGTACCAGAACAACACCACTGATGATAGAAGAGAGGGTCACAAGTCTGCAAAAAAGAAACTAGAGGACACCTACAACCTAGTTATGTCAGAGCATTTGAATGGCAAGATTCAGGAAGTAGAGACTGCACATATCAACTCCAAGCATGGCATAAGTTGGAAACTAATCAATGAAATCACAGGCAGAAAGGCATCAACTAAAGGTCAGCTGAAAGGAGACACTCAAAAGGAAAGGGTCACCAATTGGTTCAACCACTTTCAGAACCTACTGGGAAAGCCACCTGATATATGTGAAGAGGATGAAGAAATAACACCAATCTTTGTATATAGATCTTGATATCAGAACAGGGCCTTTTGACCAAGATGAATATGACAAGGCTAAGAAGTCACTGGTAGAAGGGAAGACCTGTGGAGAGGACAATATACCGCCAGAAGTATTGAAAAGATGTGATCTAGATGATATTGTGCTGGGTTTCTGCAATGATGCAATTACAAATAGAGGGAAGCCGAGCCAATGGTCCATCCTCAATATTGTACCCATTCCAAAGTAAGGAGACCTCAGCCTGGGCGGCAACTATCGTGGCATAAGTATTAGCTCTATCGTAGCGAAAACCTATATATAACCGGATGATCCTAAATAGAATTCGTCCTGAGCTGGATAAACATCTAAGAACTAACCAAAATGGCTTCAGGGTAGGAAGAACTACTATAGGGCATACGGTATACTGGCACTGAGAAGGCTGATTGAAGGGTGAAAGCTAATAACCTACAAGCAATAATAACATACATAGACTTCAGGAAAGCCTTTGATACCATCCATCGTGGCAAAATGCTAAGAATTCTGCACGCTTATGGCATACCAGGACAGATCGTCGATGCTGTTGGAGACATGTACGAGGGAACTATGGCTACTAAGTGATTTCTCCAGATGGAGAAACAGATCTGTTCGAAATCTTAGCTGGTGTACTTCAGGGTGACACCCTTGCCCCATATCTGTTTGTTATTGTACTAGACTTCGCCCTGAGAATGGCTATAACAGGAAAGGAAGAAGAGCTTGGATTCCACCTTGAAAAGCGAAGAAGCAGAAGGATTGGACCTGTAGCAGTGACAGACTTTGACTTTGCAGACGATATTGCCCTGCAGCTGTCTGAAGAACTACACCAGGCACAAGATCTGCTTTAGAGGGTCGAGACATCAGTGGCTAAAGTTGGCTTGTCTATGAATGCAAAGAAGACAAAGTTCATGGCATACAACCAAACAAGTACTGTGGAAATCAGAACAAATGATGGAACCAAACTAGATGAAGTAAACGAATTCAAATACCTAGGTGCCTGGATGTCAAGCACTGAAACGGATATCAAGCAACGCAAGGCAGCAGCTTGGAGAGCCTGTGGGAAGCTAAACAAGATCTGGAAATCCACCCTCCCAAGAAAATTCAAACTTCGCCTGTTCGCAGCAACTGTTGTTGTGTTACTATATGGCTGTGAGGCATGGACCACCACCCCTAAGCTAGCAAAGCAACTTGACGGCTGTTATACTCGTATGCTGAGGGCTGTCCTCAACATTCACTGGAAGCAACATACAACTAACACAGAGCTGTATGGAGATCTCCCCAAAATCACCCAAAAGATCAGGGAGAGAAGGACAAGATTCTCAGGCCACTGCTTTAGGAGTCACGAATGTGTGTCAAAGCTGGTTCACTGGATACCAAAGCATTGGAGAAGGAAACCTGGAAGACCTGCCCTAACTTACATCGATGTGCTTAAATAGGACACTGGTTTGGATGTAGGAGACTTAAAGACAGCAATGCAGGACAGGAAAGTGTGGAGAGCCATTGTAGATCGAGAACACAACTCGAATTAAGCAAGTAAGCAAATTCTGACTACTTATTCGAGTAAAATTTGCTAGAAATGTGTATAATATTTTACTCAATGTATGTGTAAAGTTATTTTGCTCAACTACCGGTATTCGAGTAAAATATTTTACTCCAATTTGAGTCAAACTCTCAATAGTTTCATTTAAACACTTTACTCCAAGTATGAGTAAAATTATTTACTCATCAGCCGAGTAAATTCTGCAAGCATTGATTATGCAGTAATGTAGATGACTTCATTATGGAACCTGGTAAGGGTTAGGGTTAAGGAAAAATTACTGGCGTAGGAATTATACGATCTCACTGCCCAATTTGCCAGAAAGTAGATAATATTATTATACATATATAAATATAATACGTTTCATATTAATTGTGAAAGGGGCTATCCAGTTACAAAAGCACATAGTAACTAGATAGTGAAAGTACCTAAAACTCAGTACCCAATGCAAGACTATAGCATATTTGGCCTAAACCTGCATACATTACTGAGGCCTTTTTTTCTTTTTAGAGCATGATTCAAGGTGAAACTTAGTAAGCTTAACTTTGTACAAATGCAGGCAATTCAGTCTTATTCGCACAACCAATGTACGGCACTTGTTATTGAATATTATGCACATGGCAATTAATAATGAAACGTTATATGTACGGTCATTCAATAAGTTCTACCTCCTACCTTATAACTATAACTTTATTATTATATGAGCCAGTCTTATCAAATATCACACGATTGTAGCATGGAACCTCAGCTACAGATCCAATGTAAATTGATCTGAGTACTGGTTGTACTTTTCCAGACATGCAGTGAGAACCAAACCTCGATTTAGTGTGACGGAAACGGATGAAAAACAGCAATATATCGCCGAATTGCTTTTCAATTGGCCTATTGTAAGAGGCAAAACATACCTATCGGTCAATTATAACCGTTCTAAATGTCAGATATCTCTTTAACAGACTGTAAACAATAAAGTTGACTGATTGGTTTTGAAAAAATATGCCCTCTGATTAGCCAGATCCAGGTCAGGACAACCATTCAGTTTACCCCCTCTCCTAGAGAATCCTGTAAAAGTCATATTTGACTTTCATGATAACTAAGCGATCTTCAATATATCGAACTAAATAAAGGGATTTAAAGTCTGTCAAAGCGATAATTTTTCTATCATTGACTACCTGATTGACTATTCTGAAGGTTGCACATAAGTATAAAGATTTAACATTTGAGGCAACATTGTGGCTTAAATTGTAACAACGAAAATTAGACGGATTAGCAGTATTCCGGTATGCCAAAGGCATAGCAATACATTTGAGTTGATAGTACACTATTTACAAGCCTACAAGAGTTAATATTGTTTACAATCTTATCTATACCTGATAATACTGTAATATATTCAGATATCATTCATTCATTTCCATTTTCAGTATTTAAATCATGTTCTTATATCCTACCATACAATACGAAAAAACACCCGAAAAACACGTTATATTTTTAAGGTAATTTTCTGTGTCCGTTGTCCAAAATCTCTCTCTGGCTTTGACCGCGTCATAACATAAGTAAAGCAGATATCAATTATCATTTACTACACATTTGTAGCTATGATTCGGAGCTATAATCATGACAAATGTCATGAGGTTGACATTAATATTAGCGATGTTATGAGGGAGGAGGTAGAACTTATTGAATGACCCTCGTATAATAATATTAACTACTTAACCAGCAAATTGGGCAGTGAGATCGTCTAATCCCCATGCCAATAATTTTTCTCAACACTCATCCGCCATAATGCTGCAAGTGATCGACGTACCGGTACATTTAGTAATTGTTACTGAGATTCCGAGTACAACTGCTGTTTGCCGGTTTATTTTATTTAAAATTGCCGTGTTTTTTTAAAAAAAATACTCTAAATTTAGGTCATACAGGGATGTCCCTATTTATTAGTAAATTGTACTCATTATTTGATAACATTTGAATCGAAATGCATTTGGTAAATTTTACCCTAGCGACGGGTTAATGGAAAAACAAGCTTTTACTATATTTGGAGTAAATAATTACTCTTTTTTGTTTAATCAACCACTTTAATCTGCACCAATTTACTCTGCTATTTTTACTGTGCAAAGATGAGTATCGGTCGATCTTTGTTTGATGGGAATTAATAATGTTGGGTTCGAAAACATGTTTTTTGAGGCGCCTAGGCTTGTACTCTCTCGCAAGAGCTCATGGATTGGTGGCCCGTTGAATCGTTAATCAGTTAGGACATAATGATACTCGAAAAGTAATATAGTAAGATGCCAAGATGAAAGTGAACCGACCGCCTATGGGGAGGGGCGTAAAGTAAATTAGATTTCTTCCAATTTGAACAACTAATGTTAAGAAAATCAAATACATTTCGTGTTGTAAGTATGGTAAGGGAGCCTTAATTTGTTTTAGTTTAAATTGCTGACTTTACAAAGCGATATTATAACCAATCAGACATCTGTCTTCGAGGTCACCTATATGAGAATGTCCTTTAAAATCTATTCGTCACTTACCTTCACCAAAAAGGAAGACCATGCCCAGAGTATTCGTAAAAGCATGGTAGGATACTGCGCCCCATCCGAACTGGTAATCGCCAAAATTGTGAATCCAATAGCCCATGATGACGACTACAGCCACTCCGCTTAATTGTGATAGCAGGAAAACTGGCCAGAAAAGATCAATTTCCCACCAAGACATGTTGATTGACTTTCTGTAAATTATTAAATTCTAAAAGTTCAATCACAACACAATTACCAAGTTGCCTTAATTGGCTTTTGACAAACGAACAAACACTAATACCCGCACCAGATACATTGCGGGGGTATTTGTGTTTGTGCGCTGTGGGAGTACACAATGAGTATAAATATGCATTTTGGGAGTTTTTGTTGGTACAGGAGTGCACTACGGGGGTAATTATTTGTACTGTGGGGCTATTTGGGTATTTGTGTACTTACAAGAGGTACATTGTGGGTGTAGATATGAGTATGATTTGACATTGTGGGAGTATTTCGGCATTGTGGGAGTACCCCCACAATGAACAGTTTCCAAATGGTACATGAGGATACTGTAAGCGTGTTAAAAGCAACAACAAATATGAAATATACCCCCAGAACGATTTGTTTGTTTTGTGTGTGTTATTTGTCATCTGAATACATACACTTTGCCACCCCAACTATATGAATGGCGCCATCTATAATAGTCAACTCCCACAATGTATATTTTGCTTTAGCGCACATACAAACATACCCCAATGTGCGTGGTTTGTGACATGGGCCGGGGGACCTGTCTTAGAAACGGAGATGTATTTGTATTACAATTTAGAGCATTTTAGACCCCGTGCCGTACGGAGAGGGAGGGGGGGGGGGGGGGGGGGGTGGGGCGGAAGTATGCAGAACTTAATTCAAACTTAAATATTTGGTAAAGATCATTAGTGTCAATTCCACGCGTGTCTTAAAACCGCGGAGACACTTAGAACTTAGAACATTTTAGACCCCGTGCCGTACGGAGAAGGGGGGGGGGGGGGGGGGGGGGGGGGGCGGCGGATGTATGCTGAACTTAAAGATGTATCTTTAGTGACATTTTAGAAAATGTAAGACCCCCTGCCGTACGGAGAGGGGAGCTTACGGAAGTATGCAAAACTTGTATTCAAAATTTATTTTTCTCATTAAAGCGTAATTCGTTAAAAATTATATTTTTGATATTTAAAAAAAAAAGGTTTTCCTCCGAATTTTGTTCCTATTAGCAAAAATTAAACCCTCATATTTTGGCCATTTCGATAAATGTACATGTTAAACTTTAAATCGTTTAAAGCAATCATTTATGTCTATGGCACGTGTCCGAGAAGCGCCAATGTCGCATAAGCTTGCATTAAAAGACAGTGGGGTGGAGAAGATATGCTTTTATACAGAGCTCTATGGCATACAATTTACTTGCCGGTCTGAGTCCCCGTGTTGAAAATAAAAATGTGAAAATGAAAATTAGAGTTGACAGTACATTTGGTATTGTAACTTTCTTAATAATCAGCCATTCTTAGCGTGTAATATCTCAAATTCAAGAGGGGAAATTACCCAACATGTTTATAATTTAATATGTTTATGTGGGAGTTATACTTTAAGAGTTATCAGCACATTTATTACCCGGTCAGTTACTTATTGTGTATTGTGATGACTGTATGAAATAAAACAGCATACAAATAAAGGTGTTTTCTTTCCCAGGAAACCCGAGCCGAGATTGTTCCAGTCATTGTTAACGGTGTGAATGGAGCCATGACACTCAGAAACCACAGCCCTCCATAGACATAGGGATGAGTGCCATATGCCAACCTGTTCTTTACTATACAGGGCGGGCTATGGTTCCACAGGACTGTGTCTCCTACTACACCGATGTGCTATGAAACACTTACATGATACAAGGAGTCTTCCCGTGGCCGCCATCGTCTGGATTGTTATGTTAAAGGTATCGCGCCATCTTCTGACTACTTGATGTTGCTTTGGCTGTAGATGGCGTCAACGTATTTTTACACATGAATACACCGAATTAATTGTCATTACGCTAGCTGGTTAAACAACACGGGGCGATATCTAACCAAAACAATTAGGCCTATGAGATTTATTCTGTTGTTGAGTACACACTGTGTTAGAAGTTTGGTAGAGCAATGATATCTATACCACATTGACCATACTTGGGTATCATTCTTAAAGGGAATGCTTGGTAACTAGCAGGTTCTTCCAATGGTATCACATTTGTACACTCTTAGAAGGTCAGGATCAAATACATGAGTAGATTTCCGGCTCACTTTGTTTTGATCCTTTAAGGATCATTTTCGGATCGTTTTGATCCGTTTTCGGATCGTTTTGATCCGTTTTCGGATCGTTTTGATCCGTTTCCAGATAGATATCAACAAACGGATCAAATTCACCTTGATCAACTTTGATCTGATTTCCGGATCAATTCGATGAAACAGTTCATTGGTCAATGAGTGACTGACGTCACTCTTTCGCAAACCGATAGACGACAAGCAGACGATCTTTTGAATTCGGTCGCCACAGTTGAAACAAGGGTGAAATACCGCGGTAAGTTATCCAGTCTAATCTGTAAAATGTTACATGATTTTGTCGGTAAAGTAGTTTTATTTTTTATGTTTGAACATGCTCTATTCTTGTGAACAAATGTCTTGTACCTGACCAGTGCCATCAGTACGATTTTCGGTCAAAATGCTCCTCACAAAATGTCACGATCACTGCGATGTACTAGGCCTACACGATGTAGTAAGCTTACTGCACTCGATATATAGTCTGCAGTGTGCACCCGGGGTGGGGGCACTCAATCAATATTAGGTTTCACACCAGGCTCCATCAAAAATACCCCCCTTTTTTGGCCCGGTGTCACCGAAAGACCCTTGCATGCATGCTTGTTTTTACAATCTGTCACCCGATGACCCCCTATGTTTTCACTTTTTCTTTGATTCAGTTTGATCCTGGAGTAGGATCATAACCTACAGGTACATCCGATTAAGGATCATTATTTTGATCCGTTTCAGTATCATTTGACAGAAATATTTGATCCCATTTCGGATCAAACTTTTTGATCCTGCTTGTCGGATCACTTTGATCCGGAAAGGGTAAGCTCATGTGATACCGCTTCTGGATCAAAATTGATCCTTTTCGTCTCATATTTGATCCTGACCTTCTAAGAGTGTAGTAATAACTTATGTCAGGGTCCAGCCACCAGCCTGAGAATGTGGTGAGGTCTCGATCAAATGTGATCAACTCTGTCGGCTGTTTAATAAAGGGTTACAAGAACTACAGTGTATTGATGCTCTTTTGACTTTTGAGCTCAAAATATTGATGATGTTGGCACATTTGAGATTGAGACCTCCTTTCTACATTCTCAAGCAAGTGACTGAGTCATGAAACAAGTGGCTACAGATCTGGAAAGATAAACACATCCATCAGCTTTTTATTGATGTGCTACACAATTTAGGTGATTAAAAACAGGGGTTTATATGGCGACCATAAACTTGATCTTCAGGTAGTGGCTACTATTTGGTACGGCTGCTCCGCAAATAATTCCATTCCTAAATTAGTGTTGACGAAGACCTTCCACCAAAATAACCCCAATAAACACGAGAGTCCCGCTTGTAAAATGTTCACTGTAAACCGATTTAGAGGTCAGGATAATTAAAAACTCTAAAATAGTCATGTCACTGGACTTTTCATACTGAAAGTAGTAGGACATTAGTTCGTGTGTACCTGAGCTATAGACATCCAGTTTTTCATAAATTCTGCTGGGATTCCGCTACTAAATAAAGTGTCCGCCCTCAATTTTGATAAAAACTTTTTATTTTTACAGTATTACATGTTTGAACTTACACCTGTAAGGATTCAGAAAAATCCCTCTTTGTACAACAAAATATCAATTCAAATATTCTGATCTACGGCTATCATAATATCACACTATAGTTGGGGAGGCTGACACAGGGAGTTATACCAAAATGTTCTTTGAATTTCGTAAAATTAAAACCTAAACATCTTGCCAACTTGAATGGTTGATTGACCTTGACTTTGCTTTAGAGTGGAAGGTCAAATGTGTTTCAGTGTGTTTTAAAACCATGTGTGCTCCAAGATGTAGCTCTATAAACAGTTGTAATATAAATAAATTGGGTATAAAGACTGCATTTGTGATTTCGTGAGTGGTAACAGCAAAAATGACCATTATTAATGTTCATCTTGAAGTCTGAAGAGAATTATATACAAACAAAAGTTTTAAACACTCTTTCGTGTCCCTTTAAGATGGTATCATGACATAAATGGACCGCTTAGAAGCGCTATTAATTCGGTCTGTTTAACCTATTGTTATCAATTACTACGAGAGGATTGCCTGGTTGTATATTTAATTTCGAGCGGTACTTCTTGCTAACTGCATGGGTGAGTTTCCATTATGTTGCAAATTACATCCACGCTCATGCGTTTAAACTACTCAATGGGCGTTGCAATACAGTCGGTTGGTTGCACACGAGAATTATATCATATAGCAACCAGCTTTGATGGAAGGCGAATATTTAAGTATAATGCCGGTTTTTAGGGCAACAATTTATAGCCCTGTTAAGCGGGCCTTGTAGCGTAATGATTGCTTGTCAACTTGTTACAAATCGGGTGAATAGCTGCTTCATTTTGCAAACAAACTTTTATGAGGAGTTTTATGCCTCCTGGTTTACAAGATATATAGAAACGATTAATGATACAAAGGGCAGCTATTACCGTGTGAAAACACCTCATAGTGACATGCCTGCCTCAGACAGTAAATGTCACTGGACTGGTGTTTAGTTAGGGTAAATAACGAATCCCCCCCCCCCCCCCCCCCCCCAATAGTGTTGCGCAAGTGGTGTATTTCAATTAAGATTTACCTTGACCATGGGAATGAGTTTTGGCGTAGCAATTGGAAAAAAAATAGGAAACAAAGGAATTTGCATTAAATGTATTGATGTTATACTACTTATGCAAACAAGCATTACATTTTTAGGATTCGTTGCTTGTCCAATATATCAACAACATTTAGTTTTTGCCAACTTTATACATCCTATTTTGTGGTAGATGGAATGTTTGTCAAGATGGCGGACAGTGCAGGTCGTGATTGTTTTTTCCTAATCAACATTTGTGACCTGGCACCACAAAATGAGCGTAAAGTCGCGGCGAAGATGTTGCTGAATTGAGCTAGGATAGCATGTTATTGATTTTTGCCGTTTTTTGATAGTATGGACCAAGCCCTTTTATTATAGCGGGATTATAAAATAAATAGCCTGACATGGCTGGTAATACTCTTAACATAACAATACATACTGCTATTTTAGAATTCCCCTATAATAGAAGGGTCATGGGTCCATACCAACAACAATTTAAACGGCAAATCAATAATATGCTATGCTGTCTCAATTCAGCAACATCTTCGCCGCGACTTTCCGCTCATTTTGTGGTGCCAGGTCACATTTGTAAAATAAGTTGACTTTTTTTAAATAAAAACAAAATCAAGCTATTCAGTAAATGTTGCTTTAAATTTGACAAATGTTGATTAGAGAGAAAGAAATACTTATTTCGTCTTCATATCTCATCAAGTGGCGGCGGTGGTCACTTTGAATAGTGCCCTCTATAGCCAAGTTCGTTGTCATTTACTTGGAAATATACACTCAAGCTTCTTCTGCTGGTCAAATTTACCAAGATTAGACTTCAAAATGGTCACGGAATCCAGATAGTTAACCTACTACAGCCACATTTCTCATACGATTGTTAAATGGTAAGTTTTAATGTATTCATCGAAAGTTCTTGTAACGCCAACATTATTTTCGCGACTTTGAGTTTTTACTTTTATTCCCTTTGCTCTTCGAAGCCTTTGTAGAGGTTGAAGTTCCACTCGATGAACTCCTTGTAGAAGTTGTTGCTCTCCTCGGGTTACTCCTTGTTGTAGCGGTTGTTGCTCTCCTCGAGTTACTCCTTGATGATGTAGCGGTTGCTGATGATGTAGTGTCATCCACCTTCCTCCTTGCAGTTGTAAGTCTAAATCCAGCTGAAGATGTTGTAACATCTGAATCTGTGGAATTTTAAATGGTGGTTTTAACACTTTCCACGCGGCTATTAGTTTTACCATTATACAAAACTGATTTTTCCAAAACCTTTCCCAACTTTCCTGGTCTTTCTCAAGGATTACTGAACAAATACTAGGCATGTTTGTACTTATTTTAATGTATTTCTAATGATGATTCGAAATATGGTAATGAAATTCCATAATGTTGACATTTTTGAAACATTTTGTGAAATTTTGGAATGTCGTCTGCAGACGCCTGCCGCGTGGAAAGTGTTAAGTTACGCCAATTTACAGTTAATTGTAAGTAATGTTGACATTAAAGTTGTATTCAATGTTGGGGGGGGGGGGGGGGGGGGGGGCACACATGACAAGAATCAAAGCTTGTGACAGGACTTTTACTGTATGTGCATCCAGATTATGGAATTATCTTTCTATCATATAGAGCAGCCTAATGTTTCTGTTGTTGTCTTTGAGAAGGCATTGAATAAATGTTTGTTTCCAAACTATAAACTAAAATTTGCTTTTATTAATTCATTATTCTTATGCTATTTTGTATCTTTATAAGCGCGTTGGGCATCCGGGGAATGGCGCATCACACATAATAAGTGTATGTAGGGGTGTAGGGGGGTGTATGTACAGTTAAGGGTGGGGTGGGTCTGGGGTCAAATGCCCGTATATAGGATGTCAATTTTAACAACTTTCCCAAAATTTGACCCATGAGTGTTATATACCATAAAATAGCCCATATCGCAACATTTCAAAATTGACTCAAAATGTTGCTCTGGTTGCCACGGTAACCACACAGTGCCTCTGATTGGCTAAACACTGTAACAAGTGTACCTCAAAAACGCTAGTAAAAACTAGTAGTATATTCTGGTATTTGGGTTGATGGTTAACAATGACATCCGCACAACTTCATGGATCCCGAATTTTGAAATTATTTTCCAAATTTGAATTATCCTGCCAAATTACCTGATTGGTCGGTTCCTGGTTACCATGACAACGATATCAAAAATCCGGATCCATGAAGTTGTGCGGAATGTCATCGATAACCTTCAACCCAAATACCAACCAGTATACTACTAGTTAGCGCTTTTGATTTACACTTGTTCCGAACAATCTTATTCATCATTTTGTGTTAGGTTTGGCACCATGTTGCAATCGGGTTTTAATAGTATTAAAAGGTCACTAGCATGATTAGGGATTATCTTTTTGAACTCGGTAGTATAGAAATGATCTTATTTACTAATGGTCTTGGAAGACATAGCATACGACATTGAATTGCCTTTGTCAAAACTAATTATCCCCTGTTTTTTTTCTTCATGCAATACGAAAATATATTAATGGTTTTGGTTCGTATCGTGAAGTGATAAAATGTTTAGTTTAAATTAATAAAACGGAAACCAGTAGAAAATGTCTGCAACATTTATTTTTACAGCTTAAAGGTGCATTTTCCGATCACCTATTTTTGGCTATGATTTCTTTTTCAAATCATTATATTTTGATATCAGAGGTACGTGGACATCGTCGTCTGACTCGTCCTTCTACTTCAGGTTAACCTGCTTTGGAAAAGCGAAGCAAGTTTGAAATTACGGTTAGCCAATCAGCGTTGACTGCGTTCAACCTTATTGATTTCATTAAAAGCTATTGAAGCTCCCTGGACTGCTGTGACCCGTTGCTACTCGTCGCAACGTGTGCGTACGTGACGCGTACGCTTGTATTTTTAAATTTGTACGGTATGTTTGAAACGCTAAATATGCGCGTTAGTGCAAGTGGCACACAGGGTTCTCTCTTGGGGAAACAGAAGTCGAAGGACTCTCGCCTTCGGCTCGGGCGTTGCGGTTCTCGCTGGTGGCGCTCTACTACTGGGCGAGTGGACTTCTCAACGTACTAGCAGCAGCGCGTGCGATCTGGAGAAGTGGCGCTTATACCTTTAATAAATATTATATTTGCGGCATTATAAATTCAATATAAATCATATCAAACCATAATACGGATGCATTTTGTCTCAAGAAATGAATAAAACGTCAACTAATAACACGAGACAAAGTATGTACATGTATAAACATAAAATACACGTGGGTCGATTTGGTCAATGGTAAGTTATTGGTAAATCTTCTGAATCCGTGTACGAATTGTTGAAAATAAATTAGAAATATTTTTTGTTCATCAATTGACAAAATCAATCGCTAAAGCCTAAGGATCGACTGACAATTCCGATATGTCGTAAATATTCTTTCGGTATGTTTCAATTTGGTAGCAACAGATAAATGGGGAAAATAAATAATGTTCATCTGATACTTTGTAAGGGAATTTGTAAAGTTGTCATTCTTTCGTGACATATTTGGCATACGTTATTCGTTAGCGGTTCGCTTAATGTAGGGGTTCGCAGGGGTACGATAGGGTTTATGGAATTGTTAAGGCCCTGTCACACCATAACGTATCGCCTCAACGCATGCCAACGTATGCGAAATATCGAAAAATACGTTGGTGTACGTTGGCGTACGCTCATATAAGTTAGGGTTACGTTGGGGATACGTTGTTTACGTTAAGAGCACGCTGTGATACGCTGTGACAATTTGGACCACGAAAAAATATTGAGCATGCTCAAAATTTCTCGACGTACTCAACGTGTGCTTAATACGTTCTGCATAAGTTCCCGGTAAGTTTGTGGTACGTTAAATATACGTTGACATACGCTGACATACGTTAGTGGTACGTTACTCGTAAGTTGGTATACGTTGATGAACGTAGGCTGGGGGAAACGTACAGCCAACGTAGTGATAACGAGTTGATAACGTATATGTGCCGTATGTCTAACGTATGCCTTACATTTTTCCAACGAGTTTCGACGTATTCTCACACGGTATTCACCTTATGCCGGGCGATCGTGTATCGGGCGATCGGGCGATCGCTATCCATAGCGTATTGAACGTATACATAGCGTATGACTAACGTATTGATAGCGTATCACTAACTTATAACATACTTATGACAGCGTATCACAGCGTATGCGAGCGTTTGCGAGCGTATGACTAACGTATGCTTAACGTATACTTAACGTATTCGTAGCGTATGTCTGCCGTGTTCGACGTATCGTCAGAGTATCCTCGACGTACAACGAACACGTGGCTTATTATGCCGCTGTAGCACGTATAAATATCGCGCCGATCTCACATTACCTCCAGACGCGAGAAATTAATACAAGAAAGTTGTTTTAGCTGATGTCTCGTGTCTAGCGAGATATTATACATTTCATTTATTTCATTAAGGACTGCCAACCCAAGCTCAATTCATACACCACATGTTTTCATAAAACACAGTTAATTGGAATGGCGGAAAGGCAAGAGACCTAGATCAGGGCTCCTCCCTTTTTCCGCCTGTTCCTGGATTAGATAAGATCCCAAATAGAACCCCTTGCAAACGCTGTAGCACGTATAAATATCGCGCCGATCTCACATTACATCATTCCCGCCGATGTCATCAAGCAGTTAACATGCCTCCCAAGAAGAAGCAAGCAACCAGGGGCCGAGGCCGAGGAGGAGGAAAAAGCAAGAAGGCCAAGACAGACCATGAAGAAGTGAGGATGAGATACTCAAGGGACCCATTTATATACTCAAACCCTCCATAAGTTCCCAAAACGCCGAATGCGCGCTAGCTGTACGGTAGCCCTGTCACACCATGGCGTATCGCCTGAACGTATAACAACGTATGCGAAATATCGAAAAATACGTTGGCGTAAGTTGGCGTACGTTGGTGTACGCTGATACAAGTTAGGGGTAAGTTTGGGATACGTCGTATACGTTAAGTGCACGCTGTGATACGTTGTGAAAATTTGGAACACGTCGAGCCCGCGAAAAATTATTGAGCATGTTCAAAATTTCTCGACGTACTCAACGTGTGCTTAACTTACGTTCTGCATAAGTTCCCGATAGGTTCGTGGTACGTTAGACATGCGTTTACAAACGCTGACATACGTTAGACATACGCTGACATACGTTAGAGGTACGTTAATCGTCTTAAGTTATAGGTTGGACATATAGATTTACCCTTCTAGATATTTTAATAGTTATCGTCTAGGCTGCGTTTACTTGAACTGGCAACACTTGTCCCGCCGTGTACGAAACTCAATTTCTGCAACGGCATAAGTCACGTGTTCGTTGTACGCCGAGGATACGCTGAGGATACGTCGAGCACGGCAGACATACGCTACGAATACGTTGGTCATACGCTCGCCGATCGCATACGCTGTGATACGCTGTCATAAGTTTGTTATAAGTTAGTGATACGCTATCAATACGTTAGTCATACGCTATGTATGCGTTTAATACGCTATGGATACGTCCATTCCATCACCGATGTTGACGCAATTCGTTGGGAAGTTGGACGTTCTTGGACGTTCTCGGACTCTGACAATTTTCGAGCTATTTTTTGAATACGTCGGCATACGTTCAGGCCACCTTCAGGCCATACGCTATGGTGTGACAGGGCCTTAAGAGCATGTTCAAAATGTTGAGCGGGTGACAACGTAGTGATCAATACGCTATGTATGTATAATTTGAGCATTAGCTGTGTGAACGTTTCACGTTAAGTGTACAGGGTGAGTCAAAAAAAAGTTTACCCTAATTGAAAAAATCTAAAAAAATATTTCTGACCACAAAATCAAGGCAAACAAAACTTTAAATGATTGCGCCATTTCTTTGCTATCATCTGGGAAAAGAATCACGCTATTTGATGATACCGTTAGGTAAATATGACTATTTCTGTACAGGAGCTGTTTTTTCACCAAAAACACGGTTTTTAATTTCAAGCTTAACGAGCTTAATAATGTTTACTAGGATTATGATGTAAAGCATTACACATCTTGTTTATTAAAAGAATTAAGTAGACAATAGACTTGTTCAAAATTGTCTCCTAATAGATTAAAACATGAAATATGGATAATTGCAAGGATTAAATAGTCCGCAAGAGATATTCATAAACATGATAAAACTAGATGAGGATATTGAATAAAAATTGTCACCAGTGACTATCTGATAATGTGAATAATAAACGATATAGTATTTTGATAAAATCTATAAACATAATATTGCACCTTTTTTTCGTAAATATGTCCAATTAAGTAACCATTATCCTTGAACCAATCAAAAATTGTCAATGTCCACAGTAATACTAGTAAGTAATAGTCTATCCCTCTCTTTCTCTCTCTACATGTAAAAATTATTCCTATTAATGAATAGAAACCCACTTGATAATCCAGCATCTTGTTTGGTCTTTCTCCTGATCTTTGTGAGTGTGCTTAGGATGGTTGCACTGAGGGACAATAGACAGCTTTAAGGCCTATTTATGACACAATTACCACACTTTAATCATTTCATAACAAAGGAATTGATCCTTTCGCTGTCGGTATTGTAATTTTGTATTGGTCGTACCTTATGGAGTATAATGGTCAATATCTGGAAGCGTGTTCGGACGTTAAATTGGTCACTTTCATTCAAAACAGCGTAAAATAAGTTTCCCTCAACCAATCTAAACCAAATAAAATTCATATCAAAGCTAATTAATTTGTCTTTATACTGTAGTAAATTGTTTTGAAAACAAACGAACACTTTTTTCTAAAAAAATCGCTGAAGTTGAGTAAACTTTTTTTTGACTCACCCTGTAGGTTGCTTATTCATCAGCTGTTCGGCCATATACGGCTCTTAAGAAGAAACCTTCACGTAACGTGCGAAACGTTCACACGGCGAACGCTCAACGTATATATACATATCGTATTTACCATAACGCATGTCACGCGTTTAAAACGTTAAACATTTCAAATATATTTAATGAAATATAAAATTAGATACATACGTACGGGTATTTAATTATTTGAATAGGATAAGTGCTTATTGAAAAGTACATATTGGTTTAATATTAATGATATACTTTAATAATTAATACGGGGATAGATGTATTTGTACTTTAGTACACTTACTAGACAGTTAGTAAAATGTCAACGGAAAATGGAACTAAATATATTTATGGAACAAAATATAAAATTAAATACGTACGTACGGGTATTTCATTATTTGCATAGGATAAGTGCTTTTTTGAAAAGTACATATTGGTTTAAAAGTAATGATATACTTTAATAATTAATACTGGGATAAATGTATATGTACTGTAGTACACTTACTAGACAGTTAGTAAAATGTCAACGGAAAATGGAACTAAATATATTTATAAATCGAATGTTATTAATAACTGGTGCCTGCAATAACTTGTACTGAATCACATTATTGCCTCTAAAGCGTGATACAGCGCGTAATATTTCATACATTTGTATCAACATTTAAGTCTTGTCTTAACCTAACCCTCATGAAGACATAAAACAGACCTAACTAAAATTATTTCCAATAATTGAAAACCAGTAATGTGATTTTGGCAAAGGTTGACGGATTTAGCTAACGGAATTGGCTCATTGTTTACAGACAAATAAATTATCTGAACATAATACATCCAATAAGGAATTTAAATGGCCAACGTTATGTTAACCAACAACTACCTGTCAGGCAAGACAAATACGTTACCTTTTTTCAAATTGTCATCACTTTTTTGGGTACAGGTGTGCTGCCAAGAGATGTGGATCTATTACCGAAACTGTTACCACTTTATTATTGTTTTGCCACCCCTATATTTACAACTACTGTCCTTTTTGTCAACATCCTGGGATGTTGACATTTGAATTCAGATTCAGGCCTTGTGGTAGAGTCTATGAATTGCTTTCATGTATCTTGAATCAGTATTTGTACACAGATGTCTTTAAAATGTATATTAGATCTGGATATGAAAATATGAAAACATATGTTGTTACAATTGTGGAGAAATGGTTTAAATAACATAAAACAAATGATAGAGTTTTGCAAAATCTGCGACATTCGTCGTGTTTACTATATTGATTATAGACTTGAAATCAAGTCCTTATTTTCTCCCCCCACCACACACCTCTTGTCTACCACCATTCATTTGATACCAGTACAGCGGTCCTATGCCAATCCAATCTTGTCGCGCGCGATCTCGCTGTGACCATGCTGCTGTGACTATCATACGCCAACATAAACCGCTGTAACCATAAGGACTTGAAACAGTCCAGTCGTAATTGGTATTATGCAACACATGCACGTGCGTTCTGGCCGGCACACGAGGTCGTTTCATGGCAAGGGTCACTGGTAGATCTCATTATATTGTACAAATAAAATGTCTCAAGAGATAACGTTTAATTATGGACAGATTTGGGACCATTTACAGTACTTATTGTTCTATTGCATGTCCATATAAATTACCTTAAAACATTCTTAGTTTTTTTAGTCGGGTTAATTTTCAACCCGACCTCATCAAATGTTGAGATACACAGGTGGGGCCGCATGGGATAGAATAAATGAGTCAGACGATGGAGGGTTTCAGAGAGAAAAGTGGGCCCAGCATTAAAACAAAGAGTTTTTGTTAAAATACATCATACACTGTCTAAATCTTCTTTTTCATATTTCCTTTGTGTCGTCTGTTAATTTCATTTTAGGATGTTGACCAGTTTTTTGTAAATACCTTGTTTAAACACTAACGATCTTTTGAGGCACCATTGACGATTATATATAAATGTACCAGAAAATGAGAAAAAATATGGGATCCGTTCACAAGACAGGTGTAAAGGCAATCGTATTTGGCGGCACGTCCCCGTAACTTCAGATCTACTGAAATACCCCCTCCCCGGGTCGTAATCAAGCACATGCGATGTCTTGAACCTAAATTCCTCGGAAAACTCTATTGTGAAATATTTTACAAAAATTGTTTTTTAAATTTGTATTTATTGTACATCAAATAATTGTTGTGAATTAAATTTTGATTGAAAATTGCATCAATTTAATCAAATACTAATTAGGTCATTAAATACCCTCATGTACTATAAACATGGCAATTGTGTTCAGTGCAAAAGTTATAATATTAAATAATTCATTTGATCAACAAGAGCTGTACCAGCTCGTACCATGGCTTCTCCTATTCAGAAAAAAAAACCACCACGATTTGTGTTGAAATGTCAACAACTCATGTGTAATTATTGAGTAAAAGGGATGGAGAAACTCAGTTACACAATATAATATATTGTAGGTAAAATTAAAACAGTTAAAAGTGTCTTTGTAGAGATGCACAATTGTTATTCATAGAACGATAATCATCCACGTTTATATGAATGGGTGGGTTGTATTACGTATTATTTTTATGTTTCTTTGTTTGTTTGATGTTTTGGGCATCCCTTAATTTAGTGCTTATGTCACTATTGGGTTTGTCCTGGCTGTTTTTACAATTGTTATAAATAAATAAATAAATAAATAAACAAATAAGCTAGAAATGCTATATCGACACCTCCTCAAAATTTGAATATTTTATGTTATTACATCTGAAATAATAAGCACTAATCTTTTTAATAAATTGAAGTTCAAAGCTAGAAATTATTTATAGAACCACGCGAAAACACGCTAAAACCTTACAATGTTGGCGCTAGGTGTTATTTCCACCAGGAATTGGCAGACCTACATTGTACCTTCCACGGACAAGCCCACATGCTGGAGAAAGTACTTGCGGGCTTCCTCCCTTGATCAAGGCATTAGAGTGTTTTTCAAAGTCCCCATTGGGCTCATTTCTAAAACCAAAACCTGCTCAAGCAATACTATAATCGTGATTTTCTCGAAATGTGAACTTTTTATTTTACAAAATCTGAAACAGCACTAGTTTTATAACAAATTGATGTTTAATAACAAATAATAAACTTAACGCTTTAGGCTTGCTGCTTGTTGCTGCTCGCTCAAATTATTTTTTGAAGTTTGGAAGCTATTTATAGACAGCTACTGAGTATTGACATATTGTGAATATGAAATCTTTTTTAATATCATAAATCAAGATATAGCCAACCAATTTTGCTCGTTCAAAAAGCAGATGATGCTATTTTTATATAATGTATTCATTTTTGTACTTTAACTAGCGGGCACCCGCGTTTCGCGCGGGACCCGCTAGATGAGTAAACCAGGGCGGTTACTATTTTGGGTTCGATGAGTGAACCTGCATGGGCGGTTAATTTTGTTTTGTTTTTGAGAAATACTGCATTTTTTGGAGGGTGGAGATGGGACACTAATTCATGTCCCTTAATTGTGTTGTTTTAACTTCGTTGACTCAGTACGACGGTAAAAGTGCACGGGGAAGACTTTCCCACTCCTGGATGTGATGCCACTGATTTACATCTTTTATTCTATAACTTAATATAATATGGGGTATAATGTGTCGTCATGTCAATTGGTAGGCTATAATTATGTACATCAATGGCAACATGCGATTTGTTTTTTCTCAGGTTCGCAATATGGGACAGGCAGACTTGTAAGCCTGGCACGTTTTGAACAAATATGGGACGTGTGGTGATTCTACACAACGATAACCGTAAGCAAGCGATAAAGGACGTAACTATACGATGGAATAAAGAACAATTCATTGCACCATAGACTTGGTGCAGGATTGGGACCTAAGTACACTAATTACATTTGTAGACGTTTGTATTGTAGTGTTGAAGTATATAGCATACAGGTATAACAAAAGATGTTTTTCAAATGTAATCAAAATGTATTTTTAAATGATAGTTTGTGTGCCGAACAACCCAACATGTAATGTGTGCGTAAGCAAAAGCAATGAAAATGAGCTGGAAATTGATAACAAAGCACTACATCATGCAGAAACGGCAAAATATACGGCCAATCGTTTGATATCGAGTATGGGGTAATTACTGCTAGTAAAGCTTAACTTGGCTTGCATTCCCGTTTTATTGGCATAAATAGAACTGTAAAATGATATGCTTTAGGGGGGTTAAAAATCACGGCAGAGGGCGCCATGTTGAAAAGATCTATTATTATTATACCTGAACATGGACCAGGAAAATACACTGAAACCGAGGAAAACACACCGAAACATTTTGTAGAACACCAGTATTTATATAGTAAAAATAGTTTTAAAAAAACAGAGTAAAAAATCATTGATTGAAAGAGATGAATAAATTAAGATATTTTTTGTCGCCGCGCCGTGCTTCTTGTGAAAAGCCGTACATTTCTCTAATATTAAATTGCAATTAATTCAAATATCATATTTCAGAGGGGAAAAAGCATCTGCACAGTATCATTAGATTTATTGAATATAGTCTTGTAATTTGTAAGAGATGAATAAATTATGATATTTTTTTTATAATGATTATAAATTGGTAATATGAATATTCATGATTAATTTGGGATTCTCTTGGATCATCTCGGTTCAACCAAGATCATTTCAGTGCAATCTGGATCATTTATATTGCTAATTAATATTCATATTGATAATTAATTAATTAATTAATTATTCATATTGCTAGTAAATATTCATATTGCAAATTAGTATTCATTACAAAATTATAATTTATTAACATCTCTTTACCCCGATTTAGACTATTTCAATACTTTAACCCAATGGCCGCCCATACAACGTCGTTCATATATTCAGAAACCATGCCCCCCCCCCCGTCAGAAACCATGCCCCCCCCCCCCCCCCCCCCCCCCCGACGCCCCCAAATGAAATATGACAAAATACAATGTTACCCATGACAGTGCAGTAGCCTACATGCCCTAATTTGCCAAGTGGCTTGACTTGACTTTTAAAGTAAGAAAATAGCTCTATAATGGTCTGAAATACGGTCCTACTTTTAGACCCAAAACTATTTTTAGGTGATTTCCCCCAGTCAGAAACCATGGTCCACCTGATGCCCTCCTCCAAATGAAATATGACAAAATACAATGACCCATGACAGTGCAATACATGCCCTAATTTGACCAGTGGTTACGTTTGACTTTTAAAGTAAAAACTCTAAAATGGTCTGAAATACCTACTTTTAGGCCAAATTAAGCTAAATTTAGGTAATTCTGATATTAAAAGGCACACGGATTTGCTTTTGCGCGCTACGGCGCATTTCCCACCACGAATGTATCTTGCCCCCCGTTTACCGACCATTTTGTAATGCTGGCGCCGCCACTGGATATGCCCAGTCAGAGACCATGCACCCCTGATGCCCCGCACCCCCGCCCCCAGCAACAACAAAAAATGAAATTTCTGAGTTCCGCCCCTGTTCATATTTATTATATTGCAAAGTAGTAGGCCCTATTGCAATTATAACAAATAATTCAAATATCATATTTCAGAGGAAAAAAGGCATTTGTAAAGTATAAATTAAATTGCCAATGTTTAATTTATAAAACAACGTCAAAAGTTGTACAAAAATAAAGACAAAAGAAAAACTATTATGCATCTGTTAATTACGACGCTCTAGTTCGTTGGGCCACCAAGCCATTCAATCTTATACGTGTGTAAACAGAAAGAAATACCTAAATACTTATTGCTTCGCAACATCGTATACCCTGGTTTGGGGTCGGTCTAAAATACAAATTCACATTTCGTAAAAACTATAAAACTACGCAAAAACTAAAAGGATTTCGTCAGCCATGAGGGTTTTAATTAGTAAATAATGGTTAATGAACAAACTTTTAAATATTTATACCGACTTTAAATCCGTTGGGGAAGTGCAGAGGATTATTTCGAACCGAAGGGTAGCGCAAGCGGTGTGTGGGACATCAGTGTGATTTTGTAGTATCTTACACTTCGTTGCTCCATTCAAGTTCATAATGAGCTAGGACTACGTCTTTATAATTGATTGAGCTTAGGAAGAGTTAATACAGCCTTAGTTAATACAGCCTTTCCCGCATTCTTGTATCAGCGTTTATAAGACTGCAGCACTCACGCATAGCGCTAACGACTGACTGTGGCTTGGTTGACTCTTAGGATGGCTTTACGTGGATTGTAATATAGATATCAACTAAAACTGTATTGATTAAATTCCACAATGACCCCCATTAGTGTGACGGCCTTGCTACAACACACTCTAGTTAAAACCGGGTTGTCCAAAGGGCCAGATTAGGTACCCAAAGCGCTGTAAGCACTAACAGCTGGTGCAATAACTCAAAGAGTTGGGAGAAAGGAATCAAGATGTCCACCCCCGGATACACAGCGTATCTATGATCAAAAAAAGTTCTGGATATACAGGGATCAGAACCGTAATGGACTGGAGGAGTGGGTTCAAAGTTCAAATACCTGTTTGCTTACAACAGCGAGTGATTTTATTCTGTTTGATTTGCACTGTAATTTTGTATGTTGATTCGCGTCGAATTCATGGAAACATGGCGTGGGGATATACTTTGAGTCAAGTTTTGAACATGTTTGATGATAGTGATACGGCTGAGGATTTGTTTAGATGATAGTTCTGGAATTTCAGATGATTTTGAGACTGAATCTGATGGTGAGGATATGAGTATTGACGACGGAATTGACATTGACGGCAGCCATATAAAGCTGTTCATGTATTTGCGGTAATGTACATGTACAGGTGATAATTGACGTGAGTTTCGGCGTGCAAAATGTCGCACTATCCTTGTTTGTTTATTGTTTTTATATGATTGTATAATATTAAAGATGATTATGAACAAGATTAGTATTGTTATGTTTGAGATTATTGTTTCTCACAAGAGTAAATAAGCTGGCCTCTGGGGTAGCTTTCTGGCAGGAACTCGCTTGCTAAACCAAGTTTAGTATTGGTTTATCCATTTCCTGCCAAATTCAATATTTAGTGTGTGTTACCCCTGGGAGTGCTAGGGTGAGCGGTACACACTGACAGGGACGGCTAGGGTTCAAAGGGTTAAATGTGTATGTTCCGATGACTTTTTGGGGGCTATAATTTTTCTTTCACATCAAGATATTTTGATATCAGAAGAATCCCCATATTTTTCTCATTATGTCTGTAAAATCTTAGAGCCTAGAAATTTTCCATTTAGAAATTATAGGCTAAAATGTGGTGAATTACTGCCAAAGGTGGTAACCACCAACCAGTTTGTGTATAACTCAAGGGCAAATTAATTGTGACCTTGTGCTTCTAAAAATAGAACCATTGGAGTTATGCAATTTAAACTTTGGAATGCGACAATTATATGGATGACCTTTCATGTAAAATAGAAAACATCAAGTTGAAATACGGGCCAGCAATCGGATCATCTACCTTTAATATGCTATCTTAGACAACTGGACTTCCATGTGTTTGTTTATACGATGGCCACGCATACGTTTACCGTGATCAAGGTCTAAACGACCGATAAAACGGCAGATTTTGTCATTCCATTAATACAAATGACGCACGTACCTCTACTCATAACACTTTTGACTGTTTATTTGTTTCAGGGTTTACTATTGATAATAAAACTGTGTAGGCCTACATGTATTTACTGAACAAGCTTGTTTTATCACAGGTCTAACTCCTAACATTTAAACTTCTCTCAATGATCTTTTCATACCTGGAGACGTCTCACAAGTCACATTCAGAAATCTTCTGATCATGGTGATATCATCATCAATGTGTTTATCATCATGCTGATTTCCGATATAATGAAGACTTCTACATTCACAAGGGTCACGCGGGGTCAATGTCCACTTGTTTCGATGACCCTTATCGCTTCCGCCTCTTCCAACATAACAAATCTCTCCGCTGACACCATAGAATGAAGATTCTTGAAATGAACGTGAATTAAATGAAGAATCTGATTTTAGTCTGCCGGCCTGATACAATTGGCCTATCCTAATCCTAAAGCCTAATACAATTGGCCTATCCTAATCCTAAAGCCTAATACAATTGGCCTATCCTAATCTTAAAGCCTGATACAATTGGCCTATCCTAATCCTAAAGCCTAATACAATTGGCCTATCCTAATCCTAAAGCCTGATACAATTGACCTATCCTAATCCTAAAGCCTAATACAATTGGCCTATCCTAATCCTAAAGCCTAATACAATTGGCCTGTCCTAATCCTAAAGCCTAATACAATTGGCATATCCTAATCCTAAAGCCTAATACAATTGGCCTATCCTAATCCTAAAGCCTAATACAATTGGCCTATCCTAATCCTAAAGCCTAATACAATTGGCCTATCCTAATCCTAAAGCCTAATACAATTGGCCTATACTTTTAAATATTGTTCCATGACAACAATTTTTTTGTTTGAGGCAGATGTTATGCATATTTGTTGATACATTTAACGATATAATACTCAATCTTTCTCATTTAATAAGGTGTATCACATATTATTTTCTATTTTCATTTTATGCAGAAGGTTCCTTCTGTGTGGTGACAGGAGATACAAATCAATGGGTTCATACAAATACCAACATGATGCTTAGTTTGAGGATTTACTCACCGGGCAATATACTTCCAGATAATATAAGTATTACATGTAGGATTGTGAATCCATTAAGTAGCGAAAGTGTCATGACTGAGAATACTGTAAATAATGAAGTATCAATATATATCATTTTAATGGTTGTAATGTCTGTTCCCAAAGTATTCATTCGAGATTAGATATTACAACTTTGCAATAATCCTTTGCAACTTGAAACACTCATATAAATATAATTTCATAATATAATAATCCATTACTTTGGACTAAATAGAATTGTCGTCGCTTAATTGGTTAAACACTACCCATCACTTTCCACGCGGCTATATATGAGGTGACCTATGATGTCATGTATTTACAAATGGGACACCCTCTGTTGTTTCCCTCCAGGCAGAATATACAGTAAAGTTAATGAAGACAACATGAAATTTCTTTCTAATGAATTGTAAAACTCATTTAGTTTTAGTTTTTTTTTGTGAAATGCGATAGCTTATATCATTCCTAAGCAAGTTTAAAGACAGTTGTGGTAACAATTTGCTGTGACACCACAATCTAGTTAGAAACCTGATCTGGCCTATGTAAACTATAGGAACTCTTGCCCGGTGTGTTTTGTCTCAAACCAACAGAGGGCGTCCTAAATGTCAACAAATGTCACCTCATCTATAGTATAAGTTTTACCATATACAAATACGATTTTTTTTAAACCTTTCCCAACTGTCAAAGTCTTATATATATTAACATGATTAATGCGTTTCTCATAGTGATTTCAAATATGTGATGAAAGTCAATACATTTGACATTTTGAAACATTTTTGTAAAGTTGTAGACGCCTGCCGGAAAGTTTTAAGATGAAGTCTGAAATCAATAAACAAAATTGAAGATCGAGTATAAATATAGGTACTTTGTGACTCTATAGCAACCTATAGAAATCGAAGAACTTCGTTTTGGAAAGGTGGAGTAATCTTATCGTGAGTGGTATTAAATCGTTAGTAATACATCGTAAGAACTGACCTGCTCTTAAGGCCTATGACTTAAATTTCATATTATTTACCGCTTCATGATTGAGAAGGGTCTTCTATCCTCAAAGTGTTCCAGTGACACTGGCGATAAAATGTAGGTTTCACTAGAATAAGTGTGATTGCATTATCATAGTTAATTGATGTAACCACTAAGTATAATGAACAAAATAAGAATAACACAAATATACTTACAATGTCGGCGAGTCGGCAGTCGCAAAAGACGCTTTCGCACAACTGATTATATCGTCTGCGCTGCCTCTTTACCTACAATACTATAATCAAGCGAAACGTCGTTGAAATATTGTTGAATTTTAAATTACGTTAAAAAGCCACGCCTCATTTTGTACGCATAGTAAAAGTCATATTAACCGTTAATAACACTCATTAGGGAAGTCGGTTTTAATGTTGTATGTCTTTAAATTGATTAATATTTATTGTAACCTTTCTGCAACGATATGTGGTAATTTCGATTTTTTGAATAGTTACAGGCTGAGTAAAAACGAAGCCGTATTGCTTTGTTACCGTTTATCGTTGTTTTTGTGTGTTTATTTATTTTTAAAATAATGGCGAACTGCCTTTATATAAATCAACAAAGACCTCAATGATACACTTTCTCGAACTCAGTCCCTCTTTGCTCTCGGGCGCGAAGATAACCCATCCCACCACACGGACTGTGTGTACATAGCCCCAGATGAAAGAGCGCAAACACACGGTAGGATCATGGCAGGAAGGGACTTCAGCAAACATTCGGGTTAGGCTAACACGTAGCCTATGTAAGCATGCTTGCTTATGAAATGAAAGTTAAAAGAACGATTGAAGAAAACAATGCATTAGAGGAGTCACTTCCCATAATTCAATGCAACAATAATGTAGGATTGACAGAAAATTTATTAGCCGTGATTGTGAAGTGTAATAGTTTGTCGTCAGCAAACCAGAGCTCAGGTCAGTCAACCAGGGCACAGCAAAGTCTGCTAATTAGCACGAATAGCACATTACAAAGGAGCGGGAGGGTACCAAGGGTACCTGCTTTCGGACGACCAAACAACTCTTTTAAAACCACCGATTGTAAAATGCTATAATAGAAGTTCAAACTAGAAAATCTAAAATATGTAGCATTCAAAAACAGAAAACTTTTTTTATTTAATAAATTAAATAAAATGAAAGGTAGGCTATGACCGGCAAACACTGTGTCGGGCGTGAACTTGTACTTAGTGTAATGCTTACTAAGCGGTAGTTGATTTAAAAGAAAATCAACTAAAGGCACGCGACAATATCTTTGTCGTGGCAAAACTTATTTTTATAGATGATGTGTTGTTAAAACAAACAACACTGAATTTCTATACTTGAAATTCCTATTTTGTCTTACACTGTTAGAACGGTTGGGTAAAACTTTACCCAAGTTGGGTAAAGTTTTACCCAACCGCTGGGTGCTATATCAACAACCCTTTTTCTGGGTAAACGTGTTACCCAACCCCGGTTGGGTAACAGTTACCCAACATAATGGTAATTTTTTTACCCTAATTCTGGGTAATTACATTTTACCCAATGATATTGGGTAATTATTTTACCATTTTGTTGGGTAATAACATTTTACCCAGTAATATTGGGTAATTATTTTAACATTTTGTTGGGTAAATTTGGGTAATATAATTTTACCCAGTAATATTGGGTAATTATTTTAGCATTTTGTTGGGTAATAGAATTTTACCCATGCCTATTGGGCAATTATTTTACTACATTATTGGGTAAGCCATAGCCATTTGTTGGGTAGTATATTTGATTTTAGCCATTTGTTGGGTAGTATATTTGATTTTACCCATAATATTGGGCAATGATTTCTACAATGGTTGGGTAAATTCTATCCTTTTGTTGGGTAAAATAGACTCTATTTATTTTCAAAAGACTGCGTTGTCTGCACCATTATCAGGTTAAAGCGTTAAATTTGTTAGACTTAGAGAACAGTGATAGCCCATCCATATTGGTTGCAGTTTATAGTATTACTGCATGGTAATACACAATGGTTGGCATAGCGTAGGCCAACACTGCGTGCGTGCAACGACCGTTATTAGTTGACGGAATTACATGAATAAGCTTATCTAATTTTCGCTTAAAGCTACGACTGTCCTCTGTCGTATTTAATGCTCTACCTGAAAATCTTGTAGACAACACAATATTAGAATATAAATATGTTATTTTACCATGAAAAAACCTTCAGTAGTTCCTCCCCAGCCAGCGCCGGTTTACCAGTCACCAAACCGGCCATTTTGTTTTGTAAATCATGCGGTTGATCGCGGTGACCAATAACAGCTCGTCCAAGATACCACGTGACCTTAGTAGACCAACGTTGGGCAAAATCCTTTTTTACCCAACCCCGTAACACCCCTAATTACACAACTAATAGGTAAAACTGATGAAAAAAATATTACTCAACCGTTGGGTAAAATGACTTTTGCCCAACCCGCATTTGTTTGACCAATACTGGGTAAAGTTTACCCAACCCGACTTTACCCCGTACTATTTTACCCAGTGTTCTAACAGTGTATCTCACAAAATATAATTGATTCTATGTCAAACGGTAAATGCTTCCGATTGAAATTCGATAAACGCCGGCTCTTGAGAAATGTCTCTTGAGTCGTTTTATGACCGCTTCAGCGTTTTTGCTGTTCATGTGGTCTAACTCAAAGTAGTCAGAGAAATAGTCCACGGTTACCAAATAATCATGACCATCAACTGTCATAAAGTCGATGCCAATCTTCTCCCAGGGTCTATCTGGAAGCTCATGATTAATGAGTGGTTCTTTGGATCCAGAAGACTGTTTCTCTCGCGCGACGAAGCGTACTTTTTACTCCAAGATGAGCGCTGTGAAGTTCTTTGTGAATGGCTTCGCGAGCTGACCTAGGAACTACACATCTGTCACTTTTGAAGATTACATTGTCTGTTACCGAGAGTTCGTGTCTGTAAGGAAAATATGGGTTTGCTTCTTCTGGGACTTCGCTTGATTCGTCTGGCCAACCAGTATGATCAGACGTTTGACTGTCTGGAGACCAGGGTCAGAATATTATAGCTCTTATGGCCTAGACTGCATTTACTAGCAAAGTGACCTGTTTGACAACAAGAATTGCACTTTTTGTCATGTGCAGGACAATTAGCCTTTTCCCAAATATACGCTTGGCCACAGAATTTGCAAGGTTTTAAACCTCTATTACTAGCAGTAGCTGCTGTATTTCTTGAATCATATTTTGGATTTCTGACATAGTTGACATCCGAGGACTGACTGTCAGAGTGTGACATTGTTTTGGATTGTTTCGCTGTCAGTAGTCTCTGCACTTTTAATAAGCTTGCATTCATTTAACAGCTCTTTAAGAATGTTATCATCTCTGATACCACATACAACATCTACAATCCTGTCCCTTATCATGTCATCTACCAGTCCACCATATTCACAAGTAGATGCGAGCTTGCGCAACTTAACAACATATTGATCAAAAACCTCAGACTCTGGTTGGTTACACATGTTGAAACAAAAACATTCATATATAAGGTTGTTCTTGCCGCAGCAATATTATTCCTAAATAGTGTCCATGTTATTCCGTTCCTCCCCTGTCTTAAAAGGTAACCCATTATGAATCTCCAGAGCTCTTTGACCAATACATGTAACAAATGTTGCAACTCTATATTGCATTTCTTCCTTCTTTAAACCAGTCAGTAGCTCGTACGAAGTCCATAATTGTTTAAACATTTCCCAATTTGACTTCAGATTACCCGACAATTTGATATTGGGGGGAAAAAGGTGGATGGACACACTTAATCCCATGTGCTTGAGGTGCAGCGGCCTGACCCTCATCTGGTTGGGGTTGGGGATCATCATCCCCAGACATATTTATTGCCATATCTTATCAAATTTCAATTGACATAGGTCAAAACTGACAATTTGATTTACTATCATTATTTCACTATTTTTCGTATTTGTATCAAAATACTCTCAGCAATATCTCTACAAACAGAGTCTGAAAGCTTATAGCTGTATCTTACCAAATTTGACAATTTGATACACTTGATTATTATTGTGTCACTCTTTTTGTATTGTGTCAAAATACTGTTGACAAACAAATTCTATCAAATTCAAACACTGTTGAAATTATGAATCTCGCAGACTCTTTTAATCTTTGTATAAGCTTATTTATAACTACGTTACATGCATTATACTCATTTTATATCTATAGCGCTAATACTCCCACTGTTTATTACCCTTTATTTTTACCGCGATACAGCGACGAGTTTATTTATCGCCGTCTGTTTGTTCATTTCGCGGGGACGACGACAGGTTTTACCGAGCGTGACCGAGTGTTCATCCTTTTTTACATTACTCATCATTCCACTTTCATGACAGTCATCATGTTTTATGTTTCTATTCATAGGGTTAGTAAGAGTCAATACCCAAGATAGACGGAGATAATGTTAATAGAGACCTTTTATTTAGTAATGTCTACTCATGTACGTCGCCATGTTGTCGTCCCAGCATGCACTGCGGGATCAACCCAGTTTAGTCTAATATACAGGTCGTGGACTAGACTTTACCCAAAGTGTTATTAGGAAGGTCAGAAACGCAGTCATTCATAACATGTAGCCTAAGGTACAGGTTGTGGACTAGACGTTACCCAAAGTGTTATTATGAAGGTCGGAAACGCAGTCATTTCATAACATGTAGGCTTATTTACGTACAGTGCTCAAAAAAGAAACTTACTTGCTATTAAATATGATATAACTCTAGTACAGCTAACTATAGCTCCTCTTTGTCAATGCCACCATGTATATGTCACACTATCCTGCGTGTATAAGTGCAAAAACGAAAATGGTGCTGCATCTAATTCTTTTAATGTAGCGTTCTTAATTGTTATTAAACCCATCTTCGCAAACAATTCCTCAAATAAAGTTGGTTATAGTTTATATGAGTTATAAGAATATCATAGTATTGCTTAGTGTGCGCTACGCAGTATCGATGTGTGTAATGAATCACGGCTAATCATTAATACAAACCAATGATATCTAGTATAAAAATACCATTTACTACCTGTTTTTGTTTTCGATGTGTGTAGTCGCTTAAGCCACCATAACTTTAGTATCCCCTCAATTTGCATATGAGGTATCAATAACATTGCTCACTTAAAGGTATATGACCCGATCACTTTTTGGGGGCTATGATTTTTTTTTCACATCAAGATATTTTGATATCAGAAGAATCCTCATATTTTTCTCATTATGTCTGTAAAATCTTAGGGACCACCAGCCAGTTTGTGTACTACTCAATGGGCAACATAATTGTGACCTTGTGATTCTAAAATAAGAACTATTGCAGTTATGCAACTCAACATTTGGAATGTGACAAATTTAAGGATGACCTTCCATATAAAACAGAAAACATCAAGTTGAAAATCGGGCCCGCAATCAGAACAACTACTATTAATGTAAATGTTAGAGTTGCAATACCGAATATTGATTTTGAATTAGCCTAACACATAAGCACCTGGTCCGAAACGTTGAGTGTGAGGTGAAAACATTATTCTATATAGTGAATTTATTCTTCTTCGACGGTAGCTTTATTGGTATGAGATGTCATCTCGCGGTCGTTCTTCTTAGTAGATTTGCCTTGTTCCAGATCACCATTAGTAGAAGAAGCAGCTTTGCGTTTTGACGACTTTGGTGGTGGTCGAGTTGCTATGAAAGCAACAAGAACGCCAAACAGCAGCATCAGTAAGTTATAGAAATGACCCAAACGCGTCTGCACATTGATACCATACCCGTTGTTTGGTCTGTAATGAAATAGAAGTAGTTCGACCCAAGGTAAGGGATATATTATCATTATAACTATCAATATACAGGGTGTATCAACAACAATAGTCGAGCTTTTTTACTTTTTCAAAACCACTTAACCATGACCAATTCAACTGTCAGTGCAAAGCCCAATTAATAATGACAATATTATTCTGAAAATCTGAGATTAATCCAATAAAAAATTGGACCACTGGCATAATTTGCGTAAACCATGTCATTAACAAGTCTGTACAATGGGATTTACACATACAAACCATAAAATAACATTTCAATACTTTGCATTCATAAATATTGTAAATCATCTATCAATAACAATAGCAAAGAATAGTTTGGTATTCCTCTTAATTATCGCACATATCATCAGCTACATAATCCACAAATTTGATGCATGGATATTTCTGCGCAATGTTGCTCAGTGTTCTCATGAGCAAGCCTCAGCATGTAGGAAAGTTGTGGTAGGAAAGCACCAATCATGTCAATAGTGTGTTTATACCAATTATTGACAGAGGACAAGGATACTGATTGTGTGACTGGTTAAGCTATCTCGAAGCTTTTAGACCGGTCCTGAGAAATGGTCTGGTTGGCTTACGGGCTAGAGAAGTGTGATACACTTTTAGTGATTAAACACCATTGAAAGTGTATGCATCCTAATCTAGTCCAGGGTTAACCAGTCACACAATCAGTATCCTTGTCGTCTGACGATTGCGTTAAGCATGAAACTCAGAGTAACGACTCCCTTTCTCGGAAGGTCTAAACTTTGAATTTTTATATAGCTCTTCCTTTATAGCTCTTCCTTTATTGGAATTGAGCACTTTGATTCGAAAGATAGCCTGCCCATGAAATCGATTCGATGTTCATGACATTTTATGTTATGCTCCTGACTTTTTATCAGTTGAGCACTTTTAAGCTATCTCGAAGCTTTTAGACCGGTCCTGAGAAATGGTCTGGTTGGCTTACGGGCTAGAGAAGTGTGATACACTTTCAGTGAATAAACACCATTGAAAGTGTATGCATCCTAATCTAGTCTAGGGTTAACCAGTCACACAATCAGTATCCTTGTCGTCTGACGATTGCGTTAAGCATGAAACTCAGAGTAACGACTCCCTTTCTCGGAAGGTCTAAACTTTGAATTTTTATATAGCTCTTCCTTTATTGGAATTGAGCACTTTGATTCGAAAGATAGCCTGCCCATGAAATCGATTCGATGTTCATGACATTTTATATATATATATATATATATATATTTATGTTGTTTATATTACAGAATATTGAAACATTCAATAATATAATACTAAAACTGCGTAGGTACTAAAGTTTAATCGATTCCGAATATGCGAGACTTAAGCGGTTGTGCGCATAAGTAATACAAGCATATTCACCAAAATCCTCCATGTTGCGCTAAGAGTTTTGCGTTCTGTGTGAATTTGCTGCTGTTATATGGTTCGCCAATTTATAACTAACTGAACTGTAGTATCCGTAAGAAGACGAGTAGCAATTTCAACAACAAACCAGACTGGAACTCAGATAATAAAACAACCAAATCAACTACCTATAATTTAAAAACTCACGCGTAAAGTAAGAGCCACTTGTCCATTCCTGACAAACACGAGGCTATCGCCATAGCAAAAAGCGCCAATCCGAAGAAAGTATGGAGAGAAGTAAACTGGATCTTGAACCTTGCGCTAAACAACTTTGTCTTCGTGAAATAACCGACAACGTAGACCACTATAGCACATCCATGCTGTATATAAAGAGAAGCATGTTGTTAAACGTTGTACACATACGCAGATATTTGCAAGCAAGACACACTATAGGGCCTACACTGACATTACAAGGTGTATTAATCTTAATCTAAATGTTAAATAAACAACCACATTTTAATTAATTACGATATCAAAACACCGGAAAACAGGTAAGATTGGAAACCAAATTAAATAGTAATAGTATATAAACTAAAAACCACCGGTGTCAGTTTACCTGAAAAAAGAACAGTATTGCTGACGTCATTCCTAACCAGCTGTGAACTGAATAAAAGTCGATGATTCCTCCGTCCTTTTTGGCCAAGAATATGGCTTTGAGTCCCACGATGCTAAATATGACTGCTACACACTGTGTTACTCCATGCAACACTTGACGGATCATGTGAGACTTGATATTCATACGTCGTGGAACAGGGAAGAGTAACATTGCTGAAAGAGAGGTGTCAACATACATAATTAGTTGGATCCGAGATTAAGGGACATGCGTAAGTGTCTGTTATACTTGCTAGGACACTCAGTTTTGAAGGACTGTTCTCAATAACATCCATTACAAGCTTCACCGTTTCTGGAGTGAAAGGTATGGGAGTATTATATAGCTTGTGTCATGCTAGCATTTGGATACATTTGTCACGTTAGTATTATTCTTCCATCCGTACTACCGATGAAAATTATAAAATTCGATAGGAATAATTTTGGGGTTGGGGAAGTACTTGACAGGTTACGTGGCCATTGTCATGTAGATCCGATGTAGGAATCATTCAAAAGAGAAATATAATATCGGAAGAAATCACTGTTAGCCAATACCAGGTTCTTGTTACCTTCACCCAACACTTACCTTCACCAAAAAGGAAGACCATGCCCAGAGTAAACATGAAAGCGTGGTAGGTTATCGATGCGCCATCACCCCATCCGAATTGTTTGTAATAGCCAAAATTCTGTATCCAATAGCCGATGATGACTACTACACCTACTCCGCTTAATTGTGATACCAGGAAAAGTGGCCAGAAGAGATCAATTTCCCACCAAGACATATCGATTGACTTTCTGTAAATTAATTCTGAAAGTATATAAAGAAGATTACAAATACCCGAACAAACACCCCAACAAACAAACAAAAAACATAAAATAACATCAAACGCTGAGTGCAGTTGATCGGTTGATAGCTCATAATATGCTAGGAACTTCATTAGAGTGGCAACCTTGTCCTCTTCTAAACTGCTTTTCATTTCATTTGCGTGATGACTTAGATGAAGTTGTTGGCATGTTTTGAACAAGGTTGTCATAAACATTCTGGAGCTAGGCCCTTGGTCTTAGTTGAGTACTGGTGCCATCTGTTGATTTTGTATCCTATAAAACGCAGTACCGAATAGGACAAAGGTTTGACATCCACTGAACTATGTCCAAACGAATATTACTCATTCAACATTTGAAAAACCAAAACCAATAACGTACATGCACATGAGCCACCGATTCTTGTACAAGTAGGAAAGGGCAACCTACGTGTTCAGTGGAAGCGGCAATCCATCTGAACGGCTCTTTTCAGAGCCACCAATTCTTTCACAAGTAGGAAAGGGCACCTACTCTCAAATCATCGGGCAAGGGGCAGCCCAAATGATGATAACAAGAGAAGTGGCAATCTCTATGTTTTGTTTGATATTATAATAATTTGGTCCTGAAGAAGTCAGAGCTAATCCTGACGAAAGCTTGACAGATTAAAGCTCGTCCGACGGCGAACCCGTTAAACTTTTAACTTATATTATGAATACCCGTCGTAAAAGCCTATCTCACAATATGCACATGAAAGATAGATATTTTTCTCTCTACATTTTTCTCCATTTTAACCCATTTACGGTATATGATACACGTATACTCCACTGTGTGAATCCCATATGGCTTGGTCAAGATTTCAATCGTTGTTGAAGCAGAGTAGAGAAGAGAATGAAATAACAATCACATACAATAGTTTACCAGTACAAAACATTGGTCCTCTCAGCAACTGCCGCACATATCTGATAAGAAATGGTATTTTGTGATAAATAGCCCGTACGGTAATTCCAGTTAGTTGCCGAACCAATACCGTAATTTAGTGTAACATAATTGATTATTTTCATTCGAAGAAGTACGTAACTAACCTTAATCAGTTGAAACAGTAATGCTCCTACAGCGGTAATAACAGTTGGTAGAAAGAGTAGAACAGGCACACCCATCTAAGGCGAGTTTTAGTTGTTGATGTGTCACGACCGTGTATATCGGAATAGTTCGTCTAAATTGATGGCGCATTACAAATCCCTTTGTTATATTATTATTATTATTGGTACTATTATTATTATTATTAATCAAGCGTTCCATTTTGTTCAATGAAACACTTCGGGTTTCAACACATCTCTCAAAAGTGACCTTTTTTACTAAGCCTGCAGAAACAATTTATACACTAGCAACCCAAACCATAGGACACCTTGCATGCTACAAATGTACAGAAAACACTGGGAACCCATTGAACTAGTATTGCTGCTTGTGAGTTCTAGCCCCGCCGTTGCCAACGTGTTTGTATCAATGCACTTAATGTAATTGCCTACTAGGGGTAATAACTATAGCTATAACGTTGCATTGTTTATTAATGTACATGTATAATAATTTACGTGATTTGTAATGTTGTGACAATTAAGCCGGTTGGCTGCGATGACAATAAAATTGTACCAAGAAAAAAACTACAGTGTTTAATAGCTTTTTGGTATTCTAGATATGCCAATTGATGAAAAGTTTTTATCAATTTGTTTAAACAAATTTGAGATATTTTGGAGACATTAGTTTATAGGGAAAACACTTAAAACAATATTCAGTGAATTAAAATGGTCTCTTTGGTATGTTAAGTTAATTTAAGAGTAAAATTAGCTTTGAAAATAATACTAAGTAATGATGAAATGAATATAACTTTGTAGTATGCCCAGTTCCTGTGGGTGCAATGAGAAGGTATAGGGAATTTGGTTTCCATTATAATATGAAAGTCATGTTGTTAAAATAATAGTTTTAAAATATTCCCTCCCAAATATTCCATTTTTAAGATGAACAAAGAGGTCAGTTCTCAATATCCGAGAAAGGTTAAAGATTAGGGACAATTTTGGGATTAGTTTCACTTGAGTGGATCCATTGACAAACAATTGCGAAAGTAATTTTGAAAGAAAGTCAAAATTGACATAGGCTACTGCCTGTCATTGGATTGTTTATGAATATTTAGTAGATGTTGCAGGAAACATGAATTTCTTAATGATAAGAGATTCAGCAACATATTTTGTTCAACTCATAGTGAAATATTACAGTCCACCTTTAATATAGGGGATGATTTTGACACCATAACCAAGTGTCCTATGACTTTTGGTTGCTAGTGTATACAATCTACATTTTACGTGAGTAAATAATGATCTAGATGGAAAATTGGATTATGAATAACGCGTGATTTAAGATGGGAAGCCAGGATCAAATATGAGAAGAATAACATGTGAGCTTATACTTCCTATATCATAAATATGATCTGGATTAGATTTATATGTCAATGCTATGGAAATATATAGATCAATATTTATGATCTGGAATGTTGTCAATTTTTAATCCTTTGAATGGCGACCATTTTGGAATTGTTCCTCTAGGGGATTCCCTCCTAAATGTATTCATTAAACATCATATATAGAAGACAAATCAATTATGAAACCAACTTTAGCTCTCGCCATTACGGACTAATTCGGGTGACCCGACTATATGACCACCGTATAACTATCCATTCATTTCATTTTGATCATATAGAATACAACTAAAGCAGGATAGAAAAAACACACTATCTTTCTGGGAAGTAATGTATTAAGTGATATATTTTCTGCTTTAATAAAGGCGGGAATATAGGATGAGAGAATGATTGGGACTCAGGACTGGGTCATTATATATATGAATGGTTAGTCTTTATATTTGTCGTATAGAAAGTTTGATGAGCAGATGCCATTTGGCAAAATGGCTGTTTTTCCAGTGTGAAAATATAATTGGTTAGCAGTATTGTTGTATATGAATTGATAACTACAACTATGCCAGTTACCTTGACCGACCAATTTAAATCTATACAGTTCTCACACCATACGTTATTTACCAGTACAATGCCGTAACGTATAATAAATAAAAACCCTTTAAAAGGGAAGAGCTAGTACAAATGAAAGACTTTATATTTTTAGGAAAGCAGTTGGTAGAATAATGACATGTAAATGTAATTGGGTAATCAGAGATTGGCAAAAGAGCAGGCAGTTGACGTATTGGCAAATTTGGGCATGATATCAAGTAATGAATATGAAGACAAATTTGCAGTAGTCCGTATGTGAAGAGGTCTGCCGAAATCAGACACAATTAGGCAAGATATCAACATTGAGTTTGTAATTGATTATTGTAGTAGAGATCTTCCGCTTAACAATGGTACCTTTTTTTAATCGGACTTCCCAAAGCGGAGTTATATCATTTTCAAGTTAATATATGAAAACTCCAAACTGAGATATACTTACAATGTACATACAATGTACTTTTAAATTATTATTATTTTTTTTTTTTTTAAATATTTTTTTTGGTTTGATTTTTTTAATCTGAAACTTTCACATTAATGTTATAAACACTCTGGGAATTAATTATATACAAGAAATCTAAAAAAATCACCCCAATTAGGTTTGGGCTATTTCTCAGCTTGGAGCTCTGGCCAATTCATTTGGTTTCGGTTGAACATATACATATGATGTAACCACAGGGTTGTCATTTAGAAACATGTAAATATCCTCTAGTTGTTATTATGGTGCAATTTCTAATTGAGACTAAGAGGATGTACACATTTACTGGCAATCAAACAAGAAATACAAAAACAAGTTACATGAAAAGCATAAAACGGTTTCCTTGTTTTATAATTTTATTAGAAACAAATGTAATGTATGTACACGATGAGAAGTTATGTACAAATAAAAGTTCAGGAGGGACCATAATGTTGCGTACAATCAACTGAATCAATGTATGGTTACAAATATTTGCGTAGAATTGAGTTTTATGACATGTTCGAAACTTACATTCATTCCTCTGTCAAACTTGACATTGTGTATAGTATCACATGTATAATGATAGTTTATAACCCTTCACGAATGTAGTTATATCAAAGTTACAGGCATTATTGAAATGGTCATACACTTCATGCAGACAACAAACAGATTTAGCCAGATAAGAGTCATCATTTTTTTGGTGAACGTGTACGAATTACTTAGCATATCTGGAGTTCTTGACAAGTCAACAAGGTCTACTGCAGATATTGGTTATAAAGAAGAAGTGTCATTATCATGATTGACACTTTTATGCATACGCATGTAAACATTCACAATGTTCAGTAATTGTGACCATTCTACATTGTTTATTGCTGACATAAGAAATGTTATGTCCTTCCGCCACTTTACCTACTGTCACTATTGTATAGCCGGCTTTGGTAATATACTGTAAATCAGTTATTGGAAGAGCTCTGTTACATGTTGTCGGAGAGATAGGCCCTACCGTTATCAGGAGGGCGGTAGGAAGTTGGGTTCGGGGGGTATTTTTTGTTGTTTTTTGGCCGGCGTATATTTTTAAATTTTAATGTATTCATTCGTTTGTTTGTTTTTTGGCCTGCAAAGAGGGGGATTTTTTTCTTCCAAAAACTTCCTACCCCCACCCTGAAAATCTAAAGGTGCGTCCCTTACCGTAAGGAAACAGCCATGGAAAAGACTTTTCTTCACCATAATTAATGCTTTTTAAATTCACAGGTCGCCCACTTGCACGTGATAATTTTTGTGTGGGAAGATAGTTTTATTTATGCAGGAAAGGTGAGACCTGTCCTGATTTATGGCATCTACTGATGTTGTAGTATTTTGGTTGCAGTCCATCATAATTCATATAGACATATAGTGCGAAGATTAAGATTACAGTGGCGAGGGGACGGGGGGGGGGGGCAAGATTTCTGAAATTTTCGTAAAGGTTGCCCCAATTTTTTTGCAGTCAGTCACCTCGTAAATTTCACGTAGGCCTAAGTGTGTGTGTGTGTGTGGGGGGTGCATTCTTACTTTTATGCAGAGTTCAGATGAAGAATAAATGAATTATTGAAACCCAAGCGACAGCTCGCCCCGCCGCGAATTTCTTAACCGTAACAAACATTTGGCAAAACACTGTATAGGCCTACATGTACATGTATTGCTGTAAATACAATGAATGTGCATGTGTATACTATACGCTTTTACCACTTTACTCAGTCAAGATATCAAATGTTTGTTTACGGTAAATAACACCTCCGCCCGGCCAGCACAGTTCTGGTCATCAAATCCGCGACGGAGAGACTCCCCTTGTAAACATATATACAAACAGTACAAACCCCTCACGTCTATGCATACACGTCCAATAATAGCCATGGACTCGTGTGATACAAATACACAACACATTGGTATCCAGGCGTCACACTTTTCGTCCAATCAATATACCCGAATGAAGGTGTCATTAGGCTGGACCCGTTAAACATTATACCGATTTGGTCACGGTTTTCTGAGCCAAGTGACTCGAAGCCATTATGAATAACGCGTATACTTGCTGTATTCAGGGGATAAGAGCGAGCCCCTTGGGGCTAGCTCAAAAAGATAACACCATTGAATAAAATCACTTGACGGGAAAGGAATTTCGTTACGTGGCAAGGTTGATTTCACAAAGGTACTTGACCTGAAATCGGTTAATACCAACCTTGACCTACCGATGTGACCAACACGTATTCAGTAATATCGACTTGACTTCACTTTTTACACCAATAACAATTATTTTTATTTATATCTGGTACAATAAAACTGTGTATTGAATATTGTTTAAGTACCTGGATGCGACCAATATTGTAAAGATATTGACGTCCAATATTTGTTGTGTGAGGCAGATGATGCGCATGGGTACATTTTTAAGATCGGCGTTTCAATCACGCTGAGATTATGGTTAGTTCGGGATGATTTATTGTTTATAATAAAAAACCCTTTAAAAAGGGAAATGCTTGTAACAAGTGTGAAACATATTAGAGTTTTATGTGAGCAATTCCCATATCATGCATCCAGAAAATATCATATAATGTGCCCAGATTTGCTTTTTAGGATACGATATCACATTTGTAGCTACGTATAATATCAGTGTCACTAATCGATCAATCCGCAACCAATTTGCAATTTGACGACATAAATGACATTCACATTGAAATCGCAAAAATTGTGGTTTTTCTTCAACCAATTCCGGAAAAAATTGGCTAATTATCATATAATGTCCCCTGATTTGCATTTCAGGATATGATATCACATTTTGAGCTGCGTATGATATCTGTGTCACTAATCGGTCAATCCGCGACCAATTTGACGACATAAATGACGTTCACGTTGAAATCGCCGGGAAAAACAGGGTTTTTTCCTAGCAATTGCGGACAAAATAATCAAAATTTCATATGATTTGCTTTTTAGGATACGATATCACATTTGTAGCTACGTATGATATCAGTGTCACTAATCGGTCAATCCGCAACCAATTTGACGACATAAATGATGTTCACATTGAAATCGCAAAAATTTGGGTTTTTCTTCAACCAATTCCGGAAAAATAGGCTAAATATCATATTATGTGCCCTGATTTGCTTTTCAGGATATGATATCACATTTTGAGCTGTGTATGATATCTGTGTCACTAATCGGTCAATCCGCGACCAATTTGACGACATAAATGACGTTCACGTTGAAATCGCCGGGGAAAACAGGTTTTTTTCCTAGCAATTGCGGACAAAATAAACAAAATTTCATATGATGTGCCTTGATTTGCTTTTTAGGATACGATATCACATTTTAGCCACATATGATATCGGTGTCACAAATCGGTCAATCCGCAACCAATTTGACGACAATGACGTTCACATTGAAATCGCAAATCCAAATCGTGATTTTTTTTCTTCAACCAATTCCGGACAAAATAGACAAACTATCATATCATGTGCCCTGATTTGCTTTTTAGGATACGTATCACATTTTGAGTTACGTATGATATCGGTGTTATACTGATCGGTCAATCCGCAACCAACGTGACAACATAAAGGATGTTCGCGTTGAAATCGCAATGATTTTTTTTCTCCAACCAATTCCGGACAAAATAGGCTAAATATCATATAATGTGCCCTGATTTGCTTTTCAGGATATGATATCACATTTTGAGCTACGTATGATATCGGTGTCACTGATCGGTCAATCAGCAACCAATTTGACGACAAATAACGTTGCCGTTGACATCACACAAGGAAAAACTTTTTTTCTTCTTCTACCAATTAGGGACTAAATAGACAAACTATCATATAATGTGCCCTGATTTGCTTTTTAGGATACGATATCACATTTTGAGTTACGTATGATATCGGTGTTACTGATCGGTCAATCCGCAACCAATTTGACGACAATGACGTTCACATTGAAATCGCAAAACCTAATCGTGTTTTTTTCTTCTCCAACCAATTCCGGACAAAATAGGCTAAATATCATATAATGTGCCCTGAATTGCTTTTCAGGATATGATATCACATTTTGAGCTACGTATGATATCGGTGTCACTGATCGGTCAATCAGCAACCAATTTAACGACAAATAGCGTTGCCGTTGACATCACACAAGGAAACACTTTTTTCTTCTTCTACCAATTAGGGACTAAATAGACAAACTATCATATGTGCCCTGATTTGCTTTTTAGGATACGATATCACATTTTGAGTTACGTATAATATCTGTGTCACTGATCGGTCAATCCGCAACCAATTTGATGTCATAAATGACATTCCCTATGAAATCGCAAGGAAAAACAGTTTTTTTACCGACCAATTCAATTGTGGACAAACTAGCCATGCTAAAGTATCTTCATATAATGTGCCCTGATTTACTTTTTAAAGGACGATATCACAGTTTGAGCTACGTATCATATATCAGTATCACTGCACGGTCAATCCGCAACCAATTTGAGAACATAAATGACATTCGTGTAGAAATCTCAAGGAAAAATGTGGTTTTTTTTCAACCAATTCCGAAAAAATAGGCAAATATCATAATGTGCCTTTATTAAACCGGGCTTTATTTGCTTTTTATGATACGAATTTGAGCTACCCATAATCAGTAACAGATTTGTGATCAAAAGACATTTGTTGTACTAGATGCCCTAGCACCATAAACATGATTATGGGTGCTTAAAATCTCGGATTAGAAATATCAAAGTCAGAAGTTGTAAGCTTAAAATGGTAAGTAAGCTTACTACAAATTCATTCATTGGTTAAACTGAAACTGGCCAAAAATCAATCAAAAATAATAATACAGACAAAAATCAGTTGCAGACCTGTTCTAGAGATAACTCTCTGATGGATCAATTGGAAAACAATTTCTCAAAACATTACGTAATATTCATTTCCTATATAAGACGAAAATCAACGTATTTTTCATATGGCGGAAAGCATACGAAATAAACCTTCCGTCTACCAAAAATTAAACTCCAAAATTCACCGTATGAGTCAAATCGAGTCTCAACTTGATCTAAGATTATGAGCTGTTTTTAAAAGTGTAATAAAAATGTAGTACACGGCCCCACACGGCCCTTTAATCTATAGGTAATGAAGAAGACAACTGCGATCTATCACGCAAATCCACTTCAAAATTTCACGAAAAGTTCAATACGATCGATGACACAGCTAACCTATTAGGTAGGCGTTGTAACTGGTACTTATACCGAACATTGTATGGGCG